>CM046426.1:3723014-4038014 GCA_025506505.1 Flaveria sonorensis
TAAGCTAGATAAAGGAAGAAGCGAGGAAGAATTAGAGAAAGCGCCACCCTTGAAAGAGTGCGTAAGAGCTTACTGATCGAGCGCTTTGAGCCGAAGTAGTCTAAATATTAAACTTCATTATTTCCTCAAACTATGTGGGGATTTATAGTATAGGTAATATGCAAAGAGGTTACTGTTACTAGAACCCAGTAGTCATGGGAAATCAGCCATAGTCAACATATAATCAACACTAAATCAGCCTTTAAACTAATAACCTATGATCACAACTCTCTCCCTCAAGCTGGAGTTTGTTATAAATTTAGTTGATCTAAGATCTCATAGGGCTTACTAAGAACATTCTCGTAATTGATCTTTGCGTATTGTTTCATAGAGTATATTCAGGAATATCTCTGGTAACTTCACTGGCTTATAGTTCATGGCTTAATCTTGAAGTAACTGGCTTAACCAAAAGGCGAACAGTGACTAGTGAGTAGTGCCATGGCTTGATATTGGCTACTGCACTATGCATTATCATCTGCATACAACACTAGGTGGATGCTTTATGCACAAAGTGTAGGATAAGGCGATGATATGATGTGTATGGTGATGATAAAATACCGAGTGATTTACTTAATTCTTTTCACCCAAACTTTTGAGACTGCTAGCACTTGGAGATTGTTTCAGTGCATAAAGTGATTATTGTACTTGACATACTAATCCAAACTTTTCTTTATCAATGACAATGGATGGTTGTTTAGAAACTTCATTGGTAAATTTCCATGAACGAATACATTTAAATGTCTAATCGATCGGTGAATATGTTTTTTAAAAAGCACGGGTAGTTCCAAAAAGGCTTACTTTGTGTCTTTGTCGTATAATCACAACACTAGCGAATACATATGATTAGAAAGATAGTCCTTTGATAATCATCTGCTTCTATTGAAGGTGCCACAGAAGAGATCATTACTGCAGGTACATAGCGTCACTGTCACTAAGAAGGTTGCCAAGTTGGAGGCAGAAGAAAAGTTACCAGCAACAATGACCGAACAGACGAAAATACAAATGCATAATCAAGTTATTGCACAACAGAAGGCAAAAATACAAGCACAATTCCAAGTTGATGGACATCAGTTGGAGAAAATATGAATGCAAGACCAAATCATTGCACAGCAGAAGGCAAAAATACGAATGCACGATCAAATTATTGCGAAGCACAAGACAATGTTTAGGTCAAAAATACAAATGCAAGAGCAGGTTATTGCATAGTTGAAGGACATGCTGGAGTCACAAAATTTGCAGCATGAGAAATTGATATCACAGATCATTAAGTGCAAAATAGCAGAATTGAAGCGATGCAGGTTGAAAGCGGGAATCCTGACTATGAAGTTATCCGTTCAGTGGGAGCTGACATAAAATCAGCTATGAACTTGATACTCTCGAGCTTAAGGGCAAATGTTGAAGCAGAGTTTTCTTCTCAGTATGAAGAATTGAAATGTGTTCTTTTGACCCGCATTGATGCTAGCCAATGGACAATGATTGAAACCGGACTAGGGATTATAAGGCGTTCTGAGGGGTCTCACTCCAATCACACGGTCAGTCACATGTCCATGCTGCTGAACATCCTGCAGCACCAGGACTGCCTCCAGCTAATGTAAGTTTATATATCTATGATCCATATTGTATGACTCAAAATATGCACTCAGCATGAAGCATTTAATATGCATGTTATAGAACACATTTTTAATAGCTTAACTATTTCATACAGATTTACATGAAGTTATTCAATTCTTGCTGAATGTTTTTTTGCTTAGTAACTGGTATATACTTTTTTTCTAACTGCTTACATTGGCAGGTGACTGCATCTTCAGGAGTTGTGTCGGCAGGAAGCAACGTGGTGGTTTAGTCTTCACAGAGAGCTCACATGTCGTTTCCACCATGCTACATGCGTTTCTACTTTGTTTTGTTATCTTCTCACAAATGTTTGTGGGTTGAAGTAAATGTTTGTTTTGTGAGATTTTAACATCAATTTGCCAAAACTTTTGTTTGATGGGTAGTCTTGCTTTAGAACCATTGCAACTATAAGATGGTAGCATTTTTGGAACATATGACCGTTAGCTATGTTTCAAAGTTATAGAGATCAAATGCAGAGAAATGATGTGATATTGGTGCGTATTCATATTTTTAAAGATGGTTTTTTTTTGTTGGGTTTAAACCTTTGAGCACCGAAAAGAACACTTATCTCTCTTGGGAGCAGATCTTCAAACATGGTGGTGGTTTTGTAAATCCTGGTAGTGGGATCTTGCTCGTGACTCAAGTTGAATGTCTTCATCGTAACTATGATACCAATTGATGCAAAGCGAAAGCATAAAGATTAAAGAGTTTTTAAAAGATAAGTTGATAAGTTTTTGAATGGGAAAATCGTTACATCAAAACCTTTTAAAGGAAAATCAAAATTCAACAGATGTCTAATTTGGAAATTAAAATTAACAACCTCAAGTTGTAACTAAAGGACTAAATAAATGTGTGATAGTCTTAAATTGGCAGGCATGGTAAGGGTATGATATTATGTGATATCCGACTAACTTCTCGAAAACATACACACCCATATACCTGAACCATAACCACAAACAGTTTCTTTTTTTGCTGTTATTAGGTAATCGGCTAATCAACTAGTTCACTATTTTTTATGTTTACTTTTTTGGGTAATAACGTTATTTAAAAATTAAAATCGTAAGAAATGTATTTGAAAATCCCGACATAATTTTTGAAAATTAGCATGCATGCATACCTAACGCTTGTGTACTTGATGACTCAATACCTGCATGGGTATCATAATACATGGCGGGTATGAGACCAAGAGACATCATTTTACTACCCGCCATGTATTCAAGGGAGAAAAATTGGAAATGGTGTCTCTTGGTCTCATACCCTCCATAATCAAAGTAGATATTGGTATTCTTTATACAATAAAATTAGGGTTGGTAATTTCTGACCTGTTTATGACACGATTAAACCTCTTTAATAAAAAATATACTTTTTATTTTTTACATTTTTGAAAATAATTAAAATAAAAAAACTAGACTCTATTATTTCACATTCTTGGTTAATAAAAACATATAAAAAAATTATAGCATAATATATAAGTAGTTATACAAGTCTTTTGCATGTTTGATACGTGAGTTCTGCGCGTCATCTCAACCTGTTAAACACAATAAGACCTGTTTTGCCAGCCCTAAATAAAATATACCTAATTAACCGGTTATATACCAGACATGATTTTCTTTCTTTTTATTTATTCCAAGTCTATACCGTATGTATCCAATTATTTTCCTATAGTTCATACCATCCCACGCCATTGCCAAATCCCAAAGTTTCTCAATTCCCCAACATCATGCCCTGATAAACAAGTCCTAAAGTATATAACTCAACATTATTTTTTAGCTACATTATGAAACTTGAAAGCAAGTGAAGCAGTTATTACTCTTTTTTTTTAACGGCAGTTATTACTTTGTTATAGTCAAAACTTTTTGATTTATACTAGAATCCCATGTAATACATGGGATTGATAAATTTATAGTAAAAAATATATTTAATCTAAGAAGTCCAATAATGATTATGGGTTTGATATGTGTATTTCTATTGTTTTAAAAATCAATGTATTTTGGTCATTGTGTCAAATACGTCAGTTCATTGAGTCTTATATGTTCATTATGTCAAATATCAGTTTATTGTTTCTATATTTTTTTTCATTTGTATATGTATTCATCATTATGTTTTACGTTTTAAATCATTTTGTATTTTTATTATTGTTTTTATAGATTATACAAACTTGTTATCTATCATTGTGTTTTACAATTAAAAGTACAAAAATATATATACTTTCACCGATTTATTTTTTAAAACTCATAGTGTCAAAGATAACACAATGTGTTATTTTTGTCATTGTTTTTATAGATTATATAAATTTGTTATTATCTATCATTATATTTTATAATTAAATGTATACAATGATGTTATTTAATCAATGCGTTTTCAAAACTCATAATATTCAAGATAGCATGATGATAATAAATATATATAATGAGACATTGTGTTATTTTGTCATTGTTTTTAATGTATTAGATCAATTACTTGTTAATTTATTATCGTGTTTTACAATTAAAGATACGTAACAACATTATTCCACAATTTTATTTTTTTTAAAGTTCATCATTTTAGAAAACCACAATAGTATTCAGAAAAACAAAATAACTAACAAAAAGACATAATAAACTGCAATAAAAAAACAAAACAAGATATGAGCTTAAAAACACAAAAAATATTATCTATTTATATAACAATAATGTACTCGTTTTAAAGATAAAAACGCTCGTTTTTATAGTGTAATTTTTATAAAAAATAACGTCGTACATAATTGTTATTAACGTTTAAAAAAATGAAAGAACTTATAAATAGTCAATAAAAAGGTTATTCCTAAAATATTACTGTAACAAACTCTTTTCTACAACTTAATATCAACCATTGATTAAAAAGAATGATGGTTGAAATTACTTTTTATACTTTTTAGTTTTAAGATATTTTTATTTGAACCTTTCTTGAATAAATATAATATTACATGCTTCCCAATAGAAAAAATTATGTCTAAAAACCTGACAGATTGTATAAAACTCGTGTTATATATTTGAATTATTACATATATTTGAAAAATTCAAGTTAACATATTTGACTATTTTTAGAAATTACTTATAACAAACAACTATTATCATCATTCTTCTTTGTTTTTCTTAATATATTAAAGAACACAATTTTCCAAGTGATTATATTGGAGATATAAATAGAAATCTTAAGTATAAAGATAAGTATATTTAGAAAACTAATGAATATAAATAATTAATTTCATATATAAACTCATTTGGTTCATGAAATAATAATTATCTATGGATAGTTATTAATGGATAGTTATTATTACATCCAAAAAAATTTATAATGAATATATAAAATTATTTTTTAATATACTTATTATTTTAAAGGAGAGAGAGGCTAGAAAACTAAATATTAGATGGCCTAAAATAATAACAAATATCCTTATTTATTTTATTTATTAGTAAAGACTAAATTTATATCCTTTTTAGTTGTTTTAGACATTTTATGGCAATCATGATGAATTTAATTGATGAATATTTACTTGGTTAGGTTTGGCTCGAGTATATCCAATGAGTAGTTTAATAACTAACGAGTATACATTAAATTTATGGACATACCTAATGCCCGATGAATAATTACCGGATATCTAATGGGTTCTATGATCGGTATGACAGAAATTCTATAATAAAAACTGGGGTAATCAGGATTACTCAAAACCATGCCAAGCCCGTCCTATTGATATGTATTTTTTCTTTCTTTTTGTTTTTATTTTTTTTTTTAAAGTTTTATTATTATTTTATGTATCCCCAATAAATTAATTTAACATTACAATTAATGCTTAACTATTAATTTAATTTAATCAGACTTTAAGTTTATTATCATTAATGTTATTTCATTAATCTATCTATTATAATAAAATAAAATTTAGAGTGAACACTTGATATAATTTTAGACCTTTTAATTTTAATTTTTTCATCTCTCTCCTATTAAATAAATACATTAACTAGCTAGTAATAACATTATTTAAATTTTTAGATAAAAATAATTTTCTAATAAAATAAAAAACATGTGTTTTTATAAATATAATTTCAAAAGAAACAAATGTTTATAAAATAAGAATTTTTTAGAATATCAAACTTTAAAAAAATATGAAATATTTTAAAATCAGTGTTTTTTTAGAACACCATTTTTATTGATTTTATTCAAGTTCCTTCTTTTTTTCAAATCTTCATAACTGTTATATACGATATATATTTATAAAAATTACACCATAAAAACGAATATTTTATCTTTAAAATGAGTATATTATCGTCATATAAAAAGATAATAATTTTTTTACGTTTTTAAGCTCATATGATTTTTATTCGTTATTGTATTTTTAATGTAGTTTATTCATTATGTGTTTTTAGTGGAGTTTATTCGAAACAAATATTTTTCTCTAACAACATGTTATACAAATAGGTTGAAATTCACCCGTTTGATTTTCAAATAAATTCATTTTTCAGTAATAACTTTTATCTGTTTAACTTAAAAAAAGTGAACGCGCAATATATATTTTGATATCTAGAATTGTAACGACTCCTAGCGCAACGCGCGAAATGTGATCCTAGTTGCTGGTGTTGTTGATAATGTTGTTGTTATTGTTGTTGTTATAGTAGTAGTTGTGTGTTGTCATTAATATTAATATTAAAATTAATATTATTATTATTATTATTATTATATATTATTATTATTATTATTATTATTATTATTATTATTATTATTATTATTATAACTATGTAAATATTTAGTAATTACATACTTAAGCATTTAATAAAATAATACTTAATTCAAATACAATACAATGCAATAAAATACAATACAATAATATGATATCGTACGATATATATGATATACTATACAATACGATATACTACGATATAAATGATATGACATGATACGATATAATACAGTATAATACGATAATACGATATATTACGATATAATATAATATCATATAATATAATAAGATAATAAAATATATAATTATAAATGAATGTAAATCTTACCTTATTGTTCATATTATCTTAATTAATCTACCAAAATAGAACCCCAAGATTTGATCACCCCGAGAAGATATAAAAGCAAAACTCGCACGCATATTCAGTCGGACTTAAACACGCTTAAATGGAATTTACACACATGGAAAAGAAGATACATAAAGCGAATCACCACTGAAACTTAAGTGACTTAACTTGTACAAATAAAACCTAAAGGACTTCAAATAACATTGATGAAACACATGTTTGATTTTGAGTCTTAAATGTTTCATATTGAAATATTTTGAGAGAAACATGTGACATTGGGAACCGATCCACCTAACTCCCCCTTTATATTATATATACCTCCTCCACCCGCAAACGTAATACGATTCTCTCTGCAGGCGACCTCATCGATCTTCTTTCAATTCTAAAGAGTACTGATCGATTCATCTTCTGTTCTTCTGATAATCTATGTTCAAACCCTAGTTAATTTGATCGACTTTTATGCAAATCTATTATATCACCTGTGAGTTTAAATGTGTATTCATGTTCTTTATAATCTTATGTGGAGTATGTGATAATCCTTGCATTTCTTGATCGATCAAGTAATTAACACACGGTTTTAATGTATAGTTGTGGATAGATCTTATTTATAGCATGCAACATTGTAAGTAGGCATGGATATAGATTGATATCAATAGATATCAATAGCATGTAACGTCGTAATCTTCTATTGATGAAGAAGCTGTGCACAAAATGAAAAGTGTGATTACCAACATATTTTTTTGTAAGGAGTTTGCAGAGCTTTAAATCTTTCATGGGGACATAAGAAGTTTGATAGATGGCTTAATTAATTAGTACTCATTCCTCTTATGAAAGCGAGTTGCTACAATAGCTTAGCTTTCAGAGAATGTAAATGGATGTCATGTTAGTGTGGGTTTTTAGAACCTCTTATATTATGTGACATTATAATTTCGCTTATCAGAGTAAGATTTATGTATATTTATTAGATTGAATTTATCACCGTCTCACCAATCCCAAACCCTACATATATAGTTACTAAGTGTTGAATATACCGGGTATCTTTGTTAATGGCATCACTGATGTACAATAAAAAATGCAGGTGATTGACTGCAGTCATATGAAAGAGTTGCAGATTACAGACTTCACATAAGCAGATGGATTTGGAACATGATAGAGCGAATATTATCGAAGAAGAATTAGAAGACAGAATAAGCAATTTGCCGGATGATATTATTCATCACATTGTCTCTTTCCTTGACTTGAAATACGCTGTTCAGACTAGCGCGCTGTCTAAGAAATGGAAGCATATTTGGACCTCAATGCGCCAACTACACTTAGATAGCAACAGCTTTCGTACGTTGCCTAAGTTTGCTAAGTTTGTGAAGCACGCGCTACCTCGTCGAAGCAGTGTAGAAGATTCTAAGGTTCAGTTCAGTTCACATTCACAGGAGCATCCAGCCCATATGCTGTTGAAAGCATTGTATACTATATGTATCTACATAATGTTAGGGAACTAAATATTACATGTATTGCCAAGAAATTCTGTCAATTCCCGCAATGTCCTTTCAGTTCGGGCACTCTCAAACATCTCACCCTTGCCACCAGTGATCAATCTTTTTATCTACACAATCATAGCTGCATACCAAAAGTATCTTGGGATTTTCCATCTTTAGAAACTGTGTTTTGAGTGGTATGCATTTCGGCAATAAAGGAGATGAGAGTGTGGACTTTTTTTCCAAATGTGTGAGCTTAAAGGACCTCACTTTAGATAAGTGTTGCATGTATGGCTTGAAGGTTTTCAAAGTTCATGCTCCAGAACTATCTAATCTTACAATTACGGACGCCTCCTCATATCCAGATGTATTCAATGTAGTCGCTCCTCGACTTAAGAATCTGACTGCATCGATCAGGGGTACACTTAATCGATATCCAGTCAAATATGATTCTCTGCAGCTGTCTACAGGAGATTTTGGTTCTTGAGAAAGTAAATCTTTTCTTCTCAATGCCCCATTGCGAACAAAAGAGATTTTTCCGCTTCTACTCAATTTGTTCACCAAACTCCGCAGCACCAAGTTTTTGGTTTATAAGTTTGGATATCATTGAGGTAAAGAAATACCAATTGCCATATTGGTTATAAATATTTATCCTTACTCTTAATAACTTACCCATATGAGCTGTAGGGGTGGAAATTCCGAATCAATACATTTCGGTGGTTGAATGACCATTATCATTCATTGCTAGCTGTGGTTACGCATCATTTCACTGCAGAATTTTTGCGGTGTTTTTTTGGTTGTTAAAAACAATGATAACTTATGAGCTTCCTACCAATTTAGACAAAGTTGTTTTTTCATATATACATTGCAGCTTATCCTTTTTGTATATATGCCAACACTGCTGAAAGTTTCTATTTTCTTATTTCTTTGTATTTGTTTCTCTAATATTTACCAAGGTTCTCTCATTATGTGTGGATCAACTCTCACAAGAACCCTGTCCATTCGACAACTTAAGGACTTTGAAGATTAATATGGATCCCATGAATCGAAAGAATCATATAGATATAATACCAACTCAAATAAGTAATTACTTGCTTGAGAACTCTCCAAGGGCCACACTCATCATGGATATCCCTCAGGTATTATATAAGATAATCTATGTATATGTCATCATATTCTTGTTAGTCATTCTTTTGAGACTTTTTTCTGTTGATTTAGAAGTGAAGTTAAAAAGAATGGTGTATATCTCAGTCTAGTATATTATTTAGCCACGGGATCCGTGAAGACTCGGAACTTCAGTTTCTTGAGTTAACATTGTGTCACAAAGTGGTTTATTTGACTCCAGTACAACACTTAGATTTATTCTAAGTAACCCTTGTTGAGTTGATGTTTTTGTTTTTTACGAAGTGAGTTTGTTGTGTAATAATTGGGTCTAAAACAAAACACAAAATAATGGCATCCCACAACTTATCTGATCATCAACATGTGTGGGAAGAACACACCCGCGACTCTTTTCTTTTATATTTATTAAGATGAGAGAACTATTCTAATTTCTCATCGCGTGGGTTGAGAGCATCGAAATAATAAATTCCTGGTTGCAACCCGTGGACGCCGGTAAAATCAACCTAACTACGTTAATATTTTGGGTCTCATGTTAGATTTACTTTTCTGCGGAATGATTGTGATTGTGTGTGTGCAATACCTGAATCCATAACACTCATAAACGCATACGTTCCACCTATAGTGAAATGTCCTACCAATAGTTGATTTACATACTTTAAAAGTTGCCACCAAATATTTTGTTGGAGTGTTATGTGCCATATATAGAGAGATTGAGATTAGGGGCTCTGTTCGTTGATTCTAATGAGGGATTTATATATTGCATTGAGAGTAATAAATGGATTCTTTGAATTGAAGTTGGTGTCACCTCCCGCAGTTATTCAAATTTGCCTACAATTCCCAACATGTGAGTAAAGGAGACACTCATATTAAGAGCCAACCCAAGATGTTTGCCTTGGGAGAAGTCTTCAATAATCAAGCTAGTAATTCACTCTACTGATACCTCCTTGTCTTGCCATCATCATGAATCTTTGTTTCATCAATATCTCATTAATGTTTTAGGTACACCGGAACAAATCACGTCACATCTCAACAAAATCATCACGTCAAGTTTATTTTGTTTATTTTTTAATCTTGATTCTTATTCCATCTTTGTTAATTATATATTAATCTGATAGTTTATATTGTTTTTACGCACTCAAATTGAAACTTAATTTGTAATATTTGGAAATATTACTTTTCATCGTGGACCGCAAGACAACTTATTGTGACTAATTACCTGCTTTGATTGAAGGTGGCACATAATCAAGGGAGCTGGAACATGATGAGACAATGGCTAAGAAGATGGCCAAGGTGAAGGCAGAAGAAAAGCAACCAGAGATTGTGGCACAAGAGAACAAAATGTTGGAGGCAAGTATTACACGTCTCTCCACTAATATTCACATTCAGGCTAATGTCCGTACACATGAACTTTCTCCTTCACCAGGACCGTTTTTATCTTTTGAAAAACATCCAATGTGCTTATTATAGAACATATGTTTCATGTGGTTCAAGTGTTTAGGTTGAGCAGAGGGGCCACAATTAGCCAACTTATATCAAAAGACTAAAAACTAGCTTGTCAATTCTGGCTACATTTTTTTTTCTTATAAAAGGTCAACTAGGTAAAATTAAAAATTTAGTAATCACAAATGCTAAAGAAGTCACAATTTAAAGCGGTTGGAAGCATATTAAGGAAGACATTACATGCGTTGTGCAAGTTTATTTCATCTTTTTTAATGTTTTAGGTACATTGGGACAAATCACGTCACATCTTAACAAAATCTTCACGTCAAGTTTATTTCATATTTTTTTTTAATTTTGATAGTTATTCCATCTTTGTTGATTATATATATATATATATATATATATATATATATTAATCTTACGGTTTATATTGATTTTACGCACTTAAATTAAAACTTACTTTACAATATTTAGAAATATAACTTTTTATCATGGACAGCAAGACAACTTATTTTGGTAATTACCTTCTTTGATTGAAGGTGGCACATAAGAGATCAAGGGACCAGGTACTTGATGAGACAATGGCTAAGAAGACGGCTAAGGTGAAGGCAGAAGAAAAGCAAACACATATTATGGCCCAAGAGAACACAATGTTGGAGGCAAGTATTATACATCTCTTCACTAATAGTCTGATGTCCGTACACTTGAACTTCTCGGGTCACCAAGACCTTTTTTTTATCTTTTTTTAAGCTTTCTAGAACCGTGATTTCATGACTATGATTTTATGTGCAACTTTTACAAAAGTGAAATGTACCCGCTCACATTATCAGCACATCAAACATCCAATATGCTTATTAGAGAACATAAATTTTCATTTGGTTCAAGTGTTTAGGTTGAGTAGAGGGGCCACAATTTGCCAAATTATGTCAAAAGACTAAAAACTTGTCAATCCCGGCTACATCTTTTTTCCTTATAAAAGGTCAACCATGTAAAATTGAAAATTTAGTAATCACAAATGCTAAAAAAGTCACAAGTTAAAGTGGCTGGAAGCATATTAAGGAAGAAATTACATGCGGTGTGCAAGCCGTATTTTACCTCTCGTTGTTGGCAGGGTATGTTTAGGACCGTGGGTTCTCAAGGTAACCAAAAATATTAAAGAAGAAATAAATTAATTAAGCATGTTAAATTGCATGTTTATTCAAAAGATTTTAATGGTCATGTTCTAATATAATGTTTATTATTCATAGTTAATATATTAATTCATAATTATTGAACTAAAAAACACTATAAAAAGAAGGGTTGTCAAGCCGATCCAAATCAGGATCACCCTAAAAAATACATGGTTTGACTTGTTATCTTTATTTATATATATCTAGTTTTGACATCTTTGCATTTTTAAGATAGATGGTTAAACAATATGATGAACATTATTTGAGCAACCTTTTCTAGTTGTTTAAAGTAAATACCTGTTCTAGGATAGGTTTTATTGCAACATAAAGGTTATAGATTGGGACTGATAGGTATGCAACTAGAAAGAAAAGAAGATATATTATAAATCATAATTGAGAGGGCACGAGTATGATTACCGAAAGCAACTTTATTACAATATGCAATAGAATTGCTACACCCAAAGAATTTACTTTGCAACTCTTGCAAACTAAAGTTCCCAAGATGTGTCAAAGGTAGTCATCTTTTTTAATTTTTCTTGTTTTGCAACTGATATATGCTTCTTTTCTATCTGTTACAGAGTCACACACCCGCATCCTCAAGCAATGCTAGGTCAAGAAGCAACAGTGCTGTTTAACCTTCAAAGAGTTCTTTGAATGTCTTTAATGTGTAGGCTTGCTTCGGTTCTGTATCTCATGTTGTGGGAGAGTTTAAGACTAGCATCAAGTTATAGTCGTACCAGAAAACTATGAAGTGTCAAATATGGGCAATGGTTGATACAACTTCATGGAGTTATATAATGACAAAATCCAGTGGATTTGAACCTTAGATTTGTTCCTTTTATTTCATCTATATATGCAATGGGTGGAAAATATTTATTTAAGGCCATAATAATCTTCTTTAGGCACTAGATTGGACTTGAATCTTTAATAATCATTAGTTTAATTCATATGTGAGCCACCCGCTGCAGTTGTTTGACTTAATAAATGTGTCACTGAACGGTTGAAAGGAAGGTGGGTACTCAAGGCACAATAAATATTTGTTTAACTAAACCAAAGAAATTTTTTTATTCGTGTTCGTTCATTTACTAAACGAATGAACATAAACGAATTTTCCGCCGAACAGTTCACGAACTGTTCGCTGAACGTTAGTTCGTTTGCAGCCCTAGTTGTTGTTGTCGTGGTAGCCGTCGTCGTCATCGTTGTTATTATTATTATTATTATTATTATTATTATTATTATTATTATTATTATTATTATTATTATTATTATAACTATATAAATATTTAGTAGTTACATACTTAAGCATTTAAATAAAATAATACTTAATTCAAATACAATACAATGAAATATGATACAATACAACAATACGATATCATACGATAATATATGATATACTATACAATATGATATGATACGATATACTACGATATGATATGATATGATACGATATAATACGATATAAATTGATATAATACGATATAATATGATATAATACGATATAATACCATATAATTTGATATAATACAATATAATACGATATAATACGATATAATACGATATAATATAATATCATATAATATAATATGATATAATAAAATATATAATTATAAATGAATGTAAATCTTACCTTAGTGTTGATATTATCTTAATTAATATACCAAAATAGAACTCCCAATATTTGATCACCCGGGAAGACATAAAAGCAACAACTCGCCTGCATATTCAATCGGACTTTAACACGCTTAAAATGGAATTTGCAAACATGGAAAAGAAGACACATAAAGCGAATCACCACTGAAACTTAAGTGACTTAACTTGTACAAATAAAACCTAAAAGACTTCAAATATTATTCATGAAACACATGTTTGATTTTGAGTCTTAAATGTTTCATATTGAAATATTTTGAGAGAAACATGTGACATTGGGAACCGATCCACCTAACTCCCCCTTTATATATATATACCTACTCCACCGCAAACGTAATACGATTCTCTTTGTAGTGGCGACCTCATCGATCTTCTTTCAATTCTAAAGAGTACTGATCGATTCATCTTCTGTTCTTCTGATAATCTATGTTCAAACCCTAGTTAATTTGATAGACTTTTATGCAAATTATATTATATCACCTGTGAGTTTAAAATGCGTATTCATGTTCTTTATAATCTTATGTGGATGTATGTGATAATCCTTGCATTTTCTTGATCGATCAAGTAATTAACACACTGTTTTAATGTTTAGTCTGTGGATAGATCTTAATTTATAGCATGCAACATCGTAAGTAGGCATGGATGATAGATCGATATCAATAGCATGTAACGTCGTAATCTTCTGTTTTGATGTTTAGAAATTGATGAAGAAGCTGTGCACAAAATGAAAAGTGTGATTACCAACACATTTTTTGTAAGAAGTTTGCAGAGCTTTAAATCTTTCATGGGGACGTAGGAAGTTTGATAGATGGTTTAATTAATTAGTACTCATACGTCTTATGAAAGCGAGTTGCTACAATAGCTTAGCTTTCAGAGAATGTAAATGGAAGTCATGTTAGTGTGGTTTTTAGAACCTCTATATATTATGTGACATTATAATTTCACTTATCAGAGTAAGATTTATGTATATTTATTAGATTGAATTATATCACCTTCTCACCGATCCCAAACCCTACATATATAGTTGTTGGTTTCAGGCCCTTAGATTCACGGATTTCTTAACAATGAAAATAGAACAGAAGATGTAAATTTTGATGGAACACATCGACACTTTCATTGATAATCAAGCTAGTTTAAATAGACTCATGCAAGACACAACGTGGACAACTACCAACTAAGCCCATGATCCCACACAACCATGATCTTCTACCACTTACTTAATTCATTAAATAAAACAAACTAAAATTACTAAATTAAACCGACCCGAAAACCAACCCGACTTGACCCGATCAAGATTAATCTCAATATTCACCCCTTTAATCTTGATCTCAGTTCTCGCTTCTTGCTTCTTGCTTGAACCACACAGGTTCGATTCTTGCTACTTTAAGAACGTATAGTTCTTGTCTCTTGCTTAAATCTTGCTTGATTGAATCGATTCATCTTGCTCTTGCTACTTGCTCTTGCTCTTGCTCTTGCTCTTGCTCTTTTTGACCTGAATTAGAATTAATTTCGACAGAAATAATCGAACATCTTCTGCTCCCTGGTTGCTTGCTTTCTTGTATTTAATTCCACCGCCTTACTTGTCTCCTTTGACAATTACCTCTCTATTTCCGCAATTCCGGTGCTCCCTCCCTTCTTTCAAGAACTGCTTTCTTATCTTCAATTCTTTGATCAACGGAAGCGCTCCACCGTTCCAATCACCGACTTTCTTCTTGCAATCTGCTTGACTGCTCCATTCTATCTACCTTTTCTGTCTTTCTTTGATCGTGACCTGCTTGCCTTCTCTCGTTCTTTAGCCCTACAGCCGAGGGCTGTTCCTCCTACCGTAAACGACTCTCAAAATGGCTTTATCTTCTGAGCTTGTGCTCTGATACCAAATGTTGGTTTCAGGCCCTTAGATTCATAGATTTCTTAACAATGAAAATAGAACAGAAGATGTAAATTTTGATGGAACACATCGACACTTTCATTGATAATCAAACTAGTTTAAATAGACTCATGCAAGACACAACGTGGACAACTACCAACTTAGCCCATGATCCCACACAACCATGATCTTCTACCACTTACTTAATTCATTAAATAAAACAAACTAAAATTACTAAATTAAACCGACCCGAAAACCTACCCGACTTGACCCGATCAAGATTAATCCCAATAATAGTTACTATGTGTTGAATATACCGGGTATATCTGTTTAATGACATCACTGATGTACAATAAAAAATGCAGGAGATTGACTGCAGTCATATGAAAGAGTTGCAGTTTATAAACTTCACATAAGCAGATATATTTGGAACGTGATAGAGCGAATATTATCGAAGAAGAATTAGAAGACAGAATAAGCAATTTGCCGGATGATATTATTCATCACATTGTCTCTTTTCTTGACATGAAATATGCTGTTCAGACTAGCGCGCTGTCTAAGAAATGGAAGCATATTTGGACCTCAACGCGCCAACTACACTTAGATAGCAACAGCTTTCGTACGTTGCCTACGTTTGCTAAGTTTGTGAAGCACGCGCTACCTCGTCGAAGCAGTGTGGAAGATTCTAAGGTTCAGTTCACATTCACAGGAGCATCCAGCCCATATGCTGTTGAAAGCATTGTATACTATGCGTATCTACATAATGTTAGGGAACTAAATATTACATGTATCGCTAAGAAATTCTGTCAGTTTCCGCAATGTCTTTTCAGTTCGGGCACTCTCAAAAATCTCACCCTTGCCACCAGTGATCAATCTTTTTATCTACACAATCACAGCTGCATACCAAAAGTATCTTGGGTTTTCCAGCTTTAGAAACTGTGTTATTGAGTGGTATGCATTTCGGCGATAAGGAGATGAGAGTGTGGAATTTTTTTCCAAATGTGTGAACTTGAAGAACCTCACTTTACATGTATGGCATGAAGGATTTCAAAATTCATGCTCTAGAACTATCTAATCTTACAATTGCAGACGCCTCCTCATATCCAGATTTATTCAATGTAGTCGCTCCTCGACTTAAGAATCTGACTGCATCGGTCAGGGGTACACTTAATCGATATCCAGTCAAATATGATTCTCTGCAGCTGTCTGCAGGAGATTTTGGTTCTCTTGAGAAAGTAAATCTTTTCTTCTTAATGCCCCATTGCGAACAAAAGAGATTTTTTCCGCTTCTACTCAATTTGTTCAACAAACTCCGCAGCACCAAGTTTTTGGTTATAAGTTTGGATATCATTGAGGTAAAGAAATACCAATTGCCATATTGGTTATAGCTATTTATCCTTACTCTTAATAACTTACCCATATGAGCTGTAGGGGTGGAAATTCCAAATCAATACATTTCGGTGGTTGAATGACCATTATCATTCATTGCTAGCTGTTTGTTACGCATCATTTCACTGCAGAATTTTTGCTGTTTTTTTTGGTTGTTTAAAACAATGATAACTTATGATTGTTTTTTCATATATACATTGCAGCTTATCCTTTTGTATATATGCCAACACTGCTGAAAGTTTCTATTTTCTTATTTCTTTGTATTTGTTTCTATAATATGTACCAAGGTTCTCTCATTATGTGTGGATCAACTCTCACAAGAACCCCGTCCATTCAACAACTTAAGGACTTTGAAGATTAATATGGATCCCATGAATCGAAAGAAACAGATAGATATGATACCAACTCAAATCAGAAATTACTTGCTTGAGAACTCTCCAAGGGCCACACTCATCATGGATATCCCTCAGGTATTATATCAGATAATCTATGTATTTGTCATCATATTCTTGTTAGTCGTTCTTTTGAGACTTTTTTCTGTTGATTTAGAAGTGAACTTAAAAAGAATGGTGTATATCTCAGTCTAGGTTATTATTTAGCCGGCCACCGGATCCGTGAAGACTCGGAACTTCAGTTTCTTGAATTAACATTGTGTCACAAAGTGGTTTATTTGACTCTAGTACAACACTTAGATTTATTCTAAGTAACCCTTGTTGAGTTGATGTTTTTGTTTTTTACAAAGTGAGTTTGTTGTGTAATAATTGGGTCTAAAACAAAACACAAAATAATGGCATCCCACAACTTATCTTATCATCAACATGTGTGAGAAGAACACACCCACGACTCTTTTCTTTTATGTTTATTAAGATGAGAGAACTATTCTAATTCCTCATCACGAGGCTGAGAGCATAGAAATATTAAAGTCCTGGTTGCAGCCCGTGGATGCCGGTAAAATCGACCTAACTACGTTAATATTTTGGGTCTCATATTAGATTTACTTTTCTGCGGATTGATTGTGATTGTGTGTGTGCAATAACTGAATCCATAACACTCATAAATGCATACGTTCCGCCTATAGTGAAATGTCCTACCTATAGTTGATTTACATACCTTAAAAGTTGCCACCGAATATTTTCTTGGAGTATTATGTGCCATATATAGAGAGATTGAGATTAGGGGCTCTGTTCATTGATTCTAATGAGGGATTTGCACCTTGGATTGAGAGTAACAAATTGGATTCTTTGAATTGAAGTTGGTGTCACCTCCCGCAGTTATTCAAATTTGCCTACAATTCCCAACACGTGAGTAGACGAGACACTCATATATATTAAGAGCCAACCCAAGATTTTTTCCTTGGGAAAAGTCTTCAATAATCAAGCTAGTGATAAGTATCTCATCTTGACATCATCATGAATCTTTGTTTCATTAATATCTCATCAATGTTTTAGGTACACGGGAACAAATCACGTCGCATCTCAACAAAATCATCACGTCACATCTCAACAAAATCATCACGTCAAGTTTATTTCGTTTTTTCTAATCTTCTAATCTATATACTTATTCCATCTTTGTTGATTATATATCAATCTCACAGTTTTATATTGTTTTTACGCACTTAAATTGAAACTTAATTTGAAATATTTAGAATTAAAATTTTTCATCATGGACAGCAAGACAACTTATTGTGGCTAATTACCTGCTTTGATTGAAGGTGGCCCATAAGAGATCAAGGGAGCAGGAACATGATGAGACAATGGCTAAGAAGATGGCCAAGGTGAAGGCAGAAGAAAAGCAACCACAGATAGTGGCCCAAGAGGACACAATGTTGGAGGCAAGTATTACACATCTCTCCACTAATTAATATTCACATTCAGTCTAATGTCCGTACACATGAACTTTGTCCTTCACCAAGACCGTTTTCATCTTTTGTAAAACATCCAATGTGCTTGTTAGAGAACATATATTTTCTTGTGGTTCAAGTGTTTAGGTTGAGCAGAGGGGCCACAATTAGCCAACTTATATCAAAAGACTAAAAACTTGTCAATTTTGGCTACATTTTATTTCTTATAAAAGGTCAAGTAGGTAAAATTGAAATTTAGTAATCACAAAAGCTAAACAAGTCACAATTTAAAGCGGTTTGAAGCATATTAAGGAAGAAATTACATGCGGTGTGCAAGCCGCGTTTTACCTCTCATTGTTGGTAGGGTATTTTTTGGACTGTGGGTTCTCAAGGTAACCAAAATTATAAAAGCAAAAATAAATTAATTAAGCATGTTAAATTTCATGTTTTATTTAAATGAATTTTAGTGGTCGTGTTCTAATATAATTTTTATTAGTCATAGTTAATATATTAATTCATAATTATTGAACTAAATAAAACACAGGAAAGAAGGGTTGGCAAGCCAATCCAAACCAGGATCTCATCCAAAAAATATCTGGTTTGACTTGTCATCTTTATTTACATATATCTAGTTGTGACATCTTGTGCATTTTTAAGGTAGATGCTTAAACAGTACGATGAGCATTTCTAGAGCAACCTTTTCTAGTTGTTTAAAGTAAGTACCTTTTCTAGGATAGGTTTTACTACAACCTAAAGGTTACTGATTGGTACTGATATGTGTGCAACTAGAAACAAAAGATGTATTATAAATGGTAATTGAGAGGGCACGAGTATGATTACCGAAAGTAACTTCATTACAAAATGCAATTGAATTGCTACACCCAAAGAATTTACTTTGCAACTCTGCAAAGTGAAGTTACCAAGATGCATCAAGGTAGTCACTTTTTTCAAAGTTTTCTCGTTTTGTAACTGATATGTACGCATTTTTTTTAACTGTTACATAGTCAAGCATCCACATCCTCACGCAATGCTGGGTCAGGAAGCAAGAGTGCTGTTCAACCTTCAAAGAGTTCTTTCAATATCTTTTAATGTGTAGGCTTGCTTCGGTTGCGTATCTCGTGTTTGTAGAAGAGCTTAATGACTAGTGTCAAGCTATAGTAGTATCAAACTTTGAAGTGTCAAATATGGGAAATGGTTGATACAACTTCATGGAGTTATTATATAATGACTAAATCCAGTGGATTTGAACCTTAGATTGTTCCTTTTTATTTCATCTTTATATGCTATGGGTTGAAAATATTTATTTAAGGCCATAATAATCTTCTTTGGGCACTAGTTTGGACATGAATCTTTAATAATCATTAGTTTAATTTATATGTGAGCCACTCGCTGCAGTTGTTTGATTTAATAACACGTGCCACTGAACGTTTGAAAGGAAGGTGGGTACTCAAGGCACAATATTTATGATAGATCGTAGGATATTGCGATAACTATGGATTTAGTTTGGTATAATCAGCATGTATTTTGACCTTAGGGAGCCTAATGAACTAGAAGGATGTGCAGCTAGAATTAAGTACATTTGAGATGATCTAATATACTGATTATTTATGTCCCAAGGTCTTGTATATGCTAATTATGAGCTACAAAGGGATAAAACCAAAAGTGTTAAATGATTCGAGTTTTATATATTTACAATAAAAAATAAATGAATTATTTGATAGAAAACTACGGCATCAAGTGTTGCGGGCATACAAAGCTCGTCACTTACGACTACCCACCAAACATTTGTGCTAAATTATATCCAAGGTGGAAATCTACCACAAGACTGAGGAATGCTAAAAAAAACCACCACAAAGCTCGGTATTGCTCTTAAACAATCACATTAGAATGAGATTCTTAATGTCTGAATACTTGGGAATGTTGCTCCATAAATAAGAACCTAAAAAGCGATGACTTTGAGCTCAAAATTGCATATTGTCGTGAACCACTGATAGAAAATAGAGATGTTCTTCCACCCTTGGAATTCGACACAGTTAATCTTTAATATTTTAAGACTGCATCCTATCTAATTAATTGCTTCTGAGATTTAACATCATGAGAGATGCTTGAGTTTTTCATCATTGAACAACTTTCCACAGAAAAAGAAAACTTGTAATAGCCACTACCTCTTGAATTGTGGCCGCATACGCTACTACAGAAAGGGAATCTCGATGGAAAAAATCCATAGCCAATACTGCTAAATATTCATGGATTTACGTCGTTTTTCTTGAGACAATTTTTTTTACCTCGCAAGAGTTCATAAAAATTACTCAAATGATTATTAAATATATGATTTTCTAAAACCTGTGAGAACTCGAAAATATTTTATTTGCTAGAAAGTCCCATCCATAAATCATTGATCTACATCATAATTAAATACATTAACAATCAGATTTGTTCAAACTCATTTCGTCGTTAGTATATATAGAGTCTATCTAGAAGAAATCCTGGGATTTGATTTATAAAATTAAGAACATAAACAAAATAAACCGAAAGCAATAATAAACAAACTTAGAGCATTCACAATAGATAGGCATCTTGATCCCCATACTCAAATTTTAAGAAAAAAAATCAAAAATATACTCTAACATATTGCCCATCCCCATTCCCCAACCCAATATTTTGGCAATAACAAACCAATCCCTATTTAGGGTTCACTTTCCACTCCCTATATTAATTATTCTATAGTATTTGTGGGTGTATGAGAGTGGTAGAAGAAGAAAACATAATATAAAAAAGTATAAAAATAAATTATTTAATTGAATAATGACAAATATGGGAAATGAGACGTAGAAGTTTTCTATAAGTTAAGAGGCGCATATAGAAAATGGGCCTTTTAGCTAAGTTATATAAATAAAGATAGGAAAGCTTTGTGAATGCTCTAACAATACCTAATTAGTAACACGTAATGGTAAACTACAGGGTTGGCCCGCGCGATACGATGGGTGTTACCGAGGCTCTTTTGAAGAACGCAATCTAACCCGATATGTCTTGAACACTTATTACTATTGTTATTCTTACTGTACTAGTTAGCGTTAGCGTTACCGTTACCGTTACCATTAGCGTTACCGTTAGCATTACCGTTACTGTTACGTTATAGGTGGAATTATAACGTGAGTGATTGAACTATACGCACAAATATGACATTATCACGCAAATGTGAAATTATCATGCTGAAGGTATTCATGCATGAAAATTTCATCCCTACTATTCGTACAATTCGCATATAAATGCAATTTGTATACTAACTTTCACCTAGGTTTTACTCTGACCACTATATTGTTGTTGGCTACAAAACATTATGGGTCCTAGTTTTATCTTTTTATTGGTAGTCTAAATATTATAGTAAAGTACTTATAGTAGTTACCAATGAAACTTAGCCCAAGTGGTTAAAATAAGTTACCTTAAAACTTTATTAAAATAGAGAAAGGTCTTGGGTTCAAGTTTCACCTAAGACAAATAAAAAGATAGAGGTTTCATGTTTAGCCAAGGGTTTTCTCACCTATATTGAGTTTCTAGTGAGGGTGATCTCAATTTTAGGACCGATAGTGACAGACTGATGTACAAGCTTCCTTTTGAGGATGCGCTAGTGATCGATGTCATGTGGTCGGTCAAAAATATTAATTATAGAGTGTCTACTCACCCTTAATAGTAAAGGGTAAGAAGGGTTTTAAATCCAAAGGAATCACAGAAAAGTGCTAGTAATGATTTACCTAAAAATACTACACATTAAAAAGTAACTTGATTGATTAATTGAATTGAGAAATAATTAAGTTGACAAAATAAAAGTTTAGGTGTTTAACAATTTTGGTAAAAAAGCAATCCACTTCAGGATTCAGTTTTGGCAAATTTATATTATTTAGTAAAACATATTGAGAAATCACTAATGATAACCTACACATGATAAGATATAAGTGCCAATGGATTAAATCTTAAAGGATTTCATTCATACAATCACCGGTTGGAATTATGTAACCCTAAATCTAATAATTAATCACACAATAATTAAAGAAAATCAAAGTTGTAGAAAACTAAAATTAGGTTTAAGCATAATCAAATCGTTTAAATAATCAAATCATGAATTGAATCTAATAGAACTTAAAAGGTTCAAGATCCAATCTCAAAACTAGGTTACAATCTAAGAGAAAACAAAACTTGCACAAACCCGTCCCCTAAAATGAATCACAATTGATTTAGCATTGCATCATCATTGAATCTTGAAAGCGGATGAGATTAAACATGTAAATTTTGATGATCTTGATGTTGAAAGGCCTTTGGAATGGTGAAAGATGGTAGTTTTTCGTCCAAGATCGATGTCTAAAGAGGTGATTTTCATCTTAGCGTTAATCCCCTTTAAAACCCCTCAAATTATGTTAAATTCTACCAAAACACGGCGCTCGGCGTCGGTGGCTCCAACTTGGCATCAAGCTAGGTGTTAGAGGTGGCGTCGCTCAGTAGGTTTCAGGTTTACTGACTCCGGTGGCATCGGTGGCGCCACCCCACACAAACTTGATTATCATTTGTAACTTTTCGAGATCTTTTCTTTGATAGGTCGTGGTTCCCGCAACTCGTTTCCTAGCTCTATTTATGCTCGTTTTAAGCTACCGTTGTTTTGCAACTTCTCTTTTACATTTCTTCACCTCCCGAGCTCCAATTTTCTCCCCGTTTCTTCCAACTTCTTTGTATACTTCATATCCTAAAAGTAATTCTATTTCTCATAAATTGACATGTAAAACACGGGAAATAAAGCCTTTAAACCTTGAACTTTCGCAACACGATCAGCTAGCTTAATACCCCAAGGTTTCATACTCAAGTAATAAAAATGATCGGATGGACCAATGACCCAACAGTAATCCAATTAGCCATTAACACAAAGATACTTACAGTAATTGAAATTATATTTTAAACAAATTTAATATATTTTGCACTATAAAAGCAGAAAGTATGTATAATTGTGTTTGTCATCTAGGGATAATACTATTTTTGTTTAACATAACATGGTGTTGTGTGTATGTTCCATTAAAATTTGTAATTGAACTAGTTTTTATCCCCGCACTTCGCGGCTGGAGTGTGGTCGGATCTTCCCTCGCAACGCAGCATGAGCTTGGTCGCTATCTGTAATATCCGGCCCCTCACACTACCAATAATGTCTGCTCTACCCACAAGGAACTCACGGATTTTCTTTTCGTTGCCCTGGTGAAACTTCCCAGAGAGGTCACCCATCCCTGGATTGCTGCCATCTGAGCACGCTTAACTGTGGAGTTCTCCTCTCATCCACAGCATTATCAGACATTACTTATGAACCAGGAAACTCTACTGTCCACGGCCGATGTGGTAATATGTAGGGTGTCAAAATCACTCCCCCCCCTTTGGACTCATCTTCCTCGATGAGCCCGAGAACTCACCATCCCCGGTGAGGTTTGTCCTACCATCCCGAACGGCACAGGAGTTGCTTTGATACTATTTTGTAACACCCGGCCCCTCATACACCCTACATATTTCCACATCGGTCATGGACAGGAGAGTTTCCTGGTTCATAAGTAATGTTTGGTCTCTAATATTACCAATGCGTTTTGGGCGCATTTGATGTGGATGAGAAGAGAACTCCATAGTTAAGCGTGCTCGGTGGCAGCAATCAGGGATGGGTGACCTTCGTGGGAAGTTTCACCGTGCAACCAAAAGCAAATACGTGAGCTCCTTGTGAGAAAAACGAATAATATTGGTGGTGTGAGGGGTCGGATATTACACTATCAGTTCAGCTCGTCAAAAATCATAAAAGTGAACACTGATATGAATTCTGATAATACCAAAATACCAATAATGATGTTCGCTCATAAACAGTTGGATTCGTCATGGTACCACAACAATTCATCACTTGTTATAGCTATGATACCAATAAAAATAATACAACTTTGTTTAAAAAATATAAGCGTAACACATAAAAAAACTAAAAACTGCCGTCTCTAGTTTCATCATAAACATGTATATGTATACAATATACAATTAAGTATAGATGTTTCGTTATATTTTCATATGTGTCATCTTTTTTAATTTTATTTAAAACTAAATGTATAATACCTTAAAATCTAAACTTGAATATATAAATGCATGCATAAATAAAACATAATATTAACTTTGGATTGGTAAAGGAATCAAAATTAAAAATGAATTATGATTAGCTAGACGTAAAATTTTAAAGCTTAGAAAAATTAAATAACTAAATTTCAAAAAGCAAAACTATATCGTAACAAAATATGTTGCTTTTTAGTTTTTAGCTAGTATTAAGACTCCCGCGTTGCAGTGGGGGATGTAAAACCATGTCCAGGTAGCACCAAGGGGCTGTTTGTTTGGGTCTGAATGACCCCAGTCAGACATGTATGTCTGACCCAGTCAGACATGGTTGTTTGGTTGGGGTACCTCTGATTGAAAAAGAGCTTTGAATCACCACTTACCGGGTCAGATTTGAGATGGAGTCTGACCGACTCCCGTCACCACCGCCGGAGCAAAACCCACCACCAGCACCACCGCCACCGCCCTCATCTTCTCCCTCCTTCTCACCACCTGCATTGGCGTCAATCGGTTCTTCAATGCTGCCAATTCGTCGATCTGGAGCTTAATGGTATGGTTCCACGTTGGATTGGAATCTCCGTCCTTATCGACGGGGGTTTTGTGCTTCTGATCGTGGTTGCCAGCACGGAGACGTAGACGACGGCGTAGAGGTCCATTTTCCAACGAGGTTGACCTTGTTGAGGCCTTTTGCGGAGATGATTGAAGGGTCTAACGTTCGTTCCACCATTGATGAGTGCTTGAAGAAGTTGAAAGATTGCAGAAGATGAAAGATTGAAGAAGATGAAAGATTAAAGGGATTTGGGTTTCAGAGGGTTGAATATATAGAAGATGAAACCGAGTGGGGGTTTATACCCTGAGAACTACTGTGTACCTTATAATGAGTCGCATCCGTTTGAACAACGGGTTTTTATTTTTTATTTTTACAACCAAACACATTTATTGATTCAGACCTCTTACTGGTTCAGACCTCTTACTGGTTCAGTACTTATTCAATAAGATGTTGCCCAACAGCCCCCAATTTTACACCACCATTAGCGGCCATCAACACCGGAAAAACTCGTATTAAAAAAGAGATAAAAACGAGAAAATAAACGCGAACAGAAAGTAAACGTAAAAACATTAAACTCCGCACATGAAACGTAAAACATTAAAAACAATACTACGTCGATCTAAGAACCATGCGTTGTGACACAACTGTTAGGCGAAGAAAAAAATAGGCATAAAAACGATGAACCAGACTCGCACATTGTTGCGTGTTAACTCATAAAATTTAAACCGAAACGTAAAACGAAAAATTATAAAAGATGAAAAAATATATGCAATCAAAGTTGAAAGTGAAAAGTTATAGGGGTTAAGTTGTAAAATATGTAAAAGTATTGGGGTCAAAAGTAAGAAAGAAAACAAAAAAAACAAAACAAATATGGTACAACCAATTAAAGCTTAAGTATAGCATCTTATGCACAAACCACTTGGTAATTAGTATTATATATAATTATAATTGGTCGTATTAAAAATTAAATAAAGAACAAAAATAAAAATAAAATCAAACGTAATGTGGATGTAAAAACGTTGAACCACACAAGCGAAACGTAAAACATTTAAAACAATAAGTAAGTCCTTCTAGGACCAGAGCCTTGCGACTGGGCTGTTAAACGGTGGAAAAAATAAACGTAAAAACATTGAACTACACACACACGTTGCGGCGTTTTAACTCGTAAAATTTAGACCGAAACGTAAAATGAAAAATTGATAAGATATGAAAAGTATACGAGACCAAAGTTGAAAGTAAAAGTTTTTGTTAGAGCCAAATTGTAAAAGATATAAAAATATTGGCTTGAAATAAAAATAAAGTTAAAGATTAAAAAAAACAAATTTAGTTCAACACACTAAACATATGATATAACATTGTCAAGCACAAACCATTTGATAAGTATGATGTATCACCCCTTTATGTACAAACCACTTGTTAATTTGTATTATATATAATATGTATATAATATATAATATTTTAAATAATTATATAATATATAACATATAATACTTTAAATAATTAGTATTATATATAATATATAATACTTTAAATAATGAAACTAATTATTTAATATACATCAAATTAGTTGTATGTGCTTGTAAGTTTTTAGCATGCAATAGAAGTTTGAGTCACCCACAAAATAAGATTAGTATATATAAAAAAACACTTATATATTGATGCATATTAGATGTAAGTCACTGTAGATGAATTTGTGAATTGTATATATACTATATTCTAAAGCTAAAAAATGTTTTACAAATATGTTACATTATTTTACATTATAAATGTAAAACCATCTTGAAAGAAAATTTAAAGAATAATAATTTCTCGCGGCTATAATCTAACAATTTAAGGCAAATAAAATTTTTAGAAACAAATGCTATGTTTTTCTAACGACATGTTATACAAATAGGTTGAAATTCAACCCGTTTGATTTTCAAATAAATTCATTTTTAAGTAATAACTTTCATTTCTTTAACTTAAAAAAAACTGAATGCGCAATATCTATATTTTGTTATCAAGAATTGTAATGATTTCCTAGCACATCGGCCGAATTGTGATCCTAGTTGTTGTTGTGCTGCTGCTGCTGCTGCTGCTGCTGCTGCTGCTGCTGCTGCTGCTGCTGCTGCTGCTGTGCTGCTGCTGCTGCTGCTGCTGCTGCTGCTGCTGCTGCTGTTGTTGTTGTTGTTGTTGTTGTTGTTGTTGTTGTTGTTGTTGTTGTTGTTGTTGTTGTTGTTGTTGTTGTTGTTGTTGTTGTTGTTGTTGTTGTTGTTGTTGTTGTTGTTGTTGTTGTTGTTGTTGTTGAGGCTGCAAACGAATCGAACGAACAAGAACAATGCCTTGTTCGTGTTTGTTTATTAAGAAATAAACTTGTTCATGAATTGTTTACGAACACTTACTAAACGAATTTCCTTGTTCGTGTTCGTTCATTAAGAATATGAATATGTTCATGAACTATTCACGAACATTTACCGAACGCAAGCGAACACAAACAAGATCAAACGAAAACCAACAAATATTCATGAATATGATGAACACAAAAAAATCTATGAACACAAATGAATACAAATGATCACATATTTATTTTAGAATAAAATTAATGTTTTAATCATAAAATTTACCAAAAATCCAAAAACACTTGACATAATTGTCATAAAAATAACTAACACAATAACTAAGAACATAATCGAACACATTAAAGAACATAAACGAAAACATTATTGAACATTCACAAATGGACATTAAATAACATATTATCAAACGTTCACGAACATAAATGAACGAACACGGCTTGGGTTCATATTTGTTTGTTTAACTAATCGAATGAACATAAACGCACTTCTGCCGAACTATTCGCTGAACGTTTAGTTCGTTTGCAGCCCTAGTGCTGTTGTTGTAGTTGTTGTCGTCGTCGTTGTTCTTATTGTTGTTGTTATTATTATTGTTATTATTATTATTATTATTTTTTATTATTATTATTATTATTATTATTATTATTATTATTATTATAACTATGTAAATATTTAGTAGTTCATACTTAAGCATTTAAATAAAATAATACTTAATTCAAATACAATACAATGCAATATGATACAATACAATAATACGATATCGTACGATAATATATGATATACTATACAATACGATATGATACGATATACTACGATATAAATTGACATAATACGATATAATATGATATAATAGGATATAATATGATTTAATTGATATAATACAATATAATACGATATAATACGATATAATATGATATCATATAGTATAATACGATATAATATGATATAATAAGATATAAATTGACATAATACGATATAATATGATATAATACGATATAAATTATAATATGATATAATACGATATAATACGATATAATATAATATCATATAATATAATACGATATAATAAAAAAATAATTATAAATGAATGTAAATCTTACCATATTATTGATATTATCTTAATTAATATACCAAAATAGAGCTCCCAATATTTGATCACCCGGGAAGACATAAAAGCAACAATTCGCCGGCATATTCAATCGGACTTTAACAACTCCCAATATTTGCACAAATGGAAAAGAAGATACATAAAACGAATCACCACTGAAACTTAAATGACTTAACTTGTACAAATAAAACCTAAAGGACTTCAAATAAATTGTTGAAACACATGTTTGATTTTGAGTCTTAAATGTTTCATATTGAAATATTTTGAGAGAAACATGTGACATTGGGAACCGTCCACCTAACTCCCCCTTATATTATATATACCTCCTCCACCGCAAACGTAATACGATTCTCTCTGCAGTGGCGACCTCATCTATCTTCTTTCAATTCTAAAGAGTACTGATCGAGTCATCTTCTGTTCTTCAGATAATCTATTTTCAAACCCTAGTTAATTTGATCGACTTTTATGCAAATTCTATCATATCACCTGTGAGTTTAAAATGCGTATTCATGTTCTTTATAATCTTATGTGGATGTATGTGATAATTCTTGCATTTTCTTTATCGATCAAGTAATTAACACACATTTTTGATGTTTAGTTTGTGGATAGATCTTAATTTATAGCATGCAACATCGTAAGTAGGCATGGATGATAGATCGATATTAATAGATATCAATAGCATGTAACGTCGTAATCTTCTGTTTTGATGTTTAGAAATTAATGAAGAAGATGTGCACAAAATGAAAAGTGTGATTACTAGTTAGAGGTTAAACACATTTTTTTTGTAAGGAGTTTGCAGAGCTTTAGATCTTTCTTGGGGACGTATGAAGTTTGATAGATGGTTTAATTAGTACTCATACGTGTTATGAAAGTGAATTGCTACAATAGCTTAGCTTTCAGAGAATGTAAATAGAATGTCATGTTAGTGTGGTTTTTAAAACCTCTATATATTATGTGACATTATAATTTCTCTTTTCAGAGTAAGATTTATGCATATTTATTAGATTGAAAGATATCACCATTACATATATAGTTACAATGCATGGAATATACCGGGTATGTTTGTTTACTGGTATCACTGATATACATTAAAAAAATACAGGTGATAGACTGGAGTCATATATAAGGGTTGCAGATTATAAACTTCACATAAGCAGATGGATTTGGAACATGATAGAGCGAATACTATCGAAGAACTCATAGAAGAAGATAGAATAAGCAATTTGCCGGATGAAATTATTCATCACATTGTCTCTTTCCTTGACATGAAATACGCTGTTCAGACTAGCTCGCTGTCTAAGAAATGGAAGCATATTTGGACCTCAATGCCCCAACTACACCTAAATAGCAGCAGCTTTCGTACGTTGCCTAAGTTTGCCAAGTTTGTGAAGCACGCGCTACCTCATCTAAGCAATGTAGAAGTTTCTAAGGTTCAGTTCACATTCACAGGAACATCCACCCCATATGTTGTTGAACGCATTTTATACTATGCATATCTACATAATGTTAGAGAACTAAGTATCACATGTATTGCCAAGAAATTCTGTCAGTTCCCGCAATGTCTTTTCAGTTCGGGCACTCTCAAACATCTCACCCTTGCCACCAGTGATCAATCTTTTTATCTACACAATAACAGCTGCATACCAAAAGTATCTTGGGATTTTCCAGCTTTAGAAACTGTGTTTTTGAGTGGTATGCATTTCGGCGATAAAGGAGATGAGAGTGTGGACTTTTTTTCCAAATGTGTGAGCTTAAAGGACCTTACTTTAGATAAGTGTTGCATGTATGGCTTGAAGGTTTTCAAAATTCATGCTCCAGAACTATCTAATCTTACAATTACGGACGCCTCCTCATATCCAAATGTATTCAATGTGGTCGCTCCTCAACTTAAGAATCTGACTGCATCGGTCAGGGGTACACTTAATCGATATCCAGTCAAATATGATTCTCTGCAGCTGTCTGCAGGTGATTTTGGTGCTCTTGAGAAAGTAAATATTTCCTTCTCAATGCCCCATTGCGAACAAAAGAGATTTGTTCCGCTCCTACTCAATTTGTTCACCAAACTCCGCAGCACCAAGTTTTTGGTTATAAGTTTGGATATCATTGAGGTAAACAATTACCAATTTTCATATTGGTTATAGCTATTTTTCCTTACCTTTTAGATATTACCTAGGACTTGAACTAGTTTTATGGTGTTGGGGGATAAAGAGAAAGTACACAAGTGAAAGTTAATGTGTTAAATCGTTCTGATATATTAACAAAGGAATATGATTTTCTTCTTGCCCATCCTAACAAGGAACACAAGGCTGTTTATGGCTTAGATAACTCTATTGCTCATTCATTATATAATCTGTTACAAAACACAGAATATCTGGTTTTTAATTTGGGTATCATTGTTGTATACACATACGTATTGTCATAGTTATTGCTATTTATCCTTACTCTTGCTATTTATATATTCTAGTTTTAATTTGTTGTGGATAAAGAAGCAGTTCGTAATTTTAGTTAAACTGTTCCAATAAAGTAAGTAATACTTTTTTTCTTCTAGTCCATCACAAAAAGAGAAGGGTATATTTGGCTTAGATTAACTTGATTGCTCAATTAAGTAGAAAATATTCAGCTTGTCTAATATTATCAACTAAGATTATCTATATAACCGAGATTCAAGGGGAAGAAATTAAAATGCATTTTTTTTTTTCAAATTGATGCACAACCTGCTCATTCTGATCATCTCGATCCAAAATATATAATACTGATGTAAATGGTCATAGATGTGTCAATTTGAACAAAACTATGCATAAGTTTGAAAAAAATCTTTTTAACTATGGGACATTTCTTTGTATCAGTATATGATATTTTCCTGTAGTGTATCCTTAAAGATAAAACTAGTTAAATCTCAAGTGGTTTGATATGCCAATATAGTTAGTGATTTTACATTAGATGGAATTGTTTTTGTTGACTCCATATATAGTACTTAAAGAGTTTTCTTCCATATTCATCCCTTTTTAAACCCAATTTTAGAGGCTTTACTCTATATCACATGGCACCTCTTCTTTTTAACCATAATTTTCAAAACACTCAATCAACTCAATATCTTATTTTGTTTAACGCTAACAGCATAGGCATATCCAAACATGATTTCTCATAGTTCTTTTATCAGAACTGATAATTAGATTGTGATATTAATATAACATCAAGCCAACGCGGTCTAATGGAACTCCAAGCACCCTTTACTTTAGGAATTACAATTAAATTTGAAGGTAAATCTTGACTTGATTTCTTTTATATTACTTTAAGATGTATTATATTGTTGTAGACTAATTTACAGAGATGATTAGTTATAAAGACCAGTGACAGTGCACATAAGGGCTGAATAACTTACCCATATGAGCTGTAGGGGTGGAAATTCCGAATCAATACATTCTGGTGGTTGAATGACTATTATCCGTCATTGCTAGCTGTTTGTTATGCATTATTTCACTGCAGCATTTTTGCTCTTTTGTTTTGGTTGTTAAAAACAATGATAACTTTTGAGCTTCCTACCAATATATAGAAATTTGTTTTTTTGTATATACATTGCCGCTTATCCTTTTTGTATATATGCCAACACTGCTGAAAGTTTCTATTTTCTTATTTCTTTGTATTTGTTTCGATAACATGTACCAAGGTTCTCTCATTATGTGTGGATCAACTCTCACAAGAACCCTGTCCATTCAACAACTTAACGACTTTGAAGATTAATATGGATCCCATGAATCGAAAGAATCAGATAGATATAATACCAACTCAAATCAGAAATTACTTGCTTGAGAACTCTCCAAGTGCCACACTCATCATGGATACCCCTCAGGTATTATATCAGATAATCTATGTATTTGTCACCATATTCTTGTTAGTCATTCTTTTGAGACTTTTTCTGTTGATTTAGAAGTGAAGTTAAAAAGAATGGTGCATATCTCACTCTAGTATATTATTTAGCCACCGGATCCGTGAAGACTCGGAACTTCAGTTTCCTGAGTTAACATCGTGTCACAAAGTGATTTATTTGACTCTAGTACAACACTTACATTCATTCTAAGTAACCCTTGTTGAGTTGTTGTCATTGAGTTTTACAATGGTATACTGGTATTGGAATGTGTCTGTGATAGAAATGTCTAGTATATTGGGTGATCACCTCCCGCAATTATTCAAATTTTCCTACATTTCCCAACATGTGAGTAGACGAGACACTCATATTAAGAGCCAACCTAAGATGTTTGCCCTGGGAGAAGTCTTCAATAATCGAGCTAGTGATAAGTATCTTTCAAAGGTTTGGAGACTCTAGTGATTCACTCTACAAATACCTCCTTGTCTTGCCATCATCATGAATCTTTGTTTCATTAATATCTCATCAATGTTTTGTGTACACTGGGACAAATCACGTCATATCTCAACAAAATCTTCACGTCAAGTTTATTTCATCTTTTTTAATTTTGATACTTATTCCATCTTTGTTGATTATATATATATTAATCTTACAATTTATATTGATTTTACACACTTAAATTAAAACTTACTTTACAATATTTAGAAATATAACTTTTCATCATGGACAGCAAGACAACTTATTTTGACAATTACCTGCTTTGATTGAAGGTGGCCCATAAGAGATCAAGGGAGCAGGTACATGATGAGACAATGGCTAAGAAGACGGCTAAGGTGAAGGCGGAAGAAAAGCAACCAGAGATTGTGGCCCAAGAGAACACAATGTTGGAGGTAAGTATTCTACGTCTCTCCACTAATAGTCTGATGTCCGTACAATTGAACTTTCTTGTGTCACCAAGACCCTTTTCATCTTTTTTAAGCTTTCTAGATCCTTGATTTCATGACTATGATATTATGTGCAACTTTTACAAAAGTGAAATGTACCCACACAAATTATCAGCACATCAAACATCCAATATGCTTATTATAGAACATAAATTTTCATGTGGTTCATGTGTTTAGGTTGAGCAAAGGAGCCACAATTAGCCAAATTATATCAAAAGACTTAAAACTTGTCAATTCCAGCTACATCTTTTTTTCTTATAAAAGGTCAACCAGGTAAAATTGAAATTTAGTTATCACAAATGCTAAAAAAGTCACAAGTTAAAGCGGCTGGAAGCATATTAAGGAAGAAATTACATGCGGTGTGCAAGCCGCGTTTTACCTCTCGGTGTTGGCAGGGTATTTTTAGGACCATGGGTTCTGTTGTAAGGGAAACTAGATTGGTTTTCTTACGTGGGTTTTTTATAAAAGGTCAACCAGGTAAATACCTGTTCTAAGATAGGTTTGGTTGTAACATAAAGGTTAGAGATTGGGACTGACAGGTATGCAACTATAAAGAAAAAAAGATATATTATAAATCGTAATTGAGAGGGCATGAGTATATTTACCGAAAGCAACTTCATTACAAAATGCAATAGAATTGGTACACCCGAAGAATTTACTTTGCAACTCTTGCAAACGAAAGATCCCAAGATATGTCAAAGGTAGTCATTCTTTTTAAGTTTTCTTGTTTTGCAACTGATATATGCTTCGTTTCTATCTGTTACAGAGTCACACACCCACATCCTCAAGCAATGCTAGGTCAGGAAGCAACAGTGTTGTTTAACCTTCAAAGAGTTCTTTGAATGTCTTTAATGTGTAGGCTTGCTTTAGTTGTGTATCTAGCAGCAAGTTATAGTAGTACTAAAAAACTATAAAGTGTCAAAGATATATGATAAATGGTTGATTTGCCTTTCATGGAGTTATATAATGACTAAATTCAGTGGATTTGAACCTTAGTTTTGTTCCTTTTTTATCTCATCTTTATATTCTATGGGTTGAAAATATTTAGTTAAGGCCATAATAATCTTCCTTGGGCACTAGGTTGGACTTGAATCTTTGATAATCATTAGGTTATGTGGGAAAATTCTGAAAATCTCTTTGACCATATTTTCCTCCCAAAATTTTCCTTTGACTAACCTATTCTAAAAAATATCCCCACTTTAAATATGGTCGTCCGAACCGTAAATAGGGTTGTTCGAACATAACTACAATCATTCAAACATTGAAATAGGTAGGTTTAGTCAAACTTTAAATAGGTTCGACCGATCGTATTTTGGACACGTGGATAAATCATGTCCGTTAAAAGAAAGTTTGGGCGACTTTATTTAAAGAGCGGAAACGAACCTGTTTTGGTGATGATTTGATCAAATGGACATTTTGAAGAAAAACTTGGTCAAAGGGATATTTTAAGAATTTTTTCTAGTTTATATGTAAGCCACCCACTACAATTGTTTGACTTAATAACATGTGCCATGGGAAGGTGTATACTCGATCAAGGCACAATATTGATGATAGATCATACGGTAATGTGATAATGATGATTCAATCTCATATAATCAGCATGTTTCTCTACCTTAGGGAACCTAATGAACTAGAAAGATGTGTAAGGTACTAGAAATACATTTGAGGTTACCTAAAAAATCACCACAGAGTTCGGTTGCTCCAAAAATAAGAACCAAAAAAGCAACGAGTTTGCGCTCAACTGTGCATAACATCATGAACCACTAATACAGATGTTCTTCCACCCTTGGAATCCAAGTTAATCTTTAATATTTAAGACTGCATCCTAGCTAATTAATTGCTTATGAGATTTAACATCATGAGAGATGCTTGAGTTTTCCATCATTGAACAACTTTATCTATATTTATATTTATACTACTATATAAAAAAAATCTTAGGACACAAGTGTAATTTTATAAATAAAATAAGACATTAATACAACTTTTTAAACATTAGGTACAAGTAGTTTATGCAATCATTAATATTTTGTCCCTCATATAATAAACTTCTTCTAATTAATATATTAATTAATACATATTATTAATACATTATTTAATAATGTAAGATTATTTAATTCACTACATTATATATTAAATTGTTTATAATACTTTGAATAACATTTAATTTTATTAACAAGTATTATCTTATTTGAATATTTTACTATGTAATTACTGAATACTTTTATAATACTAATAATAATAGCAATAATTGAATAATTAAATTTATAAATAGGTATCATGTTATGTGAATACTTATTTATATAATACTAAGTACTTTTATAATAATAATGATAATAATAATCTATATCTATATTATCTATATCTATATTAATAATTTAATGATCAAATGCTTTATATAATAATAATCTCTATCTATATTATCTATATCTATATTATCAAATGCTTTATAAGGTACACGTGTTAGAGCATTCACAACCCGTTTCCCATATATATGTGAGTGTGTGTCTTATATTATGGCGGACGGTTGTTAGTGATTGTGAGTGAAAGATGTAAAAACTTTATAGGGATTGTACCGTGTTTTCTCATATTTAGAAAAACATGATACAACCCCCATAATTTTTTTAATATTTTTGAAAGTGCTTGTGAGCGGATGAGACATAAAGTATAATGATAAATGTATGAAAAATACTAATTAATTGAAAAAAAGAGAAAAATAATGATGTTTAGTATAATTATAAGGATGAAAATGAGAGATGGATTGTGAATGCTCTTATATACAATAGTTCATAATTTTTCCATATTTAATAAATTTCACTCAATTAATACATTGGTTAATACATATTTATTTTAAGTATTATCTTATTTATAATATTTTAAATTAATATTAAAATATATATATTTATTATTTATATTTTATAACTTGATACTATTTGATTTAAGCATTATTTTATTTAAATACTTAACTATAATCACTAAATATTTATATAGTTATAATAATAACAATAATAAATATAATAATAATAATAATAATAATATAATAATATAATAATCAACGTTTAAGACAGGTCGAAAAAAAGCTCCATAACACCCGCTGCATTAAATAACTCAATTAAAATCTAAACAGAAACCTTTTTAAATATCTTTAAATTCAACTAAACGAGTTGGTCGATAATCAATTTATTGTGTCGGAGTTGACTTGTTTACTAAACTAATTTAAAACCTAATTATATTTGTGTGGTATTTATGTAACAAGTAAACTTATGTTATACAAGATAAACTACTGATAAAAATTTTTTGCCTAGATGCCAAAAGTTTACCTTCTACATAAAGAACAGCATATGAAAACCAAAATTATTCATGGTGTTTCTAATAAATATTCATATGTATATTATTTCTAATAAATTATTCATGGTGTTTCTAATAAATTATTCAAGGTGGTTACAATTACCAAATAATTAAGCCCGTTATTGTCGCTTGAGTTTCTGTTGAGCTCCCTAAACTTCTCGATACATTCTTCTCTATGTTTCTCCTCCATTTCTTTTCTTTCTTTCTTTTCATTTATAATTCTATATTAGGATTTTCTTAAGTTCAATTCTTTATTTATATGAATGTGCATCATGATGAAATCAATTTGTTTCGAAGATCTAGAGAGATGATGGAGAATTCAAGTTGATGATTGATTAAAGAAGAAGATTGGATTTCATCTATCTATGAAGACTGTTATAACGTGCATTGTTGCAAAGATACACGGTTTCAGATGGAATGGCAGATCCTGACCGTGATAATATTCAACAGGTATCCGTCCATCTCTCACACATGAACATAACATTCTGTCTTCGAAATTTGAATCGTTTTTTGAAACAAGTTGAATATTGGTACACGCGGTTATTGGTGAAAATGTAGTACGCGAAAGTGTCAGAAAATAGAGGAACTTATGGTGTCGGACAATAATGTAAAATGGCCAAAATGATTAGGTTTTAAATGCGGGGTGTTCTGCCTGTTAGAAGATAGTTTCATGATTACTTTTTGGAGTGTAAGCTGTCATGTGGCCATGAAAATTGTTAGGGAAAACTCACGCGCCACAAATACCATGCTAACCTATAGGACTAGGTAAAGCGCAGCTTATGCTGGCATGTGGCTTTCAAGAAGTGAATGCAGGAAACCGGTAGAAGCTGGATTTGAACATGAGACCTAGCTATACAGTGGATGTTACGATGGAATTAAAATGTGTATCTCAAATGAACATATTTAGATAAATGTTTTTCACAAGTTGTTTTATGAAGGCTTTTACATAAAATGCAGTATACAATTTTAGCTTCAATGTTAGCTTTTTTTGTTCTGAAACCATGGTAGAAATCATCTCCATTCGTTAGTTTCAACCTGATAACTTGACTTATGTTAGTTTCGTTAAAAATTTCCAAATATAGCTTTACTTTCCCCTTCTAGTACATGCAATTCATTTTCATCCTTATTTTGAAGGCACTCATCACACTGAAAAAAGGTAGCCAATTAATCAAGTATAGCAGGAAGGGAAAGCCTAAGTTTCGTTTTTTCAAACTATCCGCTGTAAGTTGCTTCATATACTGATTTGCTGACTGTAGTGCACTTGTTACACATACTTAGATGAAATTGTTCATTATTTTCATTGTGTTATTGTCCAATTGCACGTTACCACCAAGGAAAGCATGAAACTTTTGTTAGTTTAAGTGCAGAAACCGAAATGAAAATCTCCAGCGGTTAACATTCCTTTTGCTATATAATTTCTTTTTTGTGATTCTGTTGTTGTTCTTCAAGTTTATGTCGTTCATTATATTCTGACTGTTGGTTAATTATTTCATTTATGTATGTTGGATCCTGAATTTTCAGCAGCAACCAAACTAAAAATCCTTTATCTTGATTTTTCAGGATGAAACTACTTTGATCTGGTACTCCCACGGACGAGAAAGGAATCTGAAGTTAGCTTCGGTTATTAAGATCATCCCTGGACAAAGAACAGTTAATTAGCTCTTTCGAGTGATGGTTTATTGATTTATTTCTTGAAAACAATCTAATTAGCAATAACATATGTGAATCTAATTCAAAACAAAATTGAATAAAAGATTAACCGGCTAAATTATGTATCTGCAGCCGGTTTTTAGAAGATGTCGCCAACCTGAGAAAGAGTACTTGTCTTTTTCCCTTATTTACAAAAATGGCGATCGATCCCTTGATTTGGTTAGATAACTTATCCTTCTATCTAGTACTCTTAAATGCATTTGACCAAAAGTAATTATAAGGTTGTATCATTGTAGATCTGCAAAGACAATGTTGAGGTAGAGGTCTGGCTTGCAGGGTTGAGGCATTTAGTTTCTCCTGCACAAAATCGTGCTAGACGTAGTGAAAGTGATCTTTCTGATGTAAGAATTTCATTTTCAGATACTTGAATTCACTCGTATACTCGTACTTACTCTTGATTGGACGCAATGTGTGTTAATATACAATTGACGTTTTTGTATTACAGTTTTTTGATTCTGCAAGTGAGGCAGGACAAAAGGGGCATCCTTTTGGTTTAGCATTAGAGTGTAACTCAAATAACTCTCGCAGTTCATTTTCTGATAACTTGCGTTCTGCAGAAAACATAAGTAGTTTTCTCAGTTCAGATGTGGCATCTGGACGCGTAAACATGCAAGTAAGAACAAGTTGTGCAGATAATTTCAGGATTAGTGTTTCAAACACACCTAGTTGTTCGACTCAAATTCTGGACCCGATGATATAGATTCATTAGGAGATGTTTACCTTTGGGGAAAAGTTTGTTGTTTTAACGATGGAGACGTTTTTACTCCTAAACTATTGGAATCAAATGTTGTTATGGATGTCCAACAAATCGCATGTGGTGTTCGCCATTTTTCTCTTGTAACAAAACAAGGTGAAATTTTCACTTGTGGTGAGGAATCTGGTGGTAGGCTTGGTCATGGAACTGACCAAAACATTAGTCGCCCTTGCCTCGTGGACTTCCTTTCGGTCAACAATGTTGACTTTGTTGCGTGTGGTGAGTATCATACATGTGCGGTATCTTCATCTGGTGATTTATATACATGGGGAGATGGGACCCACAACGCTGGTCTTCTTGGCCATGGTACTGATGTCAGCCATTGGATACCCAAGCAGGTGTCTGGACCTTTAGAAGGAATTCAAGTTACCTCAGTTGCTTGTGGTAATTGGCATACAGCATTGATAACTTCTGAAAAGAAGTTGTTTACGTTTGGTGATGGGACTTATGGTGCTCTGGGACATGGTGATCGCGAGAGTGTAAACGTCCCAAAAGAGGTTGCATCTTTAACTGGACTTAAAACTCTCAAAGTCGCCTGTGGTGTATGGCACACTGCAGCAATTGTAGAGATCATAAGCCATCAATCTAAACACTCTAAATCTAAAAAACTATTCACATGGGGAGACGGAGATAAGTACCGTTTGGGTCATGGAAACAAACAAACTTACACAGAACCAACATGTGTAGCATCTCTAATTGATCACAATTTTCATCAACTAGCATGTGGACATAGTATAACAGTCGGCCTTACAACAGCCGGTCATGTCTTCACTATGGGTAGTACTGCACATGGTCAACTTGGTAACCCACAAGCCGATGGTAAATCGCCTTGCTTGGTTCAAGATAAATTAGTAGGCGAATTTGTTGAAGCAATCGCGTGTGGAGCGTACCATGTTGCTGTTTTGACATCAAGAAGTGAAGTATTCACTTGGGGAAAAGGTGCAAATGGGAGATTAGGACATGGAGACGTAGAAGATCGAAACACCCCTACTTTGGTTGAATTTTTTAAAGATAGAACTGTTAAAAGTTTATCTTGTGGCGCAAATTTTACCGCTAGTATATGCATTCATAAATGGGCATCTGGAGTAGACCAGTCAGTTTGTCATGGTTGTAAACAAGCGTTTAGTTTTACTAGAAAAAGACGTAATTGCTTCAACTGCGGACTTGTGTACTGTCATGGTTGTAGTTCTCGAAAGGCTCCAAAAGCAGCACTAGCTCCAACACCGGAAAAACCCCATCGTGTTTGTGACTCCTGTTACGTAAAACTTAAGAAAGCTGCAGAAACTGGGAATAATAATATTAACACTACTAGTAGTGGTAATAATTTTTCGAATCTTAAACGAAAGTTTAGTGGTAAGTTAGAAAGATATGGGAGGACTTCAAGGCCTTTGATCGCCCCGATTATGGAACCAGTCAAGTACCATGAAGTGAAATCAGGAAAATATGGATCAAAATTTGATACGTGTTCGATAGTAAGAACTTCTCAAGTCCCCTCTTTTCAAAACTTAAAAGATGTTGTGTTTCCTTGTTCAGTAAGTTTTTTTCAAAATGCTCCGAAACCAAGTACAGTGACTCCACAGTTTCCACCACACCAACAGCCCCAGATACCTGCTTCGCCTTACTCAAGAAGACCTAATTCTCCATCCGCTGGTCCACCTGTCTTCTCACTAGGTGTGATTGACGGTCTCAAGAAGTCGAATGAACTTTTGAACCAAGAAGTGTCAAGATTGAAAAACCAAGTAGAGCTCTACTTTTAATGATACATCCATCATTTTTGTGTTTGTTACACTTGTGTAAGATTGCGATGATCTTCCTCTCTATATCAAGATAGTTATATACTATTTTTGTTAATTGGTAGGTGAGACTTTGGAAGCAAAAGAGTGATAAGCAAGATTCAGACATTAGAAAATTGCAAAATGCTGCGAAACAAGCTGAGTCTTTAGCTGCAGATAAAAGTGCCAAATGTTCGATTGCTGTCTACGTGTTCAAATGCATCATATCTCAGGTATTGCCAATTTGTATCGATTTCCACTTAAGTGCGGAACCTTGAGCAACTGGTAAGGTTGCTGCTTTGTGACCTTAAGGTCATGGGTTCAAGCTAAGGAACCAGTCTCTTGCACAAAGTGTAAGATAAGACTGTGTACATTAGATCGCAATGCGATCTGACACCCTTTTTTATTTCGTTAAAAGAATTATAAAGAATCTTATATACGAATATCAAGAAATTATAAAGAATCCATATTAGATGGTGTAGTAATTACCTAATTATTTTACTGATTTTAATTATCAGTTGAATGAATTGACCGAAAAAGTGCCTCCCAAAAGCTCCATTGATGAAACCTTCAGAGACTTGATTAATAAGGCCAAACACTACATCGACACCCATGGAAGTGATACGACTTCAAGTAATGCTCCCTTACAATCAGATCAACCTGAAGAAAGTTCTAATGATATCACAGGAAAGAAGTATCACAAGATTGATGAAAATGAAGATGATGAGATCAATAAGTCAACACAAGATGTTTATGTGGCCCAAGAGATGTCACAGAATGATGAAAATGCTGGTGTTGCTCCACAGGAGAACAATGAATCTTCTTCTAGTAATACATCAGAAACTGAAAGCCAGAAACCGATAGAAGGTAGCTTAAATAAGAACAATGAAAGAGTGAAAGAAGAGATTGTACAATTTGAACGTGGTGTTTATGTAACCGTGCACCAACATTCAGATGGTACCAAAGTATTCAGTCGGGTTAGATTCAGGTACTTCAACATGAGAATTCACACTCGACAAGCTCCTTTCATGATCCTTTCCACGTATCTTCAAGAAGTGGCAATTTTCACCCATTTAATTAGTAATGGGTCGATTTTGGTCATGGGTCAAACTGGGTCGTCTAAATTTATCAGCTAAAAGAGGAATGGTTCAAACGGGTCGATTTTGGTCATGGGTCAAACTAGGTTGACTAAATTTGTCAGCTAAATGGGGTTTGGTTCAAATGGGTTAAAAGCACCCAAACTCCCACTTTTAGTGCATACAACTTTCTAAGTCATTTTATTCAAATATTTAGATTAATATAACACTATTGTTTCTCTAATAGAAGGTCTATTTGGCATTATCTAGCCCCTAAACTTTATGAAATTGGCCATTTTGTTTAGTTCTAAAATATAAGATAAGAAAAGAATACAAGATTGAAGTCTGGTACTTAGAATTCAGTGTGTTTTACCAACCTTTTTCTAGTAAGAAAGTTGAATTGGACAAAAACGTGACTTTATAAAAATGGCCATTATGTAAAGTTTTAAAATATAAGATAAGGAAAGAATACAAGAATGAAGTCTGGTACTTAGAATTCAGTGTGTTTTACCAACCTTTTTCTAGTAAGAAAAGTTAAATTGAACAAAAAAGGCAATCCAAATTTGAACTCCCAACCTACAAGCGTAAGGATACGAAGTCAGTATAGTATTAATATATGTAGTAAAAGTTCCCCATTCAGTATCTCTATTAATCCTAATTTTCTATGATATCCGTGCAGCAAAAGAAGGTTCAATGAACAGCAGGCAGAAGAATGGTGGAAGGAAAACAAGGACATGCTGTTTAGAAGGTATCCTCGTGCAAAACCATCCAGCAGTTCAAGCGCACCACCTGCTGCTCCACCGTCGCCTGCTCAGGAAAATGGTGAAGAACCACCACCATCTACTTAGCTCAGTTTGTTCTCATGGGCACATGTAATCATGTCAAAGTTTGTTCCGCTTTAGACAGATTATTTTTATCATGATGGCAATGAAGGGAGATCTGTTGCACATTGCACAAAGGTTTATATATTAGATTATTACAAAGATTCTGCTTTTCAGGTTCTTTAAGGTTTGTTGTTTAAAACTTTTAGCTTCATTAGGAGTATCCTTATTTTCTAAAAGAGGTTAGAAGGTGAACATTTTGAGTTAGACAAAAACCTTACCTTTGTTTTTCAATTGTAAGGTAGATGATGATATGCTTCATGTTTTAGTTACAAGACACATATATTCATATAATGTAGATATCGGAAACATGGAAAAGTAGGACCCAAGTTGGCCCGACACCTTCTCAGAACCCGCACATTCAGAAGTTTTATAGCACGTACTGGGTTTGTCTTTTTTATTGTAAACATGAAAAAAATAAAGGAAAAATAAGATTGCGGTTTAACTTTTTTTTAAGAATTTGATACATGATTATGTTGATACTATTGTAAAATGATCAAAAGTTGAAAACAAAGGTTACTAGAAATTATTTGATCTATTCCACTTAGTCCAAGTACATATAAAGTCTCATATACAATGGTTTTTCATTGTTCATACCAAATTTAATTTTCGTTTTAACCCCTGTAAAAAAGGGTTGATCAGTCGACAATGTTTTTAATATAAATAAATGGCTCATTGTCGCTTTAAATTCAAGATGGATGTGAAATGTGACTCGAATAATTGTGTTGAGCTCGTCAACATAACAAAAATAAATATATAAACAAAATTTATGTTTAAGACATTTTCAAATTCTATCACTTTTTATCTTTTAAATAGACTTTTCCAACATCTTTTTAGTTTTTTAGAATACATATATCACAACCTACACCTTACAGGATTTAAACTCACAATCTTTTAATTGTAGGACACAACTTACCACTACGATGTTTCTTTGGACATCTTTGAAATAGATAATGTACTCAAGATAAGATATCTTGATTGATGCTTTATTAAAAAGAACTTTATGATCATTTTTTTAAAATGGTGGAATCCTAATAATTAGACAAATCACGTAAGAGATAAATTAAGTTTACCACCGCTCAAAACCATGGCACAACCAAAATTATCAATCCGGGTGGTGACATCCATAAAACCACCCCCTAATGATCTCATTTGAAACTAAACATAGCTTCAGAAAACAACCACATAGTGACTAAACACTCATGATCTTTAGCTTAAGTGGTTAAAGTGATGTACTTTACGACTTTATTAAAATAGAGGGAGGTCTTGGGTTTAAATCTAATCTGTAACTAATAAAAAGGGTTCATGTTGACCCCGTCAGTGATCCAATTACCGGTTTAGAGAAAAAAAAAGTGACTAAACGTTAAGAACTTTATGATCAATTTCTTAAATGGTGACAAATCCTAATAATTAAACCTATTACGTAAGAGGTAAATAAAGTTTACCACCGCTCAAAACCACAGCACGACCAAAATTATCATTCCGAGTGATGATCAATTTGGTGACATCCATTAAACCACCCCTTAATGATCTCATTTAAAACTAACCATAGCTTCAACAAACAACCACATAGATAGTGACTTAACATCAATACTCCCTTAAAGTCCATCTTTCCAACAACACAAAATTAAAAAATTAATAATAACAAACTATATGCACACCATTTGCTATTGTATGAGGTACAGAATCAACAACAAATGTGTATTTGAAGATAAAGATTTCATCAAAATCAAAACCCACAACCGTTTTGACCAATTTGTCATCGGTGACGCATTTTCGCGGAAGAAAGATAGACTATTTGACGCGAAATTACGTAACTTTCCCCAATAATTTTCTTGCAGAAAAGTAGAATGAATTTCTTGTAGAAACCCCCATATTCAATACCCTCGTCGGTGGATCACTGTTGATTAACTCTACAAAAAACCCACAATTTGATCAGTTTTCTTGTCGATCAAATGGGTTTACAGCAATCAAAAGATGAGCTTTTGTATCAAAAAGTCAGTCATGGTGACATTGAAGGAGTTAAAAAGCTTCGTAGTGAAGGTGCTGGCCTTGAGGTATTGTAAGATTGATTCGTTTTGATAGAATTCGAGTTTCGTGGTGGAATTTGTCAATTGATTTGCTCTTTGTTCGTAAGAATTGATCCTGTTTCGTTGAGTTCGATTGTTTGTGGTTAAAATTAGCTAATTAGTTTGTCTCAAAGTCCAATTTTAAAAGATAAAACGTGAGTAAAATAATAGAACCCTATCAACATCAAGTTAAAGATAGATACTTGTGGGAATCTTGATATTCGATGAAGTGGATGATGTCATGAATCATGATCTATCTTAATCTGATGGATGATAATGATTATTGATCATATTATATCATCTTCAATGTAAAACCCCTTTGTATTCTTTCTATTAAAGGTATCATAATTGTCCCTTAACTAGTTAACATTCAGAATTACTTCCATCAAGTAATTGTTAGGGACCGGTTTTGTCATATTGGTAAACATAATTCAAATGATCTGTAAGCCATCTAACGGGTTATTTCAAACAAATGGATCCGTTTTTAGGTTTAAGGCTCACTCCTTGTGTTATGAGAATAGTATATAGCACTGTAAATGGATATTGATATGGGTTGTGTTTGCAAATTAAGTTTGATATTGGGGAAAATTCCCAAAATGTCTGTTTGATCACATTTTTTCCTCAAAATGTCCCTTTCATAAGTTAGTCCGATCAAACTTACGGTCGTCCGAACTTTCGAAACAGCCCTATTTAGACATGAACCGCCCATCTTGGGTTCAAACGAACCTGTTTTACGGTCGGGACGCCCGTGTTGGGGTGGGGACAGTTTGGGGATGAGCAGATCAAAGGGATATTTTGAGGGAAAAAGTTGGTCAAAGAGACATTTTGGAATTTTCCCTTGATATTGTTCTTATATATGTAGTACTCGTTCAGACTTTTGATTTAGGGGACAGTTTCTCTTGAAAGTTAGATTAAGCTAAATTGTTGCTTGAAATAGCTACTTGGTGAAGGAAATTAGTTCCACATTGCTTGTTAAATGGGTTTCGATGCAGAGATAAGTTGCATTAAGGGTGTTTTGAATTGGTTAACTAAACTTCTTAACTGATTAGGTGCGAGTGAAATGAGCTATTTTGAATATACGGTTTGAAGTTGCTTATTGCAGATTAACTGTTTTAATAAGCAAGCCCAAACTATGTTTAACCATGTGTTGTAACTGTTGTTTCTGGTGCAGTGGATGGATAAGGAAGGAAAGACTCCTCTGATATTGGCTTCCATGAACCCACAATCATATGATGTTGCAATTACGTTGATAGAGTTGGGTGCAAATGTAAATGCCTATCGTCCAGGTGCATTGCTTTGTGCCGTTTAGAGTTTATGCATAATTAATGACGTGCTTATAAGCTCTATTCTACATGTATACCATATGTGTTTGAATTGTTTCATTTTTACGAAGATAGAAATATCTAATGATGTCATGGAGAAAGTATACAATTCTATCAACTGAACTTGATCTAATTGTGTTGTATGTGAGTTGTTATGAATGTTTTTTCTTATCTCACTTTTCTTAAAGAATTATTTCAGGTCGTCATGCTGGAACTCCTTTGCATCATGCTGCAAGAAGTGGCCTCGGGCTGATGGTTAATCTGCTTCTTTCACATGGTGGTAGGTGCTTGTTAGTAAAATTGTCCTATGTCGACATTGATTGCTTTTGTTACAGATCTCTTGTTCATATATAATTGCTTAATACACTATTTACTATCAAAATTTACAGCTAATGCGTTGGCGATGAATGATGACTGTCAAACTGCACTTGATGTTGCAAGAGTGAAGGGACATAGTGATGTTGTCCGTGCAATTGAGGTACGTTGATTATGAACCCGTTTGTTTTTTTTTCTTAAATCTTTTCAAGTTTTCTTATTTGATAGTGTAATGATCTCATGTTGGGTTTATAAATTACAATGCAATTTTTTAGAAGCATATCTGCTTATTCTCTGGTTGGCTGCAAGAGCTACATGGGCCAGGCTTTCTTGAACTTCTTGTTCCTCAGCTACTTTCTAGGAAAGTGTAAGTGTTGCATTTTTTCTTCGTTTTGTAACATTATCACATGTTATATTTTCTCTACAGGTCAAATCATTAAACTTGCAAAACTTGGCTCATAGATTGAACGGTTTTGAACAGGTCGGAAGTCCACCAAAGTGTATTAGAAATGTTTCAAACCTCAAATATGGTTTTACTAAAATAAATTAGATATTACAGTAATATTTTAAATTTTTAATGATAGCCAACACATTAATTACTTATAAGATTCTACAAAGAAAAGACAAAAAGTGTGTGGGTGGGCCGTGGAATGGCCCAATATGACCCGGCCTGTTCCAACCAATACTAAAAGCTGAACTATTTTAACCCGTATTTGTTGACCCTTTACCCAATCTGCCCGACCCGTCCATTTTGCCACCTCTAGTTGAAGAGTATTTTGTAATATTTATTCTGCTTCAGAACATCTTACTTCAGGCCCGTCAATTATGTTTAATACACTGCCTACTTGCAGGTGGGTAGTTGTAGTACCATGTGGATCTCGTAAACTTACAAAGTCTTTGCGGTTGGAACTTGCTGTATATTCTGGTTTACAGGTATGTTTGTCTTTGGCTACCATTAACCAAAATCAAGGATGGCTGGACCTTTTTATCTTATACCTTTTAAAGATTTTGTTACTTTTTGTTATAGAAAGTTAAATAAAGGACGACTCACTAATGAAACTCCTGATAGATACATCTAAATTATGTGATTATCAGTTGAAATTGGAATCTAATCTTGCTCTGTTCTCTTATTAATAATAAACAGGATGCCAAACCGCGCACAATCATTTTACTACAGAAAGGTAACATTGATGAATCCAATCTTAACCAGCCCAATCCGACAGTGGTCATTCTAAGTTCCAAGAGTAAATTCTTAACACTTTTAAATTATATATACTTGCTCCTATAATGTAGTATTTGTACTCCTTCATCTTATTTCTTTTTCTTTGGTATGTATAGTTCCAAGACATTGGCGCCGGAAAAGAAACATTTTGCACTCCCAAATTAAGCGTAAGTATACTGACTTGAAGTTAGCCTAAACTTAGTTACCACACACAAAGAAAAATCATATTTAGTTAAAAAGTCATAAATTTATCTGCATCTTATATGATTATATTCTTCCTAAGTTTGCTTCTTTGTTTGATGAAGAATTTTGAATAGGTTTACTTTTAGGTTGAATTTCCTTGGTTGTATGCAATAGTTTTATTTGCAAAAATTATGGTAGTATAAATACAAGTTTGTGTACCCTTTTTACACAAGTAGTTACATTATCTGAACCTGTGTTTATTTTTCAACTACAGAGTCACGCATCAAACTTGCACCAGTTAACGAGAATGAAAAGCAGCAATTGAAGCAGTTATGCAATGCTTGCAAAGGAATTTCTCAGGTATAATCATCTGCTTGATCCATTCGTAACCTTTTTTGAAATCTTTCTCGAGCGTACGGATTTACTTTGTGGCTTGTACAAGGCATTTTATAATGGTTTTCGGATATACACAATGCTTAAACATACATGCATATTTTACACATTGCAGGTTATACATCCTGCATATCCATTCAACAACCAAGGCTCTAATATTGGACCACCTGCCCTAACAACACCAGAGGACCTTGGTTCAAAAGTGGGACCCACGGCTCCTAACACCTACCGAGCCTCTGGATCAACCACCTCTCCTGCTTGGACCAGCCCCACCACCCAAAACGCTGAAACTGCAGGCCATAATAAAAAGACTCAACGTGAAATACATAATGTAGGAACAAGTACCACCCGTATCAGTTATCATCCTCACTCAGATACCAACACCTATTCTCAAATTGTCCCAACCGCACCTATTAACATCAGTGCACGACCCTTGGTCCCATCAGCACCACTATTGCCCGAAATGGTTGATGATGGTCCAGTTCACTACCCACCAATCGACCCCACTCCTATTGAGCCATCTGAGGGTACACCTGGTGAGAAGGAGAAAAATAATAATGATTCATCATCATGTGTTGTATGTTTGGATGCACCAGTTGAGGGAGCTTGCATCCCTTGTGGTCACATGGCTGGATGCATGTCATGTTTGAATGACATCAAAGGCAAGAACTGGGGTTGCCCCGTTTGTCGAGCCAAGATTGAACAAGTTGTACGGCTTTATGCTGTTTAAGGTTCTACCTGGATCTCATTTACGAGACTGTAAGTTTTCCTTTCGGGTCATGAAAAGTTCAACCCATCGTTTTGGTTCATGGTTGTGGGTGACTGAGTGTTGCACTGAACCAAACCAAACCGAGAAGCCATTTGTATGGGTTCAGTTTTAGTAGATTAATACTATATGGAGGTGGCAAGATGAGCAGTTCAGATTAATACTATATGTTAGGTTAGGTCGGCGCTCTAAGTACATTTTCTATTATTTTTTAAATAATGAATGGTTACTTATGGTTACAAAACAAAATTGTTACACTAATTATCTGGCGCTTTTGATATAACGATTTTGGAGATTAGAGTAGATTTTGCTCGTCTTAAATCCTGTCAACGCATTTTCTATAACTTTTTGCTACATTGTTTTATTAACACAAGGCGAATCGACCGGTTCTTTTTCCAAAACTGCTACCTCTATTCTTGTACAACAATCATTTATTTACTCAAATAATCTACTTTGTCATAATAGCATGCAACTCCAGTATATTTATTATAAATTACAACTGTTGGTTATGCAGTATGTATGCATATGGATGAACTGATGAAAATAATATATGCCTGCCATTGAAGAAGTGGAAAATGTTGAAGCTGATCAAGATTTCTGCAACTTTAAAAGTTTTGGCATGTTGTTATTAAAGTGAGCTTCATGTTTTTCGTTGTTGAGATTATGAACACTCTAAATGTTATGAGTAAAACTAGTAAATATTGTAAATTTAGCATGTGGATATGAATTCAATGTTCGGTAAAAGTGTGGTGTTTACTTCAACATGGTCTTTGAAGTTGTACACTTGTACTAGTATGTTGTATTATGTTTGTGCAGGGATAGAGTTTTCTGAAATTCACATCTCATGTAAGAATATTAATAGCATTCATAGTAGGGTTTTTATTTTTTGTAAGTGTGTGTTCTGTATTATAAGTTTAATCCTATAAACTTTTTAATATTTTTGAGAGATAAATTATTGTTTATTCTCATATTTGAGGAAAAAAGTTTAATCCTATAAACTTTTTAATATTTTTGAAAGTAAATAAAGAAAAGATAATGATAAATATATAAAAAATATTATTTAATTAAAATTAAAATAAAAAAAATAATTTTCTATTGTAAATATATCGATGGTGATGGGGAAGTTAATCTAAATGCTCTAATATAACAACATTAATGAGTGTATTCCAACTTCATTAACTGTTTATAAACCAGGCATGATTACTAATTGTAATTTTGTATTCCTTTTAGGGTTGTTTATTCAAATCAAATTTAAGTTGTTTGAACTATTCTAATTTGGCATTTCTAGAACTAAATTCAAATAAGGTTCGCATTATTCGATCCGGATAAGCTTATCCGAATTCTAATAAACCGAATAAAAAAATAAAAAATCTGAAATAAACTAAATCACTAATTTTCAAAGACTTTAAAAATCTAACTTATATGTCATTTCAAAATAAACATAAAGAATATAAAAAACAAAATCAAATAATATCAAAATATTCCTAAATAAACTAAATTAGTCCTAACATAGCCAAAATCGCGTTGAAAAGCAATATAAATATAAAAACTTATATGATATTTCTATATATATAAACATATAAAATATATATGTTTTTTCTTTATTTGAATTTAATTCGAATCAAGAAAATCATATTCGAATTCGATTTGTAGACTGAATTATTCAAATTCGAAGCGAATTTAATTCGAGTAAATTTGAAATTTTTTATTCAAATTCGATTCGAACCATATTTCAAATTATTCGAATCACATTCAAATAATGAACATTGAACACCCTATTCTTTGACATATTTTATTTCCTTTGATTTCAATTTGTTTTTAAAAAGTGTAGTTTATCTAATTTTTTAAAATTTTATTTGTTTTAAGAGATTTTTGTTTTGAGAATCATAATTTGCAAAAGGATTGAAAATTAGTTCCACAAAGGTCCCTTTGGTGCCATTTAGCCATTGGTTCTCACCCATTATATATAGTATATTTTTTTTTTCCTTAGTCCAATAAACACCATCTCAAAATGATAAATTCAAAGTTATTTTCTATAGGAATTCAAACTTAAAAAATGCATTCTCACCATCTCCATTATGCCAGTTAACTTCAATCACAAATTTTCCGAGTGTATCGCAAAGTGAGACTCCAACATCGAAGGGGCTTTCAAACAAATGGCGTTGAAGTGCCATCCTGACAGGTCGCCACCGGATCGAGACCATGAGCACACTGCTAGGTTTATTCATATTAAGGAAGCGTATAAGACATTATCTGATCCCTTAATCTCGAGCACGATTGATTATAATTTGATGAAAGGTTGCACTCAACTCACAAGAAAGGATCATGTTTTAAGCAGAGTGCATGTCCTTTGTCAAACTATAAATTTAAATAGCTCGAGATTCTAGGGTGGATAATGTCTTGAACGCTTCCTGGACACAAAAGAATCTGGTGGGGTACTCAAACTCGATCTAGAAGCGATGTGTCTGGATGATACTTCAAAGCCATTAGTTTGCAAGCTATATTGTATTAATATTCTAGAAAATCTTGGAATTGTTGTTAACGAAAAATGAAATATGCTTTCAACAACATGTTAATGTTTTATAAAGTTTTAGACTTTTTTTTTGTTTTCGTAGATTTTACCAAATGTTAACTTTTTTAAGTGTGATAATTTGAATTCATATGTTATTTATATATAACCTTTTTAAGTGTGACAACGTTTTATAAAGTTTGAGACATTTTACTTAAAACTTTATCAATTTGATTCTAAATTCGATTTTTTTTCAATTTTACTCGAAACTTTATCATTTTAAATGTACTTTTTAAAAAAAAATGTTAATTCACTTGTTCCTTTATTTTGATATTTAAAATTTAGATATTTCAAGCTTGCATGATTACAAAAATAATATTAGATTTAACTTCTTTTTTGCTAAATTCGAATTTGGCGAATCATGTTTGAAAATTTCGAATTCAATCCGAATTCAACAAATATTTTTCGAATTCGAACTTTGTTTGATGCAATTAACTTGAATTCCATTCAATGCGATGAACACCTTTTATAAATTAATTAATAGATCACATTTAAAGGAATAAAATAACAAAATTATAATTTTCAATTGTATTCATATTGTTATAACCTCCCTAATCCTTTCACTAAAAACTATTAGAGTTCTGTTTTTTTAATACTGATCTTTCATAACCCACTAATTATATATAAAGATTAATAGTAATATTAACGGGTTAACCAAACTTGATTTTGAGTCTAGGAAAGGGTTCAAATAAAAATTCTTTTAAAACTAAAAAGTATAAGAAATAATTTCAACCATCTATCTCATTAATCAATGGTTAAGATAAAATTATAGAGAAAAGTTTGTTGCAGATGTATTTTAGTAATAATCACTTTTGTTGACTTTTTGTAAGTTCTTTCATTTTTTTTAAACGTTCATAACTTTTATGTACGACATTATTTGTTTATAAAAATTACACCAAAAAAACGAGTGTTTTTTATCTTTAAAACAAGTACAGTATTGTTATAAAAAAAGTTAAAAAAATTACGTTATCTTTAGAGTTGGTTTAAAATAACAAAAATAATTTATCAAAATCCTGGGGTTTGTATAGTAATGTCATTAAGGTTTAGGGATAAGAAAGTAAATTAGTTAAAAAAAGAAAACATATGTTAAATGAAATGTGGGGATAAACATAAAATTTCAAATAATAAGGGTTTATAAGGAAAACTTTTATGTCTAATTGTAATATAGAAAAGTTTGATGTCTCAATTAATAAAACATAAAACTATATTATATATTAAAGTATGTAAATAATATGTATAATAATAATTTACGACTTTTACCTTTACATAATCTAAAAGAAAACTCAATCAACATGTGAACACTTCACAAAAACTAAGCTAACTCGGTGCAAAAGTAATTTCATCTTGTGTCATTAGAAGCATATGAAAAAGTATCACCACTATTGCCCCACTTGACGTAAAAGCACCATCACTTTTGTGCGTCACTTGAGGCAAATGTTATGATGTATCTTATCTTATCATATTTTTTATTATTGAACAATAAAATTTTATACTTTTAAATATTACATAATCTTACATTTATAAGTATTTAAACTCATATCAAATTTTTTCTTCAGTAGTATTAATTTTTTATCTTTTTATAAGCATTTAAACTCATATATATATGTATTAAGTTCACGTCTTTTAAAAAAATTTACTCTTGCCCTCGTCCATCCGTCCCACCCCTCTCGTGTATAGCTAGTTCAAGTTCCAGTCATTAATAATAATATGACTGAAGTAAAGTAATGAAATGATTGATCTTATTGTAATTGGTTTTTCCTTTTCACATGTGATAGTTTTTTCTATGTGATAGTTATTTCCTTTTCACGTGTGATAGTTATATTCTCAATAATAGAGTTAGAGAGTCCATGGTTTAAGCGAGAATTGTAATTTATGTGAAAGTTAAAGTACATGTATAGAGAAAATGAGGTGAAATGATTGATCAACCAGAGAAGTGTCTTATCGTGGAGAGAGACTTAAATTCTTTCCTCTGTGTTTCAACATATTTGTACAATCTGCCAACTATCTTCCTTACTTTACTTGGAGATATGACCACTCCCTGCAAACACCAGTTACAAACCTACCCTCTTTCATCATGTTTCATTCATTTATTTCGATACAAATACACATTTTCATTCTTTTATTATGTTTAAACATATTTACCATAACTTTATTGTTTATTAAGGGTAATGTACGACCCTGATTAAAAAAATATATTATTTTAATTAAGTTTATCTATTTGTTTTTTCAACGGAAACCACATCCCAAATATTTATATTGTATGTAATCTGCCAGCAAAATTATTGTGTTTAATGTTTAGTAGGTGTAACATCAATAAAACAAATATATAAGTTTATAAAAATTTGAATAGATTTTGATAAATTTTCTAATTCTTTTAACCATTCAAACTAATTAATCTACGAGAACTCGTTTACTTTTCATGTTTCTCTTTTTCACTACCATTAGATTTTTCTAATTATCTTTTTACATATAATAAATAAGTATGTTTCTCATTTTTTTAATTTTTTACTTTTTATTACTAACTATTTAATATTTAATTTAATACCTTTTTATTAAATTTGTGTAATACATATATTTTCAGTTTACTATGGTATATTTAAATCAACCCAAATAAATGTTTAAGTTAAGTATTGAAAACTAAGTTTGACAATTCCTTAGAGTTTAAGATATTTACCTTTGCTACATGAACATGTTATTGTGCCTTGTTTTCTAACACTTCAGAGGTTATTTTTTCAAAACCGTGATCAAATCATAATGTCTTTTTCTGTCATACATTATATCAAAATATAGGTTCGGCCCTAGTTGCACGTACCCACCAAACCACCACACTTTAATCATATCATTTGATGCGTAATTTTAGTTGTAAAACATAATAATAGATAACAATAAATTATATAATATATAAAAAACAATGATAAAAATAAAACATTGTGTTATTTTAAACACTATAGGTTTTGAAAAATAAATTTGTGAAATAATATTATTTTGTAATTCTAATTGTAAAACATAATAATATATAACAAGTTTATAAAATGTATAAATCAATGACAAAAATAATATATTGTATTATCTTAAACACTATAAGTTTTGAAAAATACATTGGTGAAATAATATAATTGTGTAATTCTAATTATAAAACACAATGATAGATAATCTATAAAAGTTAATGACAAAAATAACACAAAATGACGTAAAACATAAAACACAATGATAAATACATATAACAAATGATAAAATATATATGAAATAATAAACTGATATTTGACATATGACCAAAATGTCTTTTTCTTTAAAACAATAGAAGGATACGTGTCAAGCTATCAATCATTGTTAAACCTTTTAGATTAAATATATTTTTAACTATAACCCTACCCTAATATAGAAGGGTTATTGGATTTAAATAATCACAACTTTTATTTATTGGTCGCGATTAATTCCAACTCAGAAAATATTTACAAACACGCTTAACTTTAAGCTTATTTTCCTTCAACGATCCCCTACTAAACTGAGAGTTAACCCCGGTTAATTCTTTTGATCAAATAGGGCCAACTTTGAGTCATTTTTCAACTCTGTTGCTGCCCAACCTCCATGTGGTCTATTTTCTGGTGTCTAACCTCCATCGTTACCTGAAACCTACCTTTAACAAGTCAAGTGGTTCAGATCAAGAGGTGAAAATTAACGGTTTTCAGTATGCAAAAATTTCTGATTGACGGACCTAATTGTAGATTTTAACTTTCTGTTTAGTGTTTTGACCACATAAGCAGCCCACGTCATCAAAAAACAATTATGTGAACTTTCAGTTATTAAGGAATCATTGAAGGAAAGCAGCTTAAAATTAAAATTAGTGTGTGTAAATATTTTCTAAGTTGAGATTAATTCTAGTTAATAATAAAAAATAACATTATTAAAATCTAATAACTCATATATATATGTATATATATATATATATGTATGTATATATATATATATATGTATATGTATATGTATATATATATATATGTATATATATATATAATAAAATTTTGTGTAATATGATATTCATTTAATTATATATTATGTGATGTTAAAATAGAATATCAATGACGAAATGTCAAATACAAGATGTTTAGGGTTACTATTTTCATTCAAAAAAAAAAAGAAAAAAGAACAAAAAAGTACCTTGAACTTACCTTTTTGTGTGAGGGTGTTGTCAATTAGTTTCACAATTTGTTTTGGTGTGTTTTAGTTTAAAGTAGTAATGCATAAACCTAGAAAATAACCTAAGTGATACATGATTTTAATATTTTTCTCGATTATTATATGTTTACTTTTGATGTTACCATTTATTTCAATATTTAAATTTAAATTAAAACCATTTCTTATTAGCTTTTCGATTCACTTGTTTTTTATCAGATAGAAAACTTTTAGATTACTTCGGAAATTAACAAAAGCATAGTCTTATTTTCATTACTACAAATAAACAAGCAATAGAATGCTGCAGAAAATCTGATATGACCTTTTGTGATGTCAATCATCCTTTTCATTATTTACTTATTTATATTTCTTTATGTTTACTTTTTTGTTGCTTTCGAAAATTAAATAAAATCATAATCATTCTCCAATTTGCCACTTCCCAATTATAAACAAAAAAATATAAAATCATATAACAAGACAAAAAACTGGATTCCCAAATCTAGTACCAATTGGCTGATGCCCGGACTTTGTGATTCATGTTAAAAATATACAAGTGAATGACAATATGGACTCTAGTATAATTGGTGATCTGTGATTAATTAATTACTAAATGGTTTTTTATATATAAGAAAGTACATAGTTATTGCAAATTTTAGATGAAATTATATTTACTTACAGGTTCAGATAACTTATTTTGTTATTAAATGACAAAACGAGTAAAATATGAAAATAGGCCATCATTTCTAATAGCAACATTTATAGACCGACATGAAAGAGAGATGGGCGGAGAGAACATGGTGTGGGAAGAGAAAGTGAGAAATTAAAGAGAGCGGTCAGACAGGGATGGTGAGAGTGGGAGTCGGAAGGAGAAAGGGGCGCATCCATAAGAAGAGTAAGAAGAAGGTGGGGCGGAGGAGAGAGGTTAGTATTTTTTTTCTTTTCAGATTAACATAAAAAATAATCTTCTAATTAACATCATTTCCATTCTCCTCATATCCGTAAATGTATAAATATATTTTTTTGTGGGAAAAGCGATTGACGTATATTATGATAAGCGATACTTAGTCTACATTTTTTCGTTGTATATGTGATCTTATAGATAATCTACAAGCATGTCTTCCTAATATGATCAAAATTTAAAGCACAACATGCGATGACCAGAAGAGGAGCATCAATGCATTTAAAAGAAAACTTAATTAGTTACAAAATAAGATCATTTAGCATTGACTATTACAATTGTGTTGCATACACCTCCACGAAAATCAAACCGTTGAAACATTGTAAATTAGAATTGTATTATATCAAGTATGTTTTCATTTAACTTTCTAAGTGTTGAAATGTGATTAAATGTTGTGATGGCTTTACCATGTAGTGTTCGATCTTTATAGTTAGACCAGTATATTATTTAGCTTTTCAATCGGTTTGTGTTTTGTTATATTTTATGCGGAACATTTTTCTTTGTAGTTTTAAGTGTTTTTTTTTATTAACATGCGTTATCAGATTGAAGAAAAACTAATAATTTTGAGTCTAGGGAACTATTGTCTTTGTTGTGGTGACATCATCTTTCCAACCTTATTTTTTCCGGTAACAAATTGAGAAGAAAATAACAATGACTTAGTTTTTCACCACTTAGCCCTTAAGTGATCCAATATAATCCAATATTTTTATAGAGGAATCAGCACTTGAAGAATGAATTGAACCCCGAGCAAATTTTCCACCAAACATCTTTAGCAAAAGAATTAAAGATTATACAAGGAGATAGGGGATGTCCTTTATGATTATGCCACAATTCACATATACGGGGTTAGAATTTTCCACACATTTCTATGAGGACGCCTCCTTGGCTCCTTAATTGGGATCCTATTCAATTGAACAGACCTTATAAAGAATTGGCAACCGATAGTAGTGAAATTAAAGGTAAAATTGGCCTCATGGAAAGTGAAGGCCTTATCACTTGGTGGTCGATTGATCTTGGTGAATGCGGTACTTCAGCATTACCTATATATTATTTGTCTCTTTTTAAAGCTCCTATGCAGGTTATTCAAAAGCTTGAAGGAATTAGAAGAAAATTTCTATGAGAAGGCCTGAGTAATAAGTTAAAAATTAATTGGGTGGCTTGGAACAAGATTACCACTTCGAAGGATTTTGGAGGTCTCGGGGTTGTGGGAATTAAAGAAACTAATATGGCAATGTTAGATAAATGGAGGTGGAATTTCAAAGAGGAGGGAGCGAAGTTATGGGTGCGATGCATATCGGCTATATGATATGTGAATAAATATACATTTTAACAATACATATTATTTCTTATTTGAAGCATTTTTGTTACAAATTCATTTAATTATACACTTATAATGTTGTAGTCCCCGGTGGTCACTTGATGATTTTTTATGGAAAATTGAAGAAAAACTAAAGTTTTGTGAAGAAAATCTCCTAACACGGGCATGTAGGCACCCCTACATGGCCATGTCGCTGTGAGCATGATTCTGTGGGTAATTGTAGCCTACACGACCTACTCACTTATCCCGCACGCTTATGTGGAGCAGAATCAAGTTTTTAACCTAATATCACTCCCATTTCAACATAACTTTCAATTTATCTCAAACCCTAACCTCTCTCGTTCCTTTAGGTGATTTTGGGTCTATTTCAAGAGTTATTGAGAGATTTTAAGGTTAAGATTAAGGATTTCACACTTTCAAAGAGGATCTAACATCATCCACCTTGTTTCCTCTCAAATTGGGTTGAATTTTATCTTGATCAACTATGAGTTCTTCCATATTCTTGGGTTTGGGTGTGTTTTTATAAGCCTCATGGCTAAACACTTACGATCACTTGGATTATATGAAACCTAGCGTGATTTAACAATTTGTGCGTGATTCTTGGTGATGTTTATGTTGATGCTATGATGAAGCTTGATTATTTTTAATTGATTGTGTGTTTATTCTAGTTTGATGAAATCTTTAACTTTGTGGGTGTTGTAAGCATGTTATGTTGAAAACCTCTTGTTCTTACAAGACTTATGCATATGATTACATCTTTTTTGTGTAATCTTGTGACATTTGACTAGGAATGGTAAATGAAGGTTAAAGGTTTAGTAAAATTGGTCAAATATGCATCCTTATGCTTATGTTTAAGAAAACCATGGTGTATGTCATGAATCTCTCTTGTCATTGGTTATGAAGTGTTTTGTAATCATGGTATGATGTTTATGAGTTGAAGAGTAATTGTAGTTTTTCTATTTTACGCAAGTTGAGGTGGTTATCATGTGTTTATCGTGTTAACTTTTCAAAGATTTATGGAGTTAGATAACCCTGACGGAAGTTTAATTCACCTTTCACATTACCATAATTATATCATTCGTTTCTCATTACATGACGTTAGGTGGCTATTGTGTGTTTATCGTTCTAGCTTTTCAAAGAGTTATATGTTTAAATACCCTTAATGGGATTTTATGTCACTTCTATGTATTATGTGTAAAAAATGATCTCACCTCGAGTTTGTGCTAGTTGTTATTGTTATGCTAAGTAGAGTCGAAATCCAAGTGATATCTTTTATTGATTGTGTATCTTTATCTTTATTTTCTTGCTTTGTTTGGTTAATTTGCTAATTACTTTACTTAATTTTAATATTCACAAATCAAAACTCAATTGATCGGTTAAATAGTGATAATGATTTAGTATTAGGAGTCATTATGTCCACGGATCGATACTCAGTTCTTGCCTAAAACCATACTACTATGCGATGGGTACACTTGCTTATTGTGTGTAGTTGGTTTAAGAGTGATAATTGTTTCTTAAATTAAAACTCAATCGTATGAAAAATCCTTATTAAAAATACATATACTTTACACACATCACTATACATCTCCAGGTCCAAAATCCTATGTCAATTCCTCTCAAACACTTAATACATGGGGTTTGGAGACATATAGTCCTCATTGACAGGGAGTTTCAGAAAGAAAACATCAATCTTGATATGCTTATAATGGGCAAGGTGGGAAGGGGTGATAAAATTGCATTCTGGCTGGATAATTGGGTGGGAGTTGGCTGCCTTAGAGAACAGTTCCCTTGGTTGTTTGGTCTTGAAAAAGAAAAGGCTTGTGTGGTGGGCCAAAGATTGGTTGATGATGATGGTATGTTGATAAGGAAATGGAAGTGGAAGAGACAAGTGCTTAACAATGTTGAGAAAAATGAATTAGCTCAATTAGAGTCCGTTTTGCAGAACTTTAAAAAAGGTGAAGGGGAGGATTCGTAGTGCTGGATTAGGGACGACTCTGGTGCATTTTCGGTTAAAGCTATCCGGAAGATTATTGAATCCAATCGCCCCCAGTGGACTTATGCCCCTTGCCATGGTTTCCAGGGGTTCCATTGAAGATAAACACATTCATTTGGAAAGAGAGATTAGATAGCATTCCTGTCAAGACGGTGTTAAAAAGGCATGAGGTGGCGTTAGAATCCTCAGAATGTAGTCTGTGTTTTGGGCATAATAAGTCAGCTGATCATATTTTAGTATCATGTCCCATGGCTAATCACATCTGGTGACAACTATCATCCTGGTGCCAAGGTTTGGGGTGCATGCCATTGACCATAAGACAAGCTTTAGCTGATTTACACAATTTAAGATGTTGCCAAAAGGAAAGAATGGTTATCCACTGCATATATATGGCAACATGGTGGCATATTTGGAAGGCTAGAAACGAGTTGATTTTCAACGAAAGACCGGTTAGTCCTACAAGAATGGTGGAGGAGATAAAGGTTAATTCATATTTGTGGATTAAAAATACAGCATGGCTTAAGAATGTAGACTAGCATTATTGGTGTTATTTCGATTTATATAACTTGTTAGTGTAATTTGGTGGTTTGTGCTTTAGCATCTTGCTAGTAGCATTTTCTAATAAAAGTTTATGTTTTACCGTTAAGAAAAAAAAAGAAAAAAGAAAAAAGAGAGCCCAATTATTTCATCGGAGAATCTAATTGACAGTACTAGAACCTTGAACAATTATGATTCGTTAATGTATTAACTTGACCGATAAAGAATCACTATAATCATTCACCCATATCCATTTATCTTGGTTCTCGATGTGGTTACATTTTCAAGCATCCTCATCAGCCAACCAATTACTATTTTTGATTTGATGACCAGACCCTTTTCCATTACGAGCCATAACAGTTGCAGTTACCATAAAAGTCTTATAATTTGAAGTTTTGACCACAAAATATCTTTTAGAAATTTTTGAATAATGAGCGGTATAGCTTTCATTTTTCATTAGTTAACCATAAAAGTTTTGTCTTTCAAGTTTTGTCATAAAGGTATTTTTATTTTAAATACTTATATAGTCCCCTTAATGTTAATTAAACTTACAATATAATTTTATCAGCTTTATAAAATTTTAAAAGTTGATCATAAAACATTTAGTTTTGAAGTTTGGCCAAAAAATTTTTTTTTTCTCTTCAGATATAATTAAACTTACAATATATTGAAACTCTATAAATAATATCAACATATATAATCACTCTTATTATACGTTGTAACGTAAATTTCAACCAAAACACAAACATGCAAGTCATCAAAACTAATTCACAATTTTGATTTTATATAATGTGACTTACTTTATCCTTCTAATTTATAAATTATGTATATATTGTTGTAATGTTCTTTTTATCAACGCCTTGACGTATATTTTATTTTAAACCGAACATTGCAGATTTCATACAACATTAACAATCTAGTCTTAACGTGCGGGTTTACGTCCGCTAGCTAGTATACAGATATGATGCAACTCATGAGCTACATGATACATGCAAAATTCCAATTATTAAACAAGCAGCTAAACTAAATTAAGTTAGTTAATGTGCTATGAGCCGTTTGGTTAAGATTATTTTCTAAAAATAACATAAAGAAAATGGGGAATTGCATATATCCTCCTCTCCATCTGAAAAATTCATAATTTCTTCAAACATAATTAAGTTTTTAATACATAAGTACAATGCTTTATAAGCATGATTAAATAAATATACATTTTACAAGTTTAGAGGTGAAGACATGTAATTCCTCCAAAGAAAAAAAAAAGAAAATGTTACTTTTAAACTTATCAATGAAATTAAACTAATTTAGTTTAAATGTTGATCATAATGTTATTTTCAAGTCCCTATTGAGCGACTGTTACCTTGACTAATGGGCTATTTGGTAGTCTATTGATGGTTATTAAGAGGCTACTTCTTAATAATTCATAGCCTTTTAATGGTTAAGAAGTAACTTTAATGTTGAATGGTTAAGAGGTTAAATCTTAATGGTATCTCATAACTATTTAGAATTAGGGTTAACTCTTAACCATTAGAGAAAATTGCATAGATGGTCCCTTTGGTTTGACCAAATTGCACATTTGGTCCCTAAACATTGAAAATTATAAAGTTAGTCCAAACTTTTAAATAGTCATTGCATATTTGGTCCCTAACACTAAATTCATTTAGTTTTTATATATTTTATAAAGTTTGTACTAACTTTTAAATTTAAATTTAAGGACCAAAAGTGCAACGCTCACATAAAAATTTAAACTAAATTTACAATTTTAAAAAACTAGGGATCAAACTTGCTAGTTTTAGTCTAAATTTACAATAAGACAATGCAAACCAACTATTCATTTCACTTGCTAAATTAATATCATGTGATGTAATTTCGTAAGACATATATATGAATCCATGTCTCCATAACTTTATAAATTCATATTCTATGATGTTATAGTGATTATTAAGTTGATTTATAAATTAATACATGATTGCTATGAGTTTCATACATAGAAGATGCTTTATATATTTAATAAATAGTAAGAGCATTCACAATAAAAAAACATAAAAACACCACCAACATGTTTAGTCAGTTGTAACGTCATAAAAACATTCATTTTTTCAAACAGCAAAAACCTCCCCAAAAAAACATAAATAAATAATAAATAAATAAATAAAACATGACATGTCATTACCATATTTTTATTTATCTCTCTGTATACTTATTACAATAAAAAAATATATTGGCCCCACCTCCCTTTCATTATTCATGGTGAAAACTTCTTTAAAAAACCCCAATTGTGAAAATGATTCCATACAATTTTTAGCTTAAAAACTACTTTTAAAAACGATCATTTCTGCATCCTCTGGAGTAACAAATTTATACAATAATAATCAAGTTTTATTGTTATTCGGGTGTCATAATTACCGGTGCATATTTTCTTTTTGATGTTTACTTAGATTAAGTTTGAATCGAGAGACCATCCACGACTTACCACCAGATCATCTTGTGATTGTTAATTACGGAGCATATAAAGAATGACAAAAAACGTAGTGAACATTCTTAAAAATCACAAACTTGCAGTTTAATTTATTACTATAACTGCTTGCACTACAAACCTAAGATCATCGAAAACTAACACAGTCCCACATACATATCATCTAGAAAGCTATTTTAGAACCAGTAGACAGAAGTAGCAACTACATATCACTGAAATCACTGCTTCTTTCCCTTTCATCTCTCTTTTTTGTTTTGCTGTCATCAACTCTGATCAATTATTTGAATCATCATAATAACAACAAAAAAAAAAAAAACATCAACATAATAATAACATAATAATAGTAATAACCATAATCATAATAATGACAATTTAGGGGAACCCATTTCAAGAAACTGACAGTTCAATTGAAATCAACTTGATAATGGATGCTTAATTCACTAGAAAAGCAGCTAACTTGATAGATCAAGAAAGTGGTGGTGGCGGTGGCGGTAGCGATGGTGGTGACGGTTGCAACGGTGGCAGCTGCGGTGGTCGTTTTCGCTTCTTCTTCTCATAACTGATCCCTCTAGCTTTCGCTTGAGAGTCCCTAACTTCTCGTAAATAGAGCCTGACAGCTCGGGCTCCAAAAGGGTTAGTCTCAGATAACCCTCCGTTTTCCTCGTAGGCCGCCCTGAGACGGCCTATGAGGGCGTCGAGGCTGCCCCACGCCTGCCTGAGCGGGCAGGGGCAGAGCCCCGGTGGGTTCGGGTGCCCGAAAAACGGACAAAGTTGTGTGTGAACTTTTGTTTTTCCAAACTGATCAAGGTACCTAAGGAACTCAAGAACATGTGCACCACTGCACCGGGAAAGAGTCAGCGGCGGACGGTGGTTGCGGAGGTACTGACCGAAGGTGTTCCAGTCACGGCGTTTCTGGTTCTCGTAGCGGCTGAGAGTGGTGGCCGGAGAAGAGGTTGAAGAAGATGAAGATGATGGTGTTGGGCTCAACATGTTTGAGCTGAGGTTTGTGGTGATGATGGATTCAACTTCTTGAACTTGTGGAACAATATCCATGGTGAAAGAGTGATATCTTTCCATTTTGATGTAACCCAAGTACAGAAAAGATAGATCTACTTGAAGCAAAGCTATGATTCTTAATGAAAGGAGAGAATATTATTCAAGAACAACAAACCCTAGTTGTGGATGCTAAGTTGGCTGTTTTTAGGGTTTCATCAAGAATCTTGAAGTGGTTGTAGGTGAAGATGAAGGAGATGATATGTGGGTGTAGATCAAGATTTCAAGATTTGTGATGGATGAATCTTTAAGATGTAAAAAAGCTAGAAAACAGCATCAAGAACATCAAACTCTAATTGTGGGTGTTAAGTTGACTGTTTTCTAGGGTTTCATCAAGAATCTTGAAGTTGTTGTAGATGAAGAGATGAGGGAGATGACATGTGGGTGTGGATCAAGATTTCAAGATTTGTGATGGATGAATCTTTAAGCTTAAAAAAGGCTAGAAAGCAGTGGATGATCAATGAACTGAAATGAGGAGTTAACTTTCATTCTTTTTAGCTATAAAAGGGTAAGCAAGTGCAAGTACTTGAGAGATAAGTAAGGATATGATAGAGTTGGGATAAGTGATGGTGTAATTGTCAAAAAATGGTTTTGAAATTAGGGCTTTTGTGGAAAAGTAAGAAGGTTGACAGTACCCTTGGAGATGATGGATGTGGATGTTGTGGATGGAAAAAGAAGTAGACTCGTAGGTCTAAATTAACCATTACTTTAACTATGGTTTATTTGATATAATTTTTTCATATTGGATTTAACATATGTTTTAATCTATCTATAAGATAAGATTTAATCTTATATGCTATTTTCTTTCATGTAAATTTTTGAACTACAAAACATGCACTTGAAATTTGAACTAATAACACTACAAAATAAAGGAGGATCAATGACAAGATGAATATAACTACAAGCGGATTAATATAACTCTGTGAAAGTTGATAGGGTAACCCAATATTAAATTGGATAATATTTCAGAATTTTGATAGGTTCTTTTAGAATGATAAATTTATCCTATTTGGCTACTCATACTCCTAAAATACACCCATATATATTACGCTAGCTAAAATTTAAACATTAGATCTTATATTGTCTCTGTTACTTGGTCACCAACTCTAATAGTAGAAATTTGACAAGTAATAAAACACACTTACATAACGAATCCCTTTTAACTAATGTAACCTTGGTTTTTTAGAATTGATCAGGACATTCATCTCCATCAAACACGATTATTTAACCTAAAACCGATCAAAATTCATCTTTATATAACCAAGTTAAGTATACATGTAATATTTTTTATTTATTTCTCTTTATTAAATAACAAGTTTTTGTTTTTTTTAATTCCGATTTTATTAAATCAGGCATGTCATTTATTTTAGACTAAAAGGGTTTTAAAAAAGTTTCGGCATTTGTCAAATTAAATAAAATATATTCCTAATCAAGATTTTAACAGCGTATAAAAGTTCTAATGACTGATGTTAAAATATATAAAATGAAAAAATGTAATAGAAATATTGGCTTTAAGAAATGGACCCATCACATGTTAAATCATAAGATTGGAATCCAACAAAATAAAATATAAGATGTTTACAAGTTAAAATGAAAATAAAATACCAAATACACACACTTGGGAGGATTTTAACGAGAACTTATTTTTATAAGAATTTTAAGAATCAATATAAATCATAGTCTTTAATGGTAAAATAGTAATTTATAAAAACATAATAAAAATATTATAAAACGAATAATAACATAAAAATAAAAAAAAATAAAACACAAAAATTTTCTCTCATTTCCCTTTTCATAATAAAAAATAAAAAAATTATAAAAAATAAAAAAATCTTGTTTTTTTACGAAATTCGTTTTACACATGTGTAAATAACGGGTGGATGATTTCTTAGAAAAAGTATATCAAGATGGTAGACATTGGAAAGATAAAAAATACTAAAATTAATGATGAAATTTTTTTGAAAAAAATAATGTATTGAAAAAAAATTATGAATGTTTTAAAAAAAATATGAAATTGGCATATGATGTTAATTGTAAGACTCGTATTGGTTCCTAAAGTTCTCAAAAAAAAGTTAGTTCTCAAGTTAACTCTACCTTATATATATACATGTTACATAACTATTTGCAATTGTTTTACGACCAGATCACAAATAGTCGTATTTGATGTAGTGATACATGTTACGTGGCACAAAAGAGAACAACGTGTGTATGTATCCCAAAAACATTAAAAAAGCAACACTACATAATTAGAGTGAAATGTGCATGTCACAAACTTGTAACGAGAAAACAATATCCATGTCGTAATAAGGAGAATAAAGAATAGTATATAATAGTAACAATGTTCGCGGTACAACTCATAACTAAAAAAATAACAGACATGTATCAAAAAGTTGAATTTCATACACTACACAATTAGAATTGTGCGAGTATGTTACCAACCATAATCGATGGAAAGTGGGAGATTCTAAGTTGTGCAAAACATCCTTATGGGAATGTATCGTTGTTGAGGAAGCCGAGCAGTGTAATCTTTTGGTGGCACACAATTACAACACCACGATTCGCTTTTGGTATGTTTCGATGGTTCACATAACACAATTTATTCCTATCAAGTTCATCATAAATCACACCCTATCGTGAATGCGTCTATGAGAATGGTTCAAGCATTGTGTTGGTTCGATTCATAAATCGTTTATCAGACTAAGTTGGAGGGTAGCAATGTGTACATTAGAATGGTCTAACAGTTCCCATCACCACATCTCTTTTATCTATAAGGGTGGTCCTTTACATCCCTAACATCTTTTTTGCATGTCATCATCCTGTTAGATTTCTCTTTTCATGCTAAACTATGAAAATATAGTTATGTTTCACATCCCTCCCATCCCTCAAAGATTATAAATAAAAGATAAATGAAATACTACTAAAAATATTCAAAACGTAAATCATATATGAAAAAATAGATGGTTGAGAAATTGTATTTCATTAAAGAAAAAAGTAGTAATTCTCAACATTTCAACATTTAGTGCAGTGTTGCTTTCAATTTCGAGTACTTATTCAGTTATTCATGACGTGTGTCTTCTTCCCTTTTTCTTTTTTTTTTCTTGAGATCACTCTCAAGAGCAAACTCACATTAGGTGAGTAAACCTTTTGATCCATCTGGATCTTTATTTATTTTTATCACATGTGAGACATAAACCCAAAACTTTCATTTATTTTTATAAGATTTGAGGTACCTCACCTTAATTACTTAAGTTAAGGATCATTGATGTTTTCTCCCTCTTGATCTCCTCTAATTGTGCCTGATGTTGTCTTTTATCTTCGAGATCCGTTTTGCTAGTCCAGTTATTTCAATAACTCAAAAACAATTCTTCGCAATTGGTCGCCTTATTCAGTTGTGCTGAAGATGTATAACTCAAACAAAACATATAAATCTTAAATCAACCTACTTGGGTTAGGAGTTGGTCGATTTCAAAAGTTTATAGTTTCTTTGAAAATTTCTTCTTTGTTTCATTTTTTAATGAAGACGTTTATTCAAAAGAATAATAATTTATAACAATCATATAAAAACAAAACTTTAGTCATAAAATTTATAAAACTACTTATAATTTTTAATTTTGTATTTTAGTAAAATCTAAAGGGATCAATTAGGAACAGTAATACAAAATGATATGTAGCGTTTTAAGAAACTGGAACAATAAATATATAAATTAACTGATATTTATATGCTATATAAGATAAATTAATAATATACTTAATAACAATAACATAAAATGGTTTAAAAAGTAATAAATCTAAAACACGTACGTCAATCAAGTTGTACTATTTTACACTAGTAGTCTAATACCCTCTCATGCATATAATTCCTTTAAAAAATGAGAGATAATATTATTCTTTTTTCCACACCAATCAACCTTTTGTATTGATTGACAATACCTTCAGTTAAATTACAAATGTGCCCTCTTTTGTCTCCCACTTCGGAGAAATAAAACTTGCCAAGATATCTCTATCATCAGCAGTTCAGCACGTTCAGCTTTCATAAATATTGAGGTCCTTGCACCTCCCAACCAAGAGCAATATCATAATCTTTTACCACTCAAATTATATATGATGTGATATGATAATATGATATAGAGATATACAAGTTATATACATACATCCATGCATGTTATATATTATAAGTGATATTTAAACAATGTATATTTTATTAAAAATAAAGACAAATTGCAACTTTCATTCATTTTAGCATCATTACTTAGTAATTATGTATAAACTAACAAAAGAAAAAGAAATCTAAATTTTTGCTCATTAATAACGATTTACAGTATTTCAGGTAGTAAAGGTTTTTGTTGTAAACTAGTTATAAAGGTTCCATGTTAATAAGATAAGGTGAGTTTTGTTATAGGCGCAACTCAACATATTTCAAGGGTCTCAACAAAGAGTTATTGAAGTCTTTTCTAATAATTTAACACATGGACAAAATTAAAAAATCATGTAAAGATTAAAGAGTTTAAAAACTAATGTCCTCCCATATTGATATGAAAAAAAAATTATAACAAAAATAACTGATTGTAAAACATGTATCTCGTTTCACATTAATTGTCAGAGGTAATTAAAGAAAGTGATATTGTAGAAATGTTTCAAAAATTAACACACTAGATATTTTATTTGGAGAAGGAACACACTAGATTCAGAAAGTTATCCGGTACTACAAGAAATTCATGAAAACACAAGAATTTGCTGTTTAGACATTCATCTCTAGTTTTATACTATCGCCTAACTAACAAGGTTGGCTCACCCTTTTTGCCATCTTTGATAGCCTTGAACAACATTTAAATTTAAGAAATACGGATCTATCCTCTTGGCTTACTTTACCCTGACTAAATAATAAATTTCGTATCGAAGTGTGTACGTGACTGCGCATATATAATTGAGATATGCATATGCATGAGCAGATACGAGAGAACGGCGTATCGCTCCAACTGAACTGTGACTAAGATCCTCTGCCGAACCAAAAACAATATCAGTAAAACAGTTGCTATCTTTTCAGTAGTGTTTTTCTTTGAGTGCAAGACCTGCCTTTTTGGCCGACTAGGATCCCTTGCTTATAGTTCCCTCGTGAGTCACTTATTGTCAATTTGGAATTCCCATACAGGAGTAGGGTTTGGCCTTCTCCTTTGCTATAGAGTTGAGGATAGAAATAGGGTGCTACGAAATTAAGAACATGACAGAAGAGAGAGAGCACATGACAAAAGAGAGAGAGCACGTAAAAAAATTCAAACGAGAAACATCTTAAATGATCATAGAAACTGTAACTTTAAGAGCTAGCATTCTCCGACCGATAAGGGGTTAGTTAGAAATCCCCCCACCTGGATGTGAACCGCGAAACTTGACGGCCACAGACAAGACGGCTATGATCAGAGTTAAGAGCGCGTTTGAACTAAAACTGTTTTCCTTCTCAGCTCCTTGGGGAGTAGTACCCCAAACATTTTATGGGCTCCAAACTAATTAGTAATAAAATAAGACTTTTTACAAATTGATTAATATTTTTTTATTTCGGTTTGACATCTTTTAAACAGGAACCTAACATATGGGTCTAACAAGCTTTTCTGTCAACTTTTGAGAATCAATAACATTCAATATTAAGTTAAGTTACTAGCTAACTTATACAATTTTAGTTTTTATATAAAAATGCTATTAAAATAAAATAAACAATTAACATTGATTCTCATTACTATGTGCATCTATAATTATACGATCCTATATGAGATCTCATAAATTCACAATAACCCGTTTTGTACGGGGTCAACTTAATCTTTTTGAATGCCTAAATAGGACTCTAAACTGGAGCTCTTTTCGTATAAAATATATTTATCTGCTTAAGATCTTAACACGCTAAAATATAGTGAAACACATTATTTGTAAATGAATTCTAAAACGTACATTATCAGTATTAGTGTCAGCGTAAGTTTAGTCAAAGAAATTATTTTTGAATACTAGTTATTTGCTCTCCTTGTCAAAATTAAAATTTAATTAAAAACCTTGAATAACCTGTTGAGATACAGTATGTGAAACATAAAGGAATCCTAATGATACGTGACAAAGTATTTATCAAAACAATTTTCATATATTTACAAGACAAAAAAAAATATAAAACCATTTTAAAAAATGATGTACTATTTAACATATAGTAAAAAAAAAATGGGCGAGTGTTTACTTTTTATACAGCTAAGCTACCACTGCTGCCCAATGTCATATACCACTATTAATGTTATTGTAGACCATTGTTGGCCCTTATATACCACCACAATGTTGTTATAGACCATTGTCGACCCTTATTTCAGATTAAATATAAGGTAGGCCCTCTCCCTTTCATGCATCTAGGCCTCCTAGTCACGCAAAATATGAACATCAAGCTGGAAATCGAAAACATTATCATCAGGTGGGAGAATTACTCTTATTGAATCACTCCTCTCAAGTCTTCCATCATATTTATTCTCCTTGGTCAGAGCGATAGTAAGAGTATTAGATGAACTTGAAAAGATCCGAAGGAATTTTCTATCGGGTGGAGATTGTTAAGAAACTACTAACCAGTGTACAGAAATGGATTATGGAGACAAATACAATAAAAGATTCGATGTAATATTGATAAACAAAATGTGATTAGCATCCGAAAGTCATCCTGCAAAAGAAGGAATAGAAACAGAAACACGATGAGGAGAACCGAACTTGTGTTTGACACAATTCCCTTAAACAGATTCATCGTCTGTTCCCAGGGTACACCGGTTCAATGCAATGTACTGCCGGACGTTGCTACTTGCCTGAAAGAAAGCTAGAACGTGAACGTATGCAGCTGTCGAGTCAGTTTTGGTGTGTGTTTTTCGTATCTTTGACCTCTCTACTGTGTTGCTATATAAACACGACAAAAATTGTAACCGATTACAATTCATTACACAGAACGGTTTATATCATTATTGTCATTATTAGACAATAATGATCATAATTAGCAAAATGATTTCAGCAGTAATGATCACCATTGCATATAACTATTTGAATAATAATGGTAAAGCATGCCAAAAGTCATATGTAACAGTCCATAAATTTTATGATGCTCAAAAAAAGAAACATGGTTCAAGAAATTTCCAACCCAGAAACTCATTTTCTGCACCCCCTCTGCGCACGGGCAGGTCTAGAGTAAAACACAACCCTTAAAGACTTATATATATAAATCAATTAAACATTTGTTCCCACATCAATGTGGGACTAAATATAATTTGAGATTTTGACATCTCATTCAATCTTCACACCAACAGAGATGACCGTAACATTAAACTTTGTTAAGTCTAATGGGCCAATATAACTGCTCCAAAGACCCAGAAGGTCTAGGAATCGGCTCCCTAATCGTCTCTAAATTATCTTTACTATCAAAATTGTGGTGGATATTTAGAAACGATCAAGAAGGACTATAGATAAAAGTGATTATAAAGCAATCCATTTCAAACCTATCCAAAAAAAGAAAATTCCTCTTAGCGATGTATAAAAAGGGTGTGAAAGAATATTTCAAGAACCGAAAACGATCTAGATAAACTTTCAATCAATCTGAGAAGATCACTGAAAGGGATTATAGGTAACGGGAAGGATATATCCTTTTGGAATGACTCATGGGCTTATGATTGCCCTCTCTCAATCTCATTTCCATACCTATACTCCATTGAATCATCCAACCAATGTACGGTCTCAAAGTTAAATGCTTAAAATTTCACAAATATTATTAGTTTTACTAGAACTGGATTTGAGCCCATTACCCAAATTATGAACTAGGTGATAGGATTTTATGTGAAAACCTCATTGCACAAATCAATCTATCAGATTCCAAAGACAAATGGCAATGGATTGAATCATCTTCCGGTGAGTTTTCAACCAATTCAGCTTGCCCGTTGATTGAAATTGCGTAGTTGGAACAATTTGGTACCTTTGAAGGTTAATTCAGTAGAATCTATTCCCACAAGAACCGAATTGATCTAACGTGGTGTTAATATGGCTTCAAACATTTGTAGTTTATGTGAAACATACCCAAAAGCCGTTAAACATCTCTTGTTTTTGTGCCCCTTTCCATAAATATTTTGGTGCAACATACACAATTGGTGTAAGCGCGCATCCATCACAACTACAGATGTTTTATATGCTGGTCTTGCAGGTTCACAATCCCCTCAAATGAAGATAGTTCATGCCATACTCTTAACACATTATGACATATTTAGAAAACTCACAATGAAAAGATTTTCTATAACAAAGCAACCATCTTACAAACGCATTGGAGGATACAAAGACAACCAGTTTCTTGTGGGTCACAAATCAAGTAGAACGTCATCAGATCGACTGAAAGGATTGATGTTCATTTCTATTTAAAAACCACGTAAACAAGCTAGTTTTCTTTCTGGTGATTTCTATTTTTCTACTCATTTTCATTCAATCATTTGCACCAATTCTAGCTTCTTGGTAGTTTATTAATATAATCATTTTTGTTGTCGTTCAATAAAAAAATAACCACCTTCCATGTCAATGTAAGCTACCATGAAGCATCTTCCACAACCGCCCTAAACCACCGTTAGAGGTTAAAGTTGGCCGAACAACCGTAAAAGAATAAAAAATTCCATCATAACCCTTTATTTTATTTTAAACAGCTAACTGAATCACTAATATCAGCTACCCACTTATCTATATTTGAATTAGGGGTGTGCACGGTGCAGTTCGAAACGGTTAATAACATTTTCGAAAGCAAAACCGCGAGTTTGGTTAATACCATTTCTTTAACCACAACCACAACCACAACCGACACTTCGGTTAACCACTGGTTATGGTTAATTTCGGTTAATTAACCAATATATTTAACATATGCTTTTAAACCAAAATTTTAACTAATAAATTCTTGTTGTTTGAACGAATTTTATAAGGGTGTGCACGATAAAGTTTGTTTTTAAGGTTTCGCCAAAACCAAAACCGAAGTCTGGGTGTGCATGCAACAATGGGTGCGCGTGCATTTTACATTACTCATGCTTGTTTATGACGTTCCTTCAATACATAACGAAATCCACTATGTATGTATATTTTTATAAATGTGAATTAAAAAGATGAACATATGAAATTCTAATAAAATCATAAGAAGTATTGTAAATTTATTATAGATTAACGGCATTCGGTTAGGTGTGGTTAATTTGTACATCAAACCGAAACCGAACCGCGTACTGTTAATCCGTTATTCCTTAAAACGAACCATCAGTTAATTGTTCGGTTCGATTAATACGATTAATTCGGTTATGGTCACTTATTTGAACACCCCTAATTTGAGTGATTAAAATTTTGAAATCTTTAACGAAGAAACGAAAATCTAAACGAAAAAAATCCAACCTTTTAACGAATATACGATTATCTTGATGATTTTCCCGTTCACGAGTGTGTGGTGAAAGCTGCTCTCTCGACCTCCTTCTAGACGCATCTCTATTCTTCTCCGTCGTCTCTTTCGCCGGAGATTCTCATAATCAACGCCACCGGCGAGTATACTGTAAGTTTAAACCATTAAAGGTTTCATTATTGAGCATCGTTTATGTTAATTTTAGCATATGGGTATGCTTTATCAGCTTTCAAGATAGTCGATTTGGTCGATTTTGAGGTGCAAAAGATTTAGTGTTGCAAGTTCTTTAAGCAATGATGGTAAAAATCGAATCTTGAGGGTGAAATTCTGTTGCTAATCTGCTAGTGAATTTCAGTTTTTTGATTGAAATTGATATGAACACCTTTAGTTTTGGTTCTTCAATTGAGATTATGGGGAAGAACAGCGGGAAAACCTTCCATTTTTACATCATGATATCAGGGTTTTCTGCTAAATTAAGTAATATTTTGATCTGATTATGAAAAGTAAAAGCTTTTTGAAAGGAGTGTTCTTGATATAGCCAATTTCTTGAATTTTGAGGATGAATTTCTGTAGAATGCCTCTCTCTGCAGCTAGAGTCTGATATTTATTGCTAGTGAATTTCAATTTTGGATTGAAACTGATATGAACACCTTTAGTTTTGATACTTTGATTGAAATTTTAGGGAAGAACAGTGGGAAAAACTTTAAATTTAGACAACATGATTTTAGGGTTTTCTGTTAAATTAGTGGTAATATTTTGATCTGTTTTCAGAAGGTAAAAGCTTTTTAAAAGGGGTGTTCTTGATATATCCAATTTCTTGAAGATATTGCTCTAATTAGGGTTTGATTGGTTGAGGGTTTCATGGTGTTTAAGCAGCAAGATACAGGTGATTGTGCTTGTGATCACTAGTTCTAAAGTACACTAAAGAGTGGGAAAAATCAATGGCATTAGTAGCAACAACCGAGACCGATGGTGCTACTGTGTTCACCGAGGTCAACATGGGTTCATCTGATTCTGGTCCGACGGTTCGGGCCACTGTTGTCCAGGCTGCCACCATCTTCTATGATACCCCTGCTACCCTTGGTTCGGTTCACTTCCTTCCTCCAATAAGTTCAATTCAAGCTTGTGTTTTTTGTCTAGCTGGTGTCAACTAATCATCAGCTGTTTAAATAGTTATTGTGTTGATGGATGAATATTAATAATAGTAACTTAAGTTGGTGATTGTGTGTTCTATCAGATAAGGCTGAGAGATTACTAGCTGAAGCTGCTTCATATGGATCACAATTAGTCGTCTTTCCCGAAGCGTTTATTGGTGGATATCCTCGTGGGTCGAATTTTGGTGTGACAATTGGTAACCGTACACTTAAGGGTAAAGAAGATTTCCGGAAGTATCATGCTGCAGCCATTAATGTACCTGGTATAACTATGCAAATATTGTTAATTTGTTATATATACGTTTTTGGTGAGCAGAAACTGAACCGTTAACTGAAATACCCGAACTAACCAATCCAAAAACCGACCCGTTTAATCAACAGATGATTCGGTTTTGACTTATCCAAAAACCTAAACTTCAGGTTTTCGGTTCTATGTACATTCACAAGTTGTGTATATCACTGTCACAGTTATATTGTTGTTGGGCTTTTTCAGTTATTTCATCACACTATTGGGCTGAAACAACTTACCTGCCCACTTTTGGGCCCAAGCCCAAAAAACTGCTCTAAGCTGATTAACCAGAAAACAGACCAATTTGTGACACATAACCGAATTAACTGAATCAACGTTAACAAAAGCGGTCGGTTTTCATTTCTTCATAACCAAGATTTTGGTTTTCGTTCATAAACCACCTAAACCGACCCATGCTCAAGCCTACAAATATATATCGTCGAGAAAATAAATTTGTTTCTTATTGTGTTAAGCGTGTTTATGGTGATAAATGCAGGTCCTGAGGTTGACCGATTGGCAGCAATGGCGGGAAAATATAAAGTTGTTTTAGTGATGGGAGTTATAGAGAGAGACGGGTATACTCTCTATTGTACCGTTTTATTTTTTGATAATCAAGGATGCTACCTTGGCAAGCACAGGAAGCTTATGCCAACAGCTTTGGAGCGCATAATTTGGGGCTTCGGTGACGGGTCAAACATACCCGTTTTTGATACTTCGGTTGGAAAAATCGGTGCCGCCATTTGTTGGGAGAACAAAATGCCACTATTAAGGACAGCAATGTATGCTAAAGGTTTGCTCTGCATCCCAACTTAAAAGTGGCAATTTCTACACGTTTATTTATGAATGAGTCGATTTTGGTTATGATTTATGTCAGATAGGTCAAACAGGCAGAATAAATAAAATAACACTGGTATGATGGATTCGTCATAGCTCTTCATACCTTTCATGTTTCATGTTAAAGGATTAATTTTCATAAAATTATATGATCATAGTGTGACACACCTGCATTGTTCAAGGTGGTGTCCCGTGATACAAGAAAACATACGAATCGTTATCGTCAACATGTAAACCATGACAAGTGTTAACAACAATATATAAATAGTTGTAACTTTATGTGATATCATGCATCATATATGGATAATTTTACCTTCTAACTAAAAGAATATACACCTAAGTATATTAACTTTCATATATATGTTAATGATAACCAGAATACAAGACCTGGTTGTAAAACCTTTCAATACACTAATAATGTGCGAAAAAAATATATCTTTAGAATTGTGTGCATGCAAATTTACATGATCTCATGGATATGTATTGGTATTATACTTTTAAAGGTATTCACTGTGTGGGTTGTTAAACACCCATAATATGAAAAGCATACAAAAAAAGATCTAACCAGAAAACGATTAAACGGGTCGATAATCCTTATAAGTGCATTTTAATGCATACAACCTATTATATTTTTATTTAGATTTAAATGTAGTTATATAGGTTTTACATCATGGCAAGCATTAGTTACTTATGAATGGGTCGATTTGGATTACGGTTCATCTCAAATGAAAAAACGGGATGAAAGTTTAAAGTCTATAAAAGTGCATTTTAACGCGTACAACATATTGTATTTGTATTCAAACATTTAAATTATTATTGTAATAACATAGTTTCTATCATATGTCAACCGCTAGTTATTTATAAAAGTTCAAAAAAATTAACAGATTTATTTGTTGCTCTACCCAACCTGCGGACGATTTGACCTAAGCAAAAACCATCTGTTTTGACCCGCACTAGAAGCTAGGGTTGACTTTGGGGTTTTTGTAGTAGATCTAATTATCTGTTATGTTAATGGTTGAACAGGAATCGAGATATATTGTGCACCAACAGCTGATGCGAGAGATGTTTGGCAAGCATCAATGACACATATAGCATTAGAGGGTGGATGTTTTGTTTTATCGGCAAACCAGTTTTGTCGAAGAAAAGATTACCCCGCTCCACCGGAATATGATTTTACTGGAACAGATGAAGAACTCACACCAGAATCCGTAGTTTGTGCTGGCGGCAGTGTTATAATTTCACCATCAGGGGCGGTTCTTGCAGGACCGAATTATGATGGTGAAGCGCTTATTACAGCTGATTTAGGTATGTGACGTTTCCCTTTTGTTTAAATAGATGCATTAGAGGTGGCAAAGTGTGCGGGTCAAACGGGTTGGATAAGCAGTACCTGTCAAAACAGGTACTTTTGGTTTTGGTCAAAATGGGTCGGGTCAATCCGAACCAGAAACGCTTTTTTATGCATTTGTTACAGTTAAACGCGATGTGTTTTAAAGATTCTTGACGATTATAATGGCTAAAACTTGGTACAGATCTTGGAGAAATCGCTCGGGCAAAGTTTGATTTTGATGTGGTCGGGCATTATGCAAGACCCGAAGTGCTTAGCTTGGTAGTGAGAGATGAGCCTGCAACCCCGGTTTCTTTCACATCGGATGGTTCATGCAAGTAACTTTAAAGGACCAAGGTGTTTTCTTTAACATCTATAATTTACCCTTGTTATATATCAACTTTTGATAATTTGATGAAAGTCAACGTTTTTTACGCTCTTTCGAGGATACAAATGAAACTTTTGTGTTGATTTGGATGCTTTACATAACAACTTACATATAAGATCCAAAGTCGAGTGTAACTCGAGAAAGATCTGAACCTGAAACAATACGATCTCTTAAATCCTTGATCATTTTGTATCGCTCCATTTCATCTTCATACTCCTGCATTGTAGACGAACTCGAGAGCCCTAAAACTCTCTCTTCCAACGACTCGTTTGATTCTTCGCCCTCCCTTTTCATGTCGAGCCCAAATTCCCACTCAATGCAATCGGAGTTACGCCCGACAACCTCGTTTTGTGTGTTTGTCGTTTCATCATTTACAACTTCGCCCTTGTTGTTTTCAAACCACGGCAGACCTCTAGCTTCCTCTCCAGGGGCGTTTTTGTCATTGACCAATTTTCTCATGTCATTTCCGATTTTGTCTTCTCCTTTGTTGTATTCAGTGCTCTGATACCATGATAGAACTGTAGGTGTTATATGGTATATGTTGTTATCACCCTCCAAAAGCTCCTTGAGGTCACGTGCTAGAATATTCACCTGTTTATGTTTATCCTCGTACTCGTATTTTGCATCAATGAGTTTCATTTGAACCCGTTCCTCACGTAACAAATCAGCTACACGAAGCATTTCTCTCTCTTCATCCATTTCCTCGCGTAGTCTTTCATTTTCTTTTTTCAGTTCTTCAAGCTCGGTTCTATGTTCTTCAACATTACTCGCCATCTTTTGGCATAACTTATCCAAAGCTTCGTTCGTCTGTTTCTCTGATTCAGCTTTCTTTACAGCTTTTGCCAAAGAAGACTTTGTATTCGCTAGTTCCCGACCTAACTTCTTGTTCATCCGCTCAGCTTGTCGTCTGAGTTTCCTCTCGGTCTCCAACTCCCGAGATATAGTCTTGACTGCAAAACGGATTTTGTCTTGCTCTTCAGACTCATCCGCCATGGTTTGGCTGGACCGTTGTTCTTGGATTAACTTGTTGACATGAGACCGAGCCTTGTTGAGCTCGTGGTTCAGTGTCGAGGCTAGGGAAATGCTCGTTGGATGGCGGTGATCACGGTCCATATCCGCGGTCCAAACCCGAGCTAGAAGTTTGAGTATTTCTTTTGATACTGTGAGTGAGTGCTTGATTTCATCCAACCCATGGGTTGATTTTGGCATCAGTTGATCATGGTTATTGGTTCCCTAACAAAAATAAATAAATAAATCTTATTAACGTCTTGTGAAAATGCTACAGACTGCAAAATGTTAAATGATTATTAATTGCATTATATTTAATATTATTAAATGTGAGTTTATGAAATGGGGACATTATTCTAAGATGGGAGACAACGTTACCAAATAATTGAGCATAGCGGCTGCATGTTCACAAATAATTTATCCATTTTAATATAAAAGATCATTTTAGCGGAGAAAATAGTCTTTTGACTATAATTTCAATGTATAATCTTTAATTTCACATAATATCAATAAAAATTTGATGCTCGTTTTACGTTGTGGAATAAAGCTACCAATTTTTAACATATAAATTTTCGTATATGAGAGAAAATACACGTGTGATTTCATGTCACATGTTTCGAACTTTTTTAACTAGTAAAATTGATGTCATTAAGAGATCACATCTTAATGGTTCATATCCTTTTAATGTTAAAAGATAACTTTAAGATCGAATAAATAAAGGATAACATATTAATGATTACCTTTTTATGTTACATCTTACCTATTAAAAAGCTATGTCATTTAAATATGGCCTTTTAACGACCGTTAATGGTTTACCAAACAGCCTTATCTCCGAATGGTTAAACACGTAAACCTTGTATTATAGTTTGATTGATTTCTTGTAGTATTATGTGTCAATGATTCAATGAATGCATATATTCCGTTTTTAAAAACTATCTTTTTTATTATATTTTTAAGATAATACATGACAACCTTTAGATTACAACGTGTACAACTTAACCATCATGGTATCTTTCAGGAAAAAAAAACTATTTTTCTTAAAGTTCGTTAATATGGCCAATCAAATCCATAGTTCAGATTGCAAATACGAAAAATACAGTGTGACCCCACTCTTTGCTGTCTTTCTGACTTATAGTGCAAGGGGTATGCACACAAATATCAAATAATTATTACCCTTTTTTAAACAATATATACTAAAATTATATATTTGTTCTAAACAAATCTCTATACATTAAGTTATGTAAATTTTAGGTATTCTATAATTTCATAAAAACCAATAGGCCCCGCGTTACATTAAACACAACCGAAGAGTTCATCAGTAAATAACCCTGTAATAATACGTCATTTTTTTTGTTTTACTGCTTCAAAGTATATGTACGCATTGTATACGTTACAAAACAAAAGTTTATCATTTTCAACCCATACAAACACTTTAATAATGAAGTAAAAAAACATATATAAAATTAAAACCTTTTCTAAAATAATAAGTTATAAATAAACTTTTATGTAAGAGAATATGAAAGTCAAAATTACCTCAAATGGGTCTTCATTGTAAGTCAAGGGTATCCCTCCAAAGTTGTGATCTTTTTCCGTAAAGCTACGAGATTGTCTGCGGTGTGGATTTATTACCTACAAAATGCCAAAACGTTACAGACATGTGGTCATGCATGCGGTATTTTTATAACATTTTTGTATGATTTTGATAAGTGAATAATTACGAAATTTTTGTACCACTCAAATCGGTAAAGTATTATAGTCTTATAAAATTATGACCTTGTCAAAACGGGTCTAAAAAATGTGTAAAAGTTATAAATTAAGTACCATGTTTGAATGCAGCTCTCGAACAAGTCAAATCAACTTAAACTAATTCTATTCAAGCTTTTTATAAGCTCATTACAGTGAATTACGAAAAAGTTAAGAGTTTATACATTTCATAAAAAAATACATCTTGTTAAGTCTAGTATTGAAAGTTAAATATTTTTTGAGACCACTCAGATTAAATCTGGTTAAGAGTAGTTTAGAAAACTCTAAAACGAGCATATGCTGTTCAAAAAATAGTTTAGCAACTTGCTGTTAGAGAAATAAACTTTTTTTACAAACGAACACACACTTTCTGTTTTACATCTACTTTATTTTTAAATCACCACACTCACCTCCTACCATATCTAACACATAACAATGTGGCTAGAACTTAAAAATACATTAGTTTACACCCATTTACAAACCATTGGAAAAATAATTAAACATAACTTTGAAAATGTTAGTTTTTCAATGGTCATTAAAAGTTTACATCTTAATGTCTTATAATTTTTTAATGATTTAAAGCTAAATTAATACTGAATGATTAAAAGGTAATCAATGTTACTTTTTAACTATTCAGTAAAACCATTAATAGATTATGAATCATTAAAAAGTTATCAAACAACTCTTCTATCGTAAAACTATGACTTCAAATTGATCATACACCTAAAAAATTTGCAGAAATCAGCAAAACGAACCTCGGGAACAGAAGCACGAGCAGGGGACCTGCGACTCGTGTTCCGAAATCGATCAACATTCACCCTTGATTTCCGCAACACATCACTCAATCGATTATCATCTTCTCCACACACTCTCCGATCCACCTCACCAACACACTTCTCGTCCCCCTGCGAATCACTTTTGGTCGCAAACGGCGACGAAATCGTCGTCGGAAACCTCCGCTTCCTGATCTTGCATGGCATCTGTGAAGGGATACTGAGATCCATCTGCAAATTGAAGGTTTTGGGAATGTGAAGTTATATGGAGAAAAGGTGTTTGATGAAATGAAGATGTGGGTGTGTGTATGTAGATGAATGTAAGTATGAAAATGAGAACATATGCATGTGGGAATGGACGGCTGGGATGTTGGGTGAATAAGGGTGCCCACATTTGTTGGTGTTTTTATATTATTATTCAATTCAATTCCTAGCATGTTGTAGTGTTTGATTTTGTGTTTTGGTAATTATTGGGTGTCCATGATTCATTGATTTGTTATGAAAATTATAAAATTGGGAATATGGAATACAGAAAGTATAGATTCTACTAATGATTTAGTTATTTTATAGTAACTAATGATACTTAATTCAACTAATTAAGGCAGAGTACTCATGAGTCTATGACATGTAAATATGAGTAGGTCATAGGTTCAAGTTTTACTCTGAATAAAATGATTGAAGTTGAGCCGCAAATGAGTTTTCTTCTGAGGTGTTAGTGGTGCAGTTCCCTTTGGAAAACGGATAGGTAGGCATGATTAAGATGATACTTATCATTTGAAGCAGGGTTGTACATTTGTTGTTCAAAAGAAAGTTATTTTATAGTAAAGTCATATATTTGCATGGGTGTTGCTACAAGTAGATCATCTTTACTCTTTATATGTGGAGTGTAAATGGTAGAAAAGGAGTGTATGGTTTTTGTTAGTGGTGTGTTGTCGCTTTCATATCGGTTGAGTGCATCATATGGTTAGTAGGTGTTTTATTTGTAAGAACACCGAATCTTACTACTAGTATTTAACATTATGGCCCGTATGCATGATTAGTGAATATGAGAATAGTATAAGGCGTATGATATCTTATACAACTCATATGGCATGTGTCCTATACGACATGTATATAAAACTTAATAACTTAGCATGAATTCAAATTTATCACTTAAATTATACCCATAGGTTAAATTGGGCAATGACGTGTCACCACCTCACCTATCAGTCACTCGTCGTTGTGGTCACCTTCATTCACACCGTCAGTGCGTCTACTTTTGCCACCATTTTGCAATCGTCACAACCACAAATTATAGTGCTTAATTCATGCAAAAACCTAATTGATCTAGGTAATTAGGGTATTTTATTCAAAAGAACGAGCATGTGGTTAGTATTAATTTTATATGTTTATTTTGATCGATTTGAATGAGACTAATAGTAAACTAAGTTGCAATATAGTTAAGACAATAAAACAAGCTAATAGACACAAATACACAATCGCTTTCGAAATAGGGGTTTAATCAATCAATTATAAACTTATAATTTGAATTGAATGTTTGATAAATCACATAGACGACCATTAAAAAGAATCAAGTTGATTAATATCAATCAAACAGATAGGCCATGACGCCACACTATAGAGTCTCTTCAAATTTTAATAGGTCTTGATGATTCAATAATAATCCACAACATTTATAACAATTTAATATTTCAATCACATAAGTAAACAATTACCCTAAAGAATAATATCCATCATTAGTGCATTAATCATAAATCAATTTTCAAATTAACATGAAAATACTCACATAATATAGTCGACAAGAATTCAAGCCATATGAAATCTAGTACCAACTATAAAACTGTGTGACCATGAAAATGAAATAAACAATTATCAGTAATCGTTATTACATCTAGGGATGTTAAAAACCGGATATCCAGAAATTCGGATATCTAAGTTTTGAATAGTTCGGATTCGGAATAATTGGTTTTCAAATTGGATATTCGGATTCAGATATATATATATATATATATATATATATATATATATATATATATATATATATATATATATATATATATATATATAGGGGAGGGATCCAATGAAACCATTTTAATTAAAAACCAAAAAAACCACTTTATAGCCATTGATTTTTTGATCTATGGTTGAGATTGTTTAGTGGCATGATTGTAATTAATTGGTGTTTAAAGTATTTAATTAAAAGGTTGTAGGGGTATAATAGGCAAAACACATACAATCATATGAAAATCTTTTATAATTAATAAAATCCCTAAAATCATTCATTCTCTCTCATTTCTCTCAATTTATATATTATAACCTTCCATTCTCTCTCTTATTTTATTTTACTAACATTTTTTAAATTTAAATATCAAATTATACAAAATTTTGAATATATAATTGAATATGAACAAAAACCATAAATTCAACCACGTTAAACAAGAGTTAATTTCAAAATGTAACACTATGTTACGTATATGTAATAATGTTCTACATATATGAAACAATATGTTACGTATATGTAACCCAGTCAAACTTCATTTTCACCATCAAATCCAATCTTAAATCTTCTTACCATGTAAACCACATTGATTAATGTTGCTACATATATACAATCGTTGTCGTATACGTATATGTAAGTATAACACATATAACAAGTACAAAACATGTTATTAAGCTCAAAATTTTACACATACATATATGTGGTCATATATAAATAACAAAATACAAGTAGAACATGGTTATAATCAATACAAATATAAGTTAAGAATCACCAAAATATAAGAGGATATTAAATAAACAAACATTGTTAAATACGTGTAATAACAGTTTTACGTATACGTAACAGTTGTGTTATGTATATGTAACAAAAGCGTTATGTATTTATACGATAGCAGTGTTACGTATATTGTAATATCGATGTTACGTATATGTAACATTAGTGTTCATGTTATACAATTTGTTTTTCGTGTTCTAAACTAGACGCTTTGATAATTGCTCGACCATCTATAACTCTTTTCGAACGTCTTATCATTTTGTTGCATCATCTTTTTTGACTGATCATCAAACCTGATCCATCACCTATGTTAGTATGTAGCTTGATAACTTAAAACTTGGAAACAAAAATACTAATTTACATGTATGTACATGGGTACGTATATGTACCATACCATGATACCTTTTTCATTCAGTTGATCGTCTTTTTCATAGTTATCACAGTTACATATATGTACTCATTGCCATTTTCATAGCTATCAAAGTTACATATATATACCTAATAAGGTTACATATATGTACCTAACAAGGTTACATATATATCCTGGGTACATATATGTATCCTACCCGAATACCATTTTTCCATCCAATTCATCATCATCTTCATCTTCATCTTGACATAACCAGGAAGATGTCTTCTTTACTTGATTCATTGTAACTCACTTAACACATTTCCACTTCCATCCACTTGTATTCTAAACGTTTCTTTATACTCGATTCCAAGATTGAACCCTAGCCGCCACCCCATATTTTTGAATGTATAAGATTAAACAATCAAAATTGATTTCGCATATTAATTTAACCATTTACAAACCTGGATTTGTGAACCCATATGCAAAATTGAGGCTATGAATGGAGCTGATGGTCATGTTCTTCGATGGTAGTATTGTTCTTCGATGATAGTATGATCATATAAATCGATTTCACATATAAATCGATATCTCATCTCAATTTGTTTCTTATAAATGATTTGTTGAACAAAGGTTTCTATGGTGGATGATGGTGATCGATTTGTAGCGGAGACAAGAGATGAAGGAGATGATGAGATATTTAAGGATTAAATAAGTTAAATAAGGAGATAAATCAGGATTTTAAAAAATACTAAAATTAAAAGGTTGTTGAAATTACCTAATTAACCTTTTAAATAAACAATACAAATTTTAAAAAGAAAAATTTTGATGGTTGAAAATGGTTTTTATAATTTTCAATTATAAAGGTGATTTTTATTTGATCCCTTCCCTATATATATATATTGACAAAACAAAACGATGCTGTCGTTTCAAGAGTGCAACCCATTTAATTACTTCAGCCCAATTCAGCCCACTAAACTTTGAAGACTTTCTTAATTCGTTTCTGTTTCAACCCATTTTTCAACTCAATTTAACATTTTAACCCAAACTGACTTGATTCAATCAGATTAAACCAAATTATGCTTAGCTGTTTAATTATAACTTTTGACTATTTATTCGCTAAAATAAATTAAAGTGGTGTACTTCATCATCATATCAGCAAACACAATTATATGTATATAAAATGTGACGATCAGCCACCGTTATGACCGTCTCCACCACTAGTCCATCCACATCATTTCTCTTCCTTCCAGCATCATCACATTTTAAAAGACTCATGCTAAACATTTTAATATTTTTTCCAAAACGACCGTTTTTTAAAACATCTAATGGTCCGTGTCGATTATTGGAGACAATGTCCGTAGCCACTAGTGCCAGGAGGTAGGAGTTAGTCATAGTTAAAGTGGTCATAATTGTTTTGTCATGGTCACTGATAATACTTATAACTATTATTATTGTTGCTATTATGTATGCATACACATGTATATTTTATATGTATACAGACTAGCGTATTTATATATGCATATATAGATGTAAAAATATTATAAGATATTTGACAAACTGATGATCAGTTTTTTTTAATGACAAATTCACACACATATGTTAAAAACTGTGAGAAGTTTTAGAATAGAGTCTAATTATATGTTTATAGTTATGTGTGAGGGGAGCCTAAAAGGGCTTGAGCAATATCTGTAAAGAAAACGATGAGAGGCAAGAACACGAACATGCTAATTTTGACTAATGATCAGAACGTCTTATCGCTCTGCTTTGAAGATGGTCTAACTGCCAATTCCAAAATCTAAAGGAACCGTATTAAAAATATTGAAATTGAATTGTAGATCAAAATTCTCACTTTCTCAAACATTCATAACCCAATAAACCTTAGGGATGGCTTTTGAAAATCAACCAATATAGAGGGTTTATTTTTAATTGAATCCACATGGGTAGTGTAAATGCGATTCACCTTGAAAACGAATTGCACTTTCCCAACCGACACGGTTGATATGTTTTTTTAACTTACAAGTTCCACCTCAAAGAAAAAAAAGACAAACATATGTACATATGTAACCGAGTCAAAACTTAAATTCATTTAAATTTAAGCTCGGTTTGTTTAATTTAAAAAAGTCAGAGTTTGAGTTCGGATCGTTTAAAGATCTACTTTTAGAACTTAAACTTATCTCGCGCGTTGGTTTTTTTTTTAAAATTGAGCTTAGCGTCTATAAATTATTAATTATTTGTTATTTTACTTTTACAATTTTACAATTATTACATATATATATATATATATATATATATATATATATATATATATATATATATATATATATATATATTATGGTTATAATTTATATAACAATATGTATGGTCTAATTATTTGTAGCATGATTTTTTATATAGTAATAAGTATGTAGTCCTTTTTTGTTTTTTAAAAAAGCCAACAATTACTATAACTTCGGTCACCCAAGTAAACTCATTAATGAAAGGTCACCTATGTTCTGCGAACACAGACAACGCTGGTGACCCGACCCGTCCATCGTTTCAAGGAAAACCCACTACAAAAAGATCCACTATGGTAAAACCTTTGGCCCAACTGGAATATATTATACCAAATGAGACTCAAACTCATGACCTCCATATTGAAAAGTCATGTACGTGTCCTCCTAAACCAATTGTTCTACAACATATGTACATATGTAATAAGTATATAGTTTTTTTTTGAACGGTTAGTTAGTTGTTAGAAGTTAGTAACACCAAATTAATAATATTTCGTTAATGTTAAAGTAACCTCTAAAATAGGAAAAGCATCTAAACTCACCCTTGAATCACTATGCCAAGTGATTATTGGCTCACGACCCAATGATAGTATAACTATAGTAATAAATATATAGTTAACATATAAAATATAAATTATATAAACGAAGGATCGTTTATGCTCACAACCTTACTCGAGCTTGATATGTGAAACTCTAAAGAAGCTCTGCTATAATCTCAAATTTAGGATCTAAGTTCATTTATAATACAAAGGGGTCGAATGATACATAAAAATAATAATTATAATAATAGTAGATAATAAACCACCGCGTGCCAGCAGTACTCTTTGCATCTACAGTGAAACTCTCATCAGATCTACCCCTACGCTTGTGTTTATACTTATAGGCAAACAAATTCCCACTCATTATCCACAAATCCAACACTCACTTTCATAATTCACAGCTTCAGATCTGTTATTCCCACGGTGGTGAGTTCAATCCTCTCTTTTCAATCGTTAACTCCTTAGATCTGATTTCAATTTGCACTTTTTCACTTCGAATTTGATCAATTTCCGTTAATGTTATCGTCATTGCTTCGATTTGGTGGTCAAATTGACAAATCGCACTCTGAATTGTTATCGTTAATGTTAACCTAGCGTAAGCTCTGTATACGTTGTTTTGGATTAGTGTCAGTGTGTCGGTGTGTCGGTGATGTTTGTTGTTTGATGCTCGGATTGTAGTTTGATGGAATGTGAATTAGTGATTGATCTGAAACGATGCTTGAGTTCTGCAAGGGGTACACTAATTAATAACACTAATTGATATGTGATTGTGCTAATTGAATGTATGGTAAACTGTGTTTAACATCAGCTAATGTGTTTGTTGAGTGATTATGGAGTCTGTGTAACAGTGTAAGTGATTGTGATATTGATTTTGAGAAATTTTGGTTGTTCGTGCACTGCGAATGAGTTGATGTAGGTTAGTTTCTTCTTGATTCTTATTAATGACATTTGTAATTGTTTCATGTTTATTTTACGTGGATCTTAGTTTTCACAGGTGGATAAGGAAACATTAATATGTTAATATGTCTATAGTACTCTGTGTACGATACTGATAGGTTTTCGTTTTGCTTAACAGGTTGGTTGGATGATAAATCTGGTATCTGGATAGTCTATTATCTTTGATCTAAGAGAATTGGGAACTCACAAATTTAAGCATAGTTTGGATAAAAAAGCACCAGATTATTCATCCGGGATCAATCATCAATTGACACAACTATGGGATTGTTCTTGTGATCAAGAAATTGCATTTGAGGTTAAAACTGATTTGCGTTGTGGGGTATCAAACGTAACGTTAACTATGAGAGGAAGAACAGATGGATCTCAGAAGAAGCGCTTGCTCACAACTTTTGTTCTTGTGGCAGCTGTCTTTCTATTCCTGTATTTGTATTTTGGTTCTCAGAGTCAAGGTGAATCAGCTCTAGAGTATGGTAGCCGGTCTCTAAGGAAGCTTGGATCATCCTACTTAGGCGGGGATGACGAATCTGATGTTGGCAACAAGCAAGATGATTTTAAGTTTGGGATGGATGATGAGGATGGTATTGTACCAAAAAGCTTTCCCGTAAGTTATTTACATGAAGTAGGATTTTAGCTTGGTCGTCTTGCCTGTCTTTAATAATTTTTAATTTAATGTTTTGTCTTTCTTTTCTGAAGGTTTGTGATGATAGATACTCTGAGTTGATACCCTGCCTTGACCGGCACCTTATCTACCAGATGAGGTTAAAGTTGGATTTGTCTTTAATGGAGCATTATGAAAGACATTGCCCTCTGCCTGAAAGGCGCTTCAACTGCTTGATTCCTCCCCCAACAGGGTACAAGGTGTGGATCTAATCAATTAGAAGTGTAAATGGGCGGGTCGATAGGTTGGGTACTGGGAAAATGGGTTGGGTAGACGTGACACTTTGTTTGTCCAGTATAGTGTAGTGTGTCTATGTTCACAAAAACTACATTTTTTTTATAGCAGTACAAGTTTTTTTAACAAAATGAGATATGAGATTTCGTCAGTAAAACTACACTTTGAGTGGCGTTTGGCCTGTTTTCTTATTGTAAGCTAATTTTTATTATATTTATAAATCATAAGTAAGTTGGTTGAAATCGTCATCTTTATGATCAAACAACATCAGAAATTTGTTCATAAGTATTTCTTATTCTCACATTTTAATTGAATTGGTATTATTGTTTGTCTCTCCTTGGTCATCTGACGGCGCAGGTCCCCATTAAGTGGCCAAAGAGCAGAGATGAAGTATGGAAAGCAAATATACCACATACCCACCTTGCACATGAGAAATCAGACCAAAACTGGATGGTTGTAAAAGGTGAAAAGATCGTATTCCCAGGTGGAGGAACTCATTTCCACTATGGAGCTGATAAGTACATTAAATCACTTGCAAATGTAAATGTTTTCTTACAAGTCCTTAATTACATCTAATACTCCATGTTTTATTTTATTTTTTTACTTCTAATAAACAACTTTTATTAACAGATGCTCAACTTCTCAAAAGATATCATGAACAATGAAGGAAATTTGCGAACAGTTCTTGATGTTGGTTGTGGTGTTGCAAGTTTTGGTGGTTATCTTCTTTCATCTGACATCATTGCAATGTCTTTAGCACCTAATGATGTACATCAAAATCAAATCCAGTTTGCTCTAGAGAGAGGCATTCCTGCATACCTTGGTGTTCTTGGAACAAAAAGACTTCCTTACCCCAGCCGATCCTTTGAACTTGCTCATTGTTCCCGTTGTAGAATTGATTGGCTTCAAAGGGATGGTATTCTTTTACTTGAATTGGATAGGTTGCTTAGACCAGGTGGCTACTTTGCTTACTCATCTCCTGAAGCATATGCACAAGATGAAGAGGATCTTAGAATATGGAAAGAAATGAGTGCACTTGTTGAACGCATGTGCTGGAAAATAGCTGCAAAGAGAAACCAGACCGTCATTTGGGTCAAACCTTTGACTAATGACTGTTACATGGAGAGAGCTCCTGGTACTCAACCTCCTCTCTGTCGATCAGATGATGATCCAGATGCTGTCTATGGAGTAAATATGGAAGCATGCATCACACCTTACTCAGACCGTAAGTTTTCTTTATCATTACATTTTCATTCTTATGCCATAACTTATTTTAATGTGAAAGGATCTGTATAATGTATAATGATCCAAATTCTTACTACTTTCCTACTAATTTGCCACTAGGGATATACTCACCCTATTAAAAAATTTGTCCACATTTTTATTAATGTGTCTCTAAGTAATTCACCCATTCTACCCTTACATTAAGTCTTGCAAGTTTTAAAGACCGCTGGTATCTTATATGCAATAAGGATAAAAACTGTATCCAGTGTTTTTCGTTTTGTTAAAATCTTATTACTTACATCGTAAACTGTGTTTTGTGGACAATAATTTTGGGACTGATGGAGTATCATTGATGGTACATTAGAGTTCATAAGTAATGGATATCTGTCTGACCTCTGAGAGTATAAACAGATTCCTTGTCAATTTTCAAAACTGAGATGGATTTTATTTCCAATTGTGTCACCAAAGTTATTCACTTTGTATTGCCTTTCTATCCTACTATATAGCTTATATCACAAACGATAAGCAGCTTCATGTTAAACTGATTCTTTTTCTTCATCAGATGATCATGCAAGTAAAGGAAGCGGATTGGCTCCATGGCCAGCTAGGCTAACATCTCCACCTCCTCGTCTTGCTGACTTTGGCTACTCAAGTGATATGTTCGAAAAGGACACGGTAACAAAATTAAGTTTTGTCTATTTTAACATAAATGTTAAATTGTTTATTGATTCACAAACTTTTGCATGATTTTATAGGAGCTATGGCGTAGGAGAGTCGAGAACTACTGGGATTTGTTGAGCCCAAAAATATCAGCAAATACTATAAGGAATGTGATGGACATGAAGGCAAATTTGGGTTCATTTGGTGCTGCTTTGGGCAACAAAGATGTTTGGGTGATGAATGTTGTCCCTGAAGACGGACCTAACACATTGAAGCTTATTATGATAGAGGCTTAATCGGCTCAATTCATAACTGGTATGTATACTTCTTATTCGACGTTTCTATCATATAACATTTAAGAGCATGTGCATCAGGCCCGAACTGAGACGGACCTGATCACCTGAACTATAGTGAGAACCCCAAATTGAATAAAACTAGAGTTCGACCCACACTAAAATGACCATTTTAACCGGAACCTGGTTCGACACTTTGACCTTCACTCAACCTGCCCATTCTGGTGCATGTTTTCAGGTGTGAAGCGTACTCGACATACCCACGTACGTACGATCTTCTCCACGCCAGCAACGTGTTCTCAGACATAATTGAAAAGAAAGGCTGCAGTGGGGAAGATTTGTTGATTGAGATAGACCGTATTCTCAGGCCCACGGGCTTCCTAATCGTTCGGGACAAAAAGCCCGTTACGGATTTCGTGAAGAAATACTTACCCGCGATACACTGGGAGACGGTTGCGGTGGCGGATTCATCATCAGAATCTGATGGAGATGATGTTGTACTCATAGTCCAAAAGAAACTTTGGCTTACAAGTGAAAGCTTAAGGGAAACAGACTAAGTTTTGAACCTAAAATACCACTCATAAGAATGGTTGTTTTGTAGCATCAAATTGTGACTTTAGTTTCTACTTAAGATTTAGCTGATTTATTTGTTATGATATACATTTGCATCTACAAACATTTGATTTTCTACTTTTGTTTGTATTATTTTAGTTGGATTTAATTTAAATAATTAATCCAAATATTTATACAGTTTGATATATGCATTGAATTTTTCAGTTTCTACATTAAATAATTTTGATTTACAAATTTAAATGTAATGACTAATTTAGACTTGCAAGGTTATGAATTGTGAATGTAAGTGAAATATTCTTCGAAGACCGTACAGGTTTAAATCTTAATAAAGAGTGGTTTAGGAGGTTATAAAATGAAGTATTTTTTGTGATTTTATTTTAATCTTATTTTAGCTTAGTTGTAGAGAAAGTAATATCTAATTAACTTATTGGTCATCATGGTGCTCTTTTGAGTTAGGTTTATGGGCGGAGCTTTTAAGGGGTCCGGGGGCTGTGTTTCTTCGCTCAGAAGTGGAAAATTATGTGTATTTCGTCATAGTTATTATACGTATTGAGTCCGGTCCCTTTTAATATACCGATAGGAAAAAAAAAATCATGAGTCCCGTAACCTTCGGCACCCTACATACTACGTCAAGTTCCAAGTTATATTGGTCTATATGTAATAGTTTTTTTACTTTTTGCTATATCGTCCAGCATGAGGTTATGTGTTAATTTCTTTGGGTTTTAGTCTCTTGCTGGTAATTTTAGTTTGACGATATTTGATGCTATAAGAAAAGTTTATCCATGTGTTATCCACTACAAATTTCAAAAATAATTGATTATCTATAAGAAACTGAATTATTATTTTTAGTCTACATAATTTTCAGTTGGTAGTGATGAATATTAATATTATTGTTCGCCATTAACTTTCAATAGACCATCCTTTTTTAGCTCATTCTCCGACACTGAAAGTGTTTGATTCAATAATATTAATTAAATAATTGATTGTAATTATGAAAGATTTCGAGGAGAACTTATTAATTAGCTACGTAGGGAATAGGATCTTGCTTTTGTTCATATCATTCTTTAATTATAAATCTCCTTTTAATTAATATTATTAGCTTTGATGGGTGCATGACGGTTTTATCAAAATCTACCGAAGTAATTAAGTGATCAAATTAGTAAAGTGATCTAGTGTGTTTTTTTAGTAAAAATGATTTATGAGTTCAAAGATAATGAAATATGATCTCGGATATTGCTTGAAATAATAGCTGAACAAACGAGTAAATAATAAAGAACAAGACACAATCGAATTTTAGCGAGGAAAAAGCCCTTAATCTTATAGATCTCCGTCACAAAAAACCTTGTGTCACGACAAACGTCAGTTGCCTGATCTTTTATTGATTGAAAATATAAAGTATAACTCGAGAGCCAAATCCGATCGAATACTAAGTTTTACAAATATTGTTTCGAGTGTGAGTGCGTATTTAAGCTAATAGTAGTGAAAAAAGTGTGCGTGTGATTGTTCCTAATTGGATCAGTTAGGCCTCATTATATAGTAAATCAAAAATAACAAGCTCGACTCTTAGCGTACAGCTTCTATGACCGTTATGGACTCATTCTACCACGTGCAATGTCCACTTTTCAACTTCCCGCCCGAGTCTTACGCATTGACTGAGTCACTAACACGTTACCTGCAACAATCACACGCGCAAAAAACAAATTATAAGTGATAATTCGGAATATAGTTCAGGATACGTAATTTATTGGATATTCTGATCTAACAAATTAACTTCGATAACTCGCATTAGATGACAAACCCCCTTGCCCAACCATAATTTTTTTTTCATAAGTAGGACTTGAACACAAGACATCCATCTATTTTATGAAGTTTTGAGGTAACTTATCTGTACCATTTGAGCCGAGAATCATTGATTACTAGTTATATTAGGTTCTTTCAAAATATTAGTTCATGATTCTTTTAGTATAAACAAGGGTTCAAAGTTCCCTTTAAGATAAAAAGTAATATCATGTATTTCTCTAAGTCCCTCTTGAAACCTTTTTTAAAAACCCTTTTTAGTCATGGTTTTATTTAAAATTTAATAAAAAATAAATACTAATGTTTACTTTCTTAGTACTTTTAAAAAATAAAATAAAATAAAAACCAAAGGCAAAAAGACAAATGATCATTGTGATTCAAATAATGGTCGTGCATGGGGTAGGGGTTATATTATTATTGTTACCCTTGTGTTGTGGGCTGGCTTGTTCCCTTAATTTGCTTGCTAATAATAGCAAAAGTGACATTACCATTTCTAGGGCGAAAATTCTCAAACTTAAGTATTATTATTATTTTTTTTGTAAAACAAACATATAAATGCCATTTGTTTAAGATTAAATTTATAAAATCTATCTGATTTTTCTTTAATAATACTTATTTTTTCCCTAATCATTTATAAAATATGTTTTGAGAATGCTGGAGTATTATGTGGGTCTTAAAACTAATCTCCACTTTGAAGATTATGGTTTCAAAGGCAATGAAATAATTGATATTTATTATATTATATGCATTCAAAAGATATTATTAAAAACGTTGCCAGTATAAATATTGCTTTTATTTATCTACTTATCCAAATAAATATGATCATTGACTCAAAAATCCGTTTATTTAATGTATATTAAAAAAATCATTTGATGCTTTATAACCTCTTCCTTTTATGATTGATTTGACTAGAAAATAATTTATACTTCCGGAATACCTTCAAGATGATATCCAATATTTATCCTTCTATCAGACAAATTAAAGTCATATATAGGTTACAAAATTTGGATTGATTTCCGTTTGGTAAATCATTGTAACACAAACAAAACCGTTTGGTAAATCATTGTAACACAAACAAAAGTTAAACTACTAACTCAATTTAGTACAAACTGTTAAACTAATTCTAGTGGTGTATGTTTCCGATCGCGAAACCTTTGTAAATTGTAAGCACATGTTTCCGTCAAAACCTAAATTGTAACACCTACAATTTTCAATGTTATATTATAAATCACTGAAAGTCTGAGCTTTAAGTGGAAAGTTTAAGGTCTTCGGTGTGTGATAGGTTGTGGCATAAAGACAAGGACACGGGGTCAAAAGCTTGGTTAGGTTTAGTGTTAGATTTCATACAAGTTACGGGTTAGTATGATGTCATTTAACAATTTTGACCTGAGTTTATTGTGAGATTTTAATTTATTGTCCCGCTAGCGTATGGGAATATAATGGGTTTTTATGTGTTAATCCATGCTAGTTAAAACTCTTTGATGAATTAAATGTTTTGAGTTGTGCATGTATGTTAAAGTTTTTGTGAGTTGTCTATGATTGTTAGCAGGGCGAGTTATGCTTAAAGTGGTCACGTATTATTAGAGTTAAAACTTAAAAGTCTACTTCGATGTCATAAGTGTAGGTCATTATAGACAGAGAGTACACACAATGAAATGCTTAATAATTCATAACTTATTTTAAAGTGATGAAGTTTTGAGATTTTTGAGATGTAATAAATGAGCTTGTTATGGCATGTTTTTGTTTGCGAAGTGAATAGCTTCTAGATTGTTTATATGTTTTCAAAATACGATTCTATCAAAGTAGGCTGATTATTTTTTGTATTTTTGTCAGCAAGTTGAAAAAAAAAACCTAGTTTAACAATGAAAATAAAAAGAAGGAAAGACAAGGAATTTGTTGTAGAGTCCATTGTCTATTCTAAAGTAGAGTTATGTCTTCACTTTAAACAAAGCCATTCTCATAAATATATCATTATAAAAATAAAACCAGTCTCATTTAGTGTTTCGCTTTATGCATCTTCATATATACTCTAATATGTTAGCCGCATTTTTTCTTTTCTTATCTAAAAATTTGATTTTAAATGGGTTACAATTTTATATTTAGGACGATAGTTAGGCAAAATAAGTAAAAGCACTTGCATTACTCAACTAAAAATTAAAGTTTCGTTGTGTAAACAATATTTCAAAACACAAGGTCTTAAATGTATTTTAAAATATAGGAGTAATGTATTGTGGTTATTGCAAACATAAAGAGGAAATTCATAAAATATAACTTTACAAAAGAATTTTTGTCACCAAAATATCGTATATCGCGAGATAAAATGAAATTATCGTGAATACGCGTGGATTAAAAGTCATGTGATCAAGGAAAAAAGAGAGGTTCAAAGGCAAAAGATGACGACTTTAGTGAAGTTGAGATTCTATACCAAGTTATCCAAAATTTTTAATTATTTTTTGATAATTTACAGATTAAATAAATAAATCACCACTAAAAAAATAGCATGCTAACATGTTAGATAGATTTTTGTTGTTATTGTTATTATTATCACTAAATAAATGTTTAATTGATACTTATTACATGATATTGTTTTAATGCACTGACTGCTTTATTTATACTTACACCTCTTAATTACATTATTGTTTGGGATTAAATTCAAAATAATAACCCTTTATCATATGAGCCGGCTCCACAATAACAATTACATTGTATATGAAACAGAGAAGCACGTAGCAAATTTAAACACTGATTTGTGATCGAGATTGTAAAATTAGCAACAACCATCATTCTGGTCGCTAAAATTTGATTGCAGATTGGTTGCTAAAATATTGTCGCAAAAGGACGCGTTCGTAAATTGGTAGCAAAACACGTGGTCACGAGTTTTGTGATGTCAAATTTCATTTGATTTTGTCGCAAAATAATCTTCAATCGTGCAACGATTACAAAAGGATATTAACGAATTGCGACCAGGTTACGAAAAAAATGTGATTGTAGATATCTACTTTTCTAATAGTGTTATTATTATTATTAAATATATTTAGGATTTTTGTATATTTTTAGAAACAAAATCTGCAATTCTGGATACTGCAATAAAGTAATGTGTTAACGAGAAATAACATGAAGCAAAAACTAACAAGGAATGGATTTGTGCTGTCAATCGTGCATTTTCTCATTGATGATGACCACTATAAATACAATAAAGTAATGTAGAGATTGCAGGAGATACATCGGAAGTTGTTGCAACTGCTTTGACTAATTTGTTCCTACTTTTGAGTGACAAGATAAGAACAAATAGATACAATTATAAATATACTTATAATATAAATCTGACTAAATAATGTGGTTGACTAGGTGGTAGTCAACGGATCCTTGATACGCCCCCGCAAGATAGAGGCTCCATTGGAGACGCCTATCTTGGACCGAATATGAAGGAAAGGAACACGAGGTAAGGGCTTGGTGAGAATGTCCGCCAGTTGGTCTTTGGAGTTGATGTGTAAAACTTTGAGTGATCCATTAGCGACTTGTTCTCTAACAAAGTGATAATCCAGAGCAACATGTTTCATTCGTGAATGGTAAATCGGGTTAGCACATAAGTAAGTAGCACGCGTGTTATCGCAGAACAGGGTTGGGGGCCTGTGAACTGGGATGCCGAGATCATGAAGAAGGTGGCGAACCCAGGAGAGTTCAGCAACAGCGTTGGCAAGGGCTTTATACTCAGCCTCGGTTGAAGAGCGGGAGACTGATTTTTGACGAGTTGACTTCCAAGATATTATGTTTGAGCCCAAGTATAGGATATATGCAGTAGTGGAGCGACCCCCATCATGAATACCACCCAGTCTGAATCGGAGAAAGCAGTTAGGTCGAGAGATGAACACCGGTGAAGAATAACCCATAATGGATGGTACCTTTGAGATGTCGAAGGACGCGTTTGAGTGATTGCCAATGAGATTGCTTTGGTTCATGCATGAATTGAGCGAGCTTGTTGATAGCAAAAGATATATCGGGACCAGTGAACGCAAGATATTGTAAGGAACCAACGAGTTTTCAATAGGGAGTGGGATCAATAGGGGATGATGAATCATTGGGATTAAGAGAGTCGGTCGAACTAAGAGGAGTGAGCACATCCTTAGCACCATCCATGTGAAATTGAGTGAGAACATCATGGATGTGACGGTGTTGGGAAAGGAAGAGACAGTGGGGAGAATGGATGACTTCAATTCCCAGAAAATGATGAAGAGGGCCAAGGTTCTTAAGCGAGAATTTTATGCTTAAGGTGTCGGCAAAATGGTCTAAGAATTGAGTGTTGTTGCCTGTGAGAACAATGTCGTCCACGTATACCATGAAGTAAGCAATGACATTGTTCTTATGATAGACAAAGAGAGATGCATCGGCTTGTGTCTTTCAAAAACCAAGATGCACGAGAAACGTGGTGAGCTAGGCGTACCGAGCGCGAGGGGCTTGTTTAAGACCATATAGATATTTTCGAAGGCGACATAGGTGGTTGGGGAATTGAGAGTGAGTGTAACCGGGTGGTTGAAGCATGAATACTTCTTCATGAAGTGTGCCGTGGAGGGAACGCATTGTTGACATCAAGTTGTCGTAATGGTCATTCTTTGATAGGGCTTATAGACAAGACGTTGTGAATAGTGACCAGTTTGGTATCGGGCTGAACGTATCAAATAAAACCTTTGCCAAACTCTTGATGAATCCTCTTTTGGCAACTAAATAGGCTTTGTATTTGGCAATGGTTCCATCGGATTGCGTTTCATGCGGAACACCCATTTTCACCGATTGGTGTTTGAGAGGTACGGGAGCAAGGTCCCATGTGTGGTTGTGAAGAAGGGCATTGTACTCATTATCCATAGGCACCCTCTATTTTGAGTCTTTAAGAGCTTAAGTATGAGTTGGGGTCAAGGGAGGTGGGAATAGGGTGTAGGGTGGTGGCATTGACAAATTGTTTATTAAAATGTTTGGGTTTTGGTTTTCGGGTTTGGGGTGGAAGCGAAAGGAAGGCGGTATTGGGTGAGATGGAGTTGGGGGTTGGTCAATTTGAGGTGTAGTGGGAGGTATATGGGAGGTCGAGGGTGAGTTGAGGTGGGCAGACGGGGTATAGGTGGTAGCAGGTGAACTAGAGAGCGATGGTAATGGGGTTGAGGTGGGAGCGGTAGGCGTGGGTGGGGAAGAGGATTGCATGGGAGTAGGTGAGGTAGGCGGGCTGTTTAGGGGGATGAAAGGAATTGCATGGGTGAAGAAGTAGTGGGGGTGCATGGGAAGGGAGGGTGTGGGAATGGTGATTTGAGGTGGGGGAGGAAGTAAGGGAGGGGGGGTGAAATGGGTAAACAGGGAAGTTGTGGGGTAGCATGGGTTTTTGGATTGAGAGCGGTAAGGAAATGTGTGCTCAATAAATTCCACGTGGCGTGAATGGAAAAGACGGTGAGTAGTTGATGTTCGGGGTGATTGTTCGGTTTTAACGTGTTTATTCGTATTGCTTTATTTATATTTACGTGTTAGAATCCCGTTACTGGCGAGCATTTATGTGTGTAGGGTCTGGAGATAAAAAGGAGCTAAAAGACTACGTTACGAAGGTTAACGAGGCAAGGAACGGGACCCGAGAGGTGAAAACGAAGAAGGAAAGAGGAAGAGGTGAGTCGATCCCACCGTAGGAAGGGGTGACTCACCGTAAATTACGGTGAAAGTGATGATTTATCACAGAAGCCTTTGGCGTGAATTACGATGGAACTCGGGTCTTACGGTAGTTTTTTGAAAACACAATACGTTCCCACCGTAACTACTACGGTGGGATACATGACCTACGGTGGACATGACGGTGAATTTTTAATAAAAAGAAGAAGTTGACAACGATGGAAAACTAAGTCTTGTTATTTTGCAAAGAGACTTGAACACTTTTGTGGAAGGATGACCAAAGATATGATGCTAAGCTAAAGGAGAGCTGGTGATAGCCATATTGAGTTGAGGAGAGGATGGTCGGGCAGTATAGTAATGATCATTGATGTTCACTCCTCGCATGAGATGCGCCCCCGTGCGAAGATCCTTAACAAGAAAATAATGTGGAAAAAATTCCACAAAAACATGGTTAGTACGACATAACTTAGCGACGGAACAAGATTTCGTTAGAGCTTGGGAACAAGTAGAACATTATGGAGCGATAGTGACTGAGAAGAGGTGGAAAGAGTAGTGTTACCAATGTGACAGATGGGTTGGGTTTTACCATCACCGAGGACAATCTCGTCCAGCCCGCCATATTCCGACAGAGTGTGGAAGGATCCATGATCGGAGGTTGCATGATGCGAAGCATCGGTATCAAACATCCATTGCGGAGTGGGCAGAGCAGGTCGTGCCGGTAAGGTGTTCACGGTGGGAGCAGCAGGAGCACTTTGCATGTTAGTGGTGGTGATGTTGTTTTCCCGTAGGAACCTTGCTAATTTGCAACAATCCTTGGTTTCATGGCCCGATATGTTGCAATAGTGGCAGAAAAGAGATTGCCTTGAGCTTCGATTGTTGGTGGAGTTGGTATTTAAAGGACATGGAGAACGGGATGGTCTAGTTGAACCAGGTTATGTAGTTCGACTGATTCGGTTGTCTTGAGAGCCGCGGTTAAGTTGACGATTTTGTTGCCGATAAGTGTAATTCACAGTAGCCATAAGAGGAGTAGGATTAGTTTCTTGAATAGCACGTTCAAAATCCACAAGTTTGTCAAATAACTCGGGAAAAGAGATAGGAGTTTCCCTAACCTTAATAGCGGCAGTGATGGTGTTGTAGTCATCGCCTAGTTGGCTGAGAATGTGCACGATCAAGTCGTCATCATCAACGGGACTGTGGGCAAGTGCTAGTTCATCTGCAATATTTGTCATGTCATGGAAAAATTCAGTTCCAGTGCGGGTGCATTTGGGATTTTTAGCCAAGCGTGATTTTAGCGAGATAATAAGAGAGCGCGAAACGCTGGCGTAACTGGCATTGAGACTCTTCCATGCTTGGCGTGCCGTGTCTGAGGAAGAAACAATGGGTTGAACCGTGTCGGAGCAACTACCGAGATGTGCGCTGATGATGATTTGATCCTGGCGGTACCACGTAGTGTACTCTGGGTTCAGTTTAGTGCGGTCTCCAGCGATAAATTTTGACGGAGGGTCGACACCGCCGGTGACATGTTTGTCAAGGCCAAGACCGATAAGGGTGGAGAGGATTTGTTTTCTCCAAACAACAAAATTAGAAGCGGTAAGTTCTATAGGAAAACGAGCGTTGGAAGTAAGTTGGATAACCGATTGGAGGTCTTTGAGTTCACTGGTAGGAGGAGTTGTAGTTGCAGGTGCGGTCATGGTGAGGATGAGGTGATAAACAAGATGAAATAGTTGGTGTGTAAATGGCAGTGAGGTAGGATCAACTCGATGGAGCCTGTTATGGCTCTGATACCATAACAAGGAATGGGTTTGTGCTATCAATCGTGCATTTTCTCATTGATGATGACCACTATAAATACAATAAAGTAATGTAAAAATTGCAGGAGATACATCGAAAGTTGTTGCAACCGCTTTGACTAATTTGTTCCTATTTTTGAGTGACAAGATAAAAACAAATAGATACAATTATAAATATACTCATAATATAAATATGATTAAATATGTGGTTGACTAGGTGGTAGTTAACGGATCCTGATAAAACGACCTCAAAGATGAAGATGATGATGAAGTCAAAATGTGGATGATAAGATGAATGACATAGCTGAAGCCTATTCAAACTTGAAGCTTTTCTCGTTTTGAAAAACTATTAAATGCATTTTAAACGTAACCCTACCCTCTCATGAACTTAAAGGGCCCACCTCCATTAAAAGAATTAATATCCCTAACACATGGGTACGTTTATTACAAAGGTTATAGGGGTACGTTTAATCGTACATTTAGTAAATGGATTATATAGGTACGTTTAACCAACTCTTTATGAATTTATATAGTTACATCCATTCAACTTGGATATTGTACGTGAACATTGAGCAATGGTGATGGATGACTATATGATCTTGTCATGATAGAATGATAATGATGATGATCATGACTATATAAATTTGCATTTATACTTTAATGCATTTTCTTTAGTGTTTCAAGATCGAATTTATTTATCCATAGAGACAAGGGTGTCAAAAGGTCATCTACATCCTTTTACTCCTTAGAATTCATCAAAATTTTGTTATAAATCAAATGTTTTATTGTTAAAATCAATGTGTTTGACCCATTAATTTTAAATGGTTAGAATCATTTGAGAAATAATAAATATCTTAAAAACTACGATAACTAATATCAATAAAATTTTTAAATTTTAAACTTTTTACACAAAATTATGTATGTTTATAAACATCAAAGGCCATAAAAATCCATCAAACTAATGTTTGCATATGTTTTTAAAAATTTCATTTGATTAGCTACGCATATGTAGATAGTATAAGCTACATATAATTTACACATGCGTAAATCATAAATTCGTTCATTGTTTTCCTTTTGAACTTCAAAAGAGACTCCTAAAAATTATATTTCAATCATATTTTTACATAAAATATATAAAAAATTATGTGTTGATAGGACTTCTTGTGATTTTTAAGATATTTACTAGCTTTAAATGATCCTAACCCTAGTTTTAAATTCTATACATCTTTGTAACACACATACTTCATTTAACTTAGTTGTGTAATATTTTCTTCTGGGATGGGGTGAAGAGTTACTTTGTATCAGTACTTCACTAGGGGTGCAATCAAGGTCAGGTTTGGTTCGTTTAGTTACCAGAGCTTGAACTTGGCTAGTTTTAAGTTATATTTTTTAAAGCTTGAGCTTCGTTAACGAGTAACTTTTCAAGCTTGACTTTGACCCGTTTATTCAAAATCTGATGCATAGCAGTTAAATGTCGGTGGTACTTTTCCCATTCCCTCCTCAAGTTCTCCCGTTTAACTTCGGTTTAACTTTAGAACATTTTCTAAGCTTTCACTTAGCTTTAATCTGCCAGTTAATTTTATTTTTCAACTGTCTTTATTCCTATTGAGTTTCTCACATCCAGTCTTACCTGACCATTTCATAATTATTTCGAAGGGTGTCGCCCTTGCCCACGTTTTTGTCCTTTCACTCTCTCTTCTCTCCCCTTAACTTCTGATTAGCTAACATACAATTCCTTTCACGTATGAGAGATAGAATATAATCTGAATAATATTTACTGTTTTTTTAATAAGAGTAATAATGAAATAATTAATTTGTTAAAATCAGACGTGTGGTGGTGAAAGGTAGGTAATAGTAACTAATAGGTGAAAGGTAAGTAATAATAACTAATAAAAACATAGTCAAAACTACAAAGCAACGCGAGAGTGAAAACACGACTACATGATCACATCGCATTATAAAAAACAAAATAAATTAGAGAAAAATAAATCATTGTGTAATAGAATGTTTTCTAAATAAGAAAATAAACCAGTTGATTTATAAGTTGTTTAACTACCAAACATAAAGTTCTGAAAATACGGGGCCAAAATTTAATTTTTAAAAATTAGAAAATTTGTCATTAATTACATCCGTGACATGTGCTAAAAGAAGAATTTGATATGTTACAAAAGTTTTATTGTTTTATTATAATAGAAAGATTTGTCTATAGTCATCTAAAACACGTCAAGTAAATAATTACTAATAGATCACAAAGTCAATTATAATTATAAACTTGCTAGAAATAATAATTTAACTTCGAATACAATTAAAATAAAAAGAGTTAGTTTTCTTTAAAGTTAAACAATCATAGAGGGTTAATCGGTGTAATTGATGGATAAAAAGACGATTTGATGAGCACATATCAATCATCAAGCTACTGGCTACTTTAGTTTTAGAAAAAGTAACTTCATTAAAACAAATGCGAAAATAGTATATTGTTTATTAATACAGGCAAATCCATACTACCCATATTATTACATTACTTCAAGTTAATTTATTTATATTATGTTTGAGTTTAAACCTACAACCTTTCTTTTAAAAGACAAGATAAACCGTCTATTAAGCGAGCTTGTCTCATATTTGCCTCACAAGTGACAGAGAACAAAGTAAATTAGAAGTAAAATTGGAGTTGGTCTTTAAAAAAATATACAAGAAACCAAACTAAAGCCAATTTGAGTAAGATTTACTATATGCTAATTTGCAATATTGGTATCATTGGTTTAATGGGTTGTATTCATATTTTGTTTTTGTTTTTTTATCTTTAACTTTTTTATTTTAACATAATATTTTTAATCCTTACAATTTAATTCTAGAGTTAATTTTAATTTTTCTCATTGAGGTTTGACAAAAGTAACAATTTTCATCCAAAAGTTTAAAACATCAATTTCAATCAAAAAATTTAATCATTTGTTTTAATTTCAATTCAAAAGTTTTATTATTTTGAATTCAAGTTGAAACAATGATGAACTTCTGGACTGAAATTGAAACAACTTGTGTAACTTTTGGACGTAAATGATAATTTTAATCTTTTGGAGGAAAATAGTTATGTTTGTCAAAACTCAGAGAGCAAAACCGAATTTAACAATTTTTTTTACTTTCAACTTTGATCCATTATGGACCCCTCTCATCACACAACTTACATGTGTGGTTTGACGTTTTTACGCTTATTTTTCTCCTGTTTAACGGACCCCTCTCATCGCGTTGGTCCTATATCGACTTACTTATTGTTTTATATGTCTTACGTTTCATCTGTGTGATTCAACGTTTTTACGTTTACTTTTCGTTCGGTTTTATTTTTTCAGTTTTATTATTTTTCAATATAGATTTTTTTAGCGTTGATGATCATCGATAATAATATACTATTAACGTTACTTGACATGATTTTATCTATTACAACATAGGAGACTTAATACCAGGTTAATACTAAATAACTAAAGTGACAATAATTACTTTAGCAGCATTAATCACACCCTTTTGCTCCCTCTATAAAACCCTACATCTCGTGAAATTTGGGGACGATAACATCAATAAACATCGTGAAACTTCGCGCGAGATGATCACCAACAACACAACTGCTTTCAAAATGATTTCTTTTGATTTTCAACTGCTTAAAACCAAAACAACAAGATTCGTGATGGATTCATCTCTTTAATTCTCACTCCATAACTTCCAATTTTAGGGTTTTCAATCGCCGATACCATCATCTATAATTGTTACGGTACTCTCTCAACTTCTGTTTGATTATCCACTTTACTCGAATTTAGGGTTTTGGGTATCGATAATTCGGGTTTTGTACTCGATATGTTGATTGTTTAGTTGATGGGTTGAATTTTGTTGTGCATTTGGTTGTTCTGTGTGTTTGCTTTGTTGCAGCTTATGTTTGATCTGATAATTAGAAAAAGGTGCCAGTTTTTAGGTTTAGGGGTGAAGGAATTGAAGAAATTAGCTCTGGATTGGGTTAAAAGATATCATTTGTTATTATCCTTTCGGTTTTGGGGGTTTATGTCTGGAGAGAGTAGATTGTGGTTATTAATGGATTCGCCAAATTTAGTAGCGTTTTTTTTACAGCAATACCCAGAATTTTCTAGAATAAAATCATCACATCGAGCGCCTGCACGAGTAGAATCCGCCACTTTTTGGTTGCGAGTATGCCACTTACCGTCAAGATGTCACCTACTTTCTAGATTCTTTAAAGGTATATGATGAATTGAGTTTTAAGTTTTAACCTTGGGTCTATATGTCTAGTGGCAGTAGATCGTAGTTAGTTGTTAATTGCATTTACCAAAGTTATTGCTGATGAAGTATTTCGCTAGACATTGTATTTGGTTATTGGAGATAATTAGTAGCTGTGCTTATTTTGGATTAAGCAGTTTAATGAAGATGAATTGTGTATATGGTTGAATTGGTTAACATATGCATAAAGTATTTGAATTCCTGTCTCATGTATGTTTTTCGTATTTTATATCGAGTGCTAAGGCTTCTTTTATTGTAGCAGAATAATTGGATTTGTCTACTTCTGAATCGGCTATGCATCAGTAGTTTGTTTTGATTGAAAATTCAGTTTGCAGTGTTCTTGGGAGAAGGAGAAACGACATTTTAGCCTTTTTGTTACTTTCCGTTGTAGCCAAGTATTGAATACTATTAGAAGCAAGTGTTGGTTGATTAAACAGATGGATTTTGCAAAGCGGTGGTGTAAAAAGTTGAAACCCAAAGATAAAGATAAACCTAAATCTTCACCAAAAAAGGAAGTTAGGAGTAATGGAAAGGAAGGATTAAGAGTAACAAGTGATGAAGCACCTTCAAATGCGACTAAACAGAAGGTTGAAGCTGCCAAACAATATATAGAAAAACACTACAAGGAGCAAATGAAGAATCTTAATGAGCGAAGGGAGCGGTATGAATTTTATGCACAAGTTATTTAAATAAGCTACTCGTGATGTTTGTGCATTCTACTAGAATACTAGATCATAGCCTTAATGTTTATATATGCTCATATGAAGAAAATAAATGATTCTTATGTTTTCTAATATTGGAAAAATGCGTTTTCATTTTGATTGATTACCTGTAATGTTACGGTCATCTATATCGTAAATGACTGATAGAAATTGAACTTTGTATGAATGTGGTAAAGATTTCATTTGTCCTATAGGTTTGTCAACTACTTATTTTATGCCATTTTCATTCTATTGAATGCAAGCATAGAAATGTGGAAAGGTTCTAGAGTTAGGGTTACGGTTCATATCTTAACCCTGATTTGATGATAATGTGAATTTCACATTGAAGACAATGCTGTCATTGCTTAATTTAGAAACAAGTAGATACTCTTCTTCATCGTTCAATTTTGCTAAATTGATGTTTTTAGAGGGTGGGTGGTGGCAGTACAACAGGTTTGACTGATATTTCATATGGGAATATATGAAATTTTTGAAACTATAATACTCAGCATGATAACACAAATCCATTCTTGATGCAGGCGTAACGTTCTTGAGAAGAAATTGGCTGATTCAGAGGTTTCTGAAGAAGAGCAAAATAATTTACTTAAACATCTGGAGAAAAAAGAGACTGAATATATGCGCCTTCAGAGGCATAAAATGGGTGCTGATGATTTTGAACCATTAACAATGATAGGAAAGGGTGCATTTGGTGAGGTATACAATTTTATTCTTGTTCACAACTATATACAAATGTCAAATTTACCAACCCCTTTATTGAGCTGCCTTGACCATTTGACTTCTAATCTATTCCAGGTCAGAATATGCAGGGAGAAGACAACTGGTAATGTATATGCAATGAAAAAACTTAAAAATCTGAAATGCTTCGTAGGGGCCAGGTAGAAGTTTACTTCTGTTAAACCGTTTCTTGAGAAGATGTTATTTAAAATGCTTAAAGTTGGTTTATTTAGAATTGTTTTTTCTTTTATCTTTCTAGGTTGAACATGTGAAAGCGGAAAGGAACCTACTTGCAGAAGTTGATAGCAATTGCATTGTTAAACTTTATTGTTCATTTCAAGATGAAGAATATCTTTACCTCATAATGGAATATCTTCCTGGTGGAGATATGATGACTTTACTGATGCGAAAGGATACATTGACTGAAGATGAAGCTAGGTTTTATGTTGGGGAAACTGTTTTGGCAATTGAATCAATACACAAACATAATTACATTCATAGGTTGCAACAAAAGAATTGTTTTTACTTCACTTTAAACAAGCATGTGACAGTTTTTATCACAGTTATAATCCTTTTCCAACTGTTGCAGGGATATTAAACCTGATAACTTGCTGCTTGATAAATTCGGGCACATGAAATTGTCAGATTTTGGATTATGTAAACCGTTAGACTGCACTAATCTTCAAGAAAAAGATTTCACTGCTGCAAAAAACTTAAGTGGGGCCCTTCAAAGTGACGGGCGCCCTGCTGTTCCAAAACGCACTCAACAGGAGCAACTGCTGCATTGGCAGAGAAATAGGAGGATGCTTGTAAATTATTTTATTTATTTCCTCTTTCCAAATGCGTTGATATTGAGCATTTTAAGAATCTTTAGTGTTGTAATGATGTAGGCTTATTCTACTGTTGGCACACCTGATTATATTGCTCCAGAAGTTTTACTGAAGAAAGGATATGGAATGGAGTGTGATTGGTTTGTATCTTTGGTATAAAAGAAGTACCTTTTGATATAATTGTATTCACAGTTAATTTTATTTTTCTGCATGTAGGTGGTCTCTTGGGGCTATCATGTATGAGATGCTTGTGGGTTACCCACCATTTTATTCAGATGAGCCCATGTCTACTTGTAGAAAGGTCAAATCGTTCACTTTAGCATATCACACAATTCTTATTGTATGATAGCGCACTATTATTTATCTTTATCGTTATTGATTTTTGTAATGTTCATCTTGCTAATACAGATAGTGAACTGGAGAACTTATTTAAAATTTCCTGAAGAGGCAAAATTGTCTCCTGAGGCAAAAGATTTAATCTGCAAACTTCTTTGCAATGTTGAAAAAAGGCTAGGAACCAAAGGCGCTCATGAAATAAAGGTGACGTTTGGTAATTTTGCTTTTAATAGCTACAGATAAAAAGATTAATGTGTTTTGCTATATACAGGCACACCCTTGGTTCAAGGGTATAGAATGGGAAAAATTATATCAAACTGAAGCTGCATTTATTCCAGAAGTTAATGGCGAGCTGGATACCCAAAATTTTGAGAAATTTGAAGAGGTACATTCTTTAGTTGCTGAACTATCGTTGTAGTAACTGTTAATTTAAATTCTTTTCCTTTTTTTTTTGCTTACTCTTTTGTTGTTCATGTAATACTACTACTGCAGGGTGAAAACCAAATTCCATCCTCAACAAAACCAGGCCCTTGGCGAAAGGTTAGTAAGAACCTTGGTTTACTGATTGCAATCTCAATTGCTATTACTATGTTTTGTAGATTGTGCTACTTGGGAGCTATTTAAACCTAGCTAATGGTTGCTTATCCTGATTTTGCAATATCTTAAGTTCACATCAATAGTAATAATCTATTAATTCCTAATATTCTCTTGTTAGACATATTTGAGTCATTATTGAATATGTTTTTTTCTGTGTAACATTTTGGGCCATAACGTATATCTGATTGCTGCTAGAATAGTTTGGCAAAACTAGGACATAACACATTGATATGTATTATTTTAACAAATAATGGAAAAAAAAGACACCGTTATCTACGAATGCAGAAAATAATAATAGCAAAGTTTATTATTTACTACTAAAAATACCACAACAAGAATATTTCAGAACCAATCCCATCAGAAATTTTTAATCATCGAACATAAAAAGAAAGAAATCTGAATGATTTGAAGCAAAGACTGATCATGCTATTTTGCATCATAAGAGGCATAATCTAAAGAAGAATAATAAATGATGCATACACAAACAAATGATAAAATGAATATTTAAGCACTTGTTCCGACGGAAGTTTCCCTGGAATTAGAAAGTTTATCCTATGGGATAGAGGTAAGGTCTGCTCTCATCTCACCCTCCTTAGTCCCCCTCTAGTTAAGGGATTTTACTGGTTTGTTTGTTTATCATTATACAAGCTCTTGCCTTTTCTTTTGTGGAGATAGACAATTTTAGATTAGTAAAGGAATCACTCTCGAGTCACATGCATGAACTTTATCAAACATGTTATATGATTCTATAGATTTTACCCATGACTTCCTAGCTTATCTATGCAGCACTTTATGGATTCTCTCAATCTGTAGTAGCATATTACTTTGTTCAAACCGTTACTAAAATGCTTACTTTTTGTTGTTTATATCTGTGCACGTGATTTACACACCCAATATGTGGTTTCAGTGAATATTTCACTAACTGTACTAGTGTGTAGTTAATGTGTTTACGATTTGTTAGTATTATGGAAGTATGAAATACTAAAATATTTTCTTTCTGGTCTTTTGTGTTGTAAATTGTGATTTACATACATTTTCTTCTTGGCAACCGCAGATGCTCTCCTCTAAAGATGTCAACTTTATGGGGTACACATATAAAAACTTTGAAATTGTAAACGAACATGAAGTGCCAGGAATAGGTACCAACTCTCTCCTTGTACACAAGTTGTTTACAAGTTCATTTGTTGCCCTCTTTTATCCTCAACATTTTTATCCCAAAAATAAATCAATAGAATTATTTTATGAATACCGAATGTTTAATTCCTTATGTAATGTATATAACTTCAATCAGTTTTTGAGCATTCTTGGTTAAAATGACATGTCTTAATTATTTTTCCAAATTTTATTTTCAGCTGAGTTGAAGAAGAAGAGTTCAAAACCTAAAAGGCCAACAGTGAAGTCACTTTTTAGTAAGCTCTCTCTCTCTTCACAAAACCCCTGTAACGGGCTTTGGATAAGACATTTCATCGTATGCATATATTTTATTTACTTGTGTTAATTCCCCTTCGAACAATTCTAGTCATCTGTTAACTAGTTATTGACTCCATTTGTAGTTTAGTTAACATGTTTGATAATTAATCCCTCCAATCATGGGCAAACTCAGGAGATCTTGTTGACCCAAGTCAACGCCATACAGAACAGTTTATAAATGACAAGGGGCACATGGAATAATTTAGATTGAATATTAGTCAAAAGTAAGAAACATTGAACTTTACATTGGAATGTTCATGCCGTGGAGGGACTATGTTCTTTAGGGTTTCATCTTATTGGCATATGTAGAAAATACCCTTCATTATTGCAAAATAGTGTGATCTCATTAGTTTGTGATCATGGCCAATGCAAATATGTGGTTTTAGTATAAAATATTAAAATCTCTCTAGATAGGGATATTGCAACTGACACGGGGGGTCTTAACATGGAAATAGTTGCAACTTTCACGAGACAGAAGGATATTTTTGCAAGTTTTCAAATTTTCTCATCTGTAGGAGTTTACATCATAAAGATATTATAAGCATGAAAAGAAAGAAAAAACAGAAAAAATGAATGGATTGGGGGTTAAACAACAGAGCTTACTTGTTTGTAGGCGAAGTGGAGTGGCGGTGTTGGTGGGTTGGGTAACGGGTGATTCTTTTGTATGGGTCTAATGGGTCCATTTGTCGGGTTGACCTGAGACTTCTTTTTTGTCCAAGTTTCTAATGAAATAATTAGTTTGCCAAATATGTTTAACAAAATCATATTATTCAACTAATAATAACCTGACTATTTGAAATAAATGATTTAAGAGGTTTTACGCATTAGAAATACACTAGACAACATTCAAACCTTTTGACCTCCTACCATATAGGCTAATTTATTTGTGATCACCCCTTTGACCCGTTTAAGATTAAGCATAACCAGAGTTGATCCATTAGTAATTATATGCTTGAATTTGTGTGCTTGCTTGCAGAAGAAGAAACAGATTCAACTTCCTCTCAACAAACTCAAGGAAGCTTTCTCAACCTCCTACCCCGCCAACTAGAAGTCTCCAAGGAAGACGAGTCCACATGAACCATTACGGATCTGTTCATAAACCATCACATAGCCATAGTTATAAAATTAATCAAAATCAAAAGCAGTGTGTTCCTCGCAACTGGACAGCGTTTCAGTAAATACAGAATCAAAGATGGGTTTTCAGTTTATTCAATTTGCAGAACAAGAATGATTTGTTTGAAATTATGGATGACCGATTGTTGTGCTTTCATTTTTTTGGTCTTCGGGTCTCCTGTAAATTGGTACCCTGGATTGTGTACATCTGTTTTAGCTTTATGTTCATGTAACCGGTGTGTAACTTATCCAGTGGTTGATGATCATATTGCTCTGCTGTTGTAATTTTGATAACTGACTGTATGACGGTCTTGGGTTATGTTTGGAATAGAAATTAGTTTTCCTGAAAGCCAAATGGCAACCTGATCTTTTATTCCAAACACATCCCAAGCCTGTCACTAGAGTACCTAAGACGGTCAAATGGGCCGTTTGGCGCAAACTTATTTTAAACTTAAAACTTTTTTAAATGAAGTTATCATAGTATAGAATTATGAAAACCATATTGCATCCTAGACAAGCCGAATCCCCTACGATATTTAACAAATTTGACGATCTGGGGTGAGCATCTCATAAGCCGACCTCAGATCTCATAAGCTGATCTTAGAAATTTAACGCCTGAAATCATCAAACCCCTTGGTTGTTCATTTTGACTGGGTCATTGGGATGAGCTTGATCTTCAAACCATATTTCATTTGCAGTACAATTATTTTATTTGCAGTATAATTGAATCACTCGGACAAACCAAATGACCCTCCATCAGTTCCACATGATAACTACAAATAACTGCTATCACACTCGGTAAACGAATCGAAAAACCCACAGGCGTTGTTTTTCGGTGTGTTTCCCATGACTCGTGACCGGAAAAAGAAAAAAAGTCACATTGAATACGATTGTACCTACGACATGTGATTGTTTCCTACAAACTTCATATCACTGGTGCCTCTAGATTGTTTATTTAAAGAGTTTTCGATTACTAAGGAACTAATCACAAACTCAAATGCCACACGATTTAAACCTATAACAATTTTGTTTTCGATTGTTATCTGTTAAGGCTCGTGCCTCTAGATACAAGGGTGGATCCAGAAAACTTTTCCTCCCGGGTCGGTTTCTCTAGTTCTCGAGTATCCATGTATGTCTCAACTCTCAACTCGATGTTAGAATTTTTGGTTCAGGTAAGGTCACGTAAATAAAAAACAATAACATTATACGATACTTAACAAAAAAATGATTTCACTATAAACTAAAAAAAGACATTATATTTTATAGTCGTTTACGAGTCTTCATCTCTTGAAAATTATAAATTACTTCATCAATCAAAACCATTTTAAAAAACTATTTCTCAATGTAGCAAATACAAGTATGTTTTAAGATGTTCTTCTAAAAGAAATCTCAGATATAATTACTGAATGTTAATGGACTAACGAAATATGAGTTTGGTTTTTAGTTAAATAAATAGGCTTAGAGATTTAATACAAAATAAACATATTGTAACTAATCTAAGATTACTTTTGTTGGATAAAATGAGCTATTACTTTTAACTTTTAGTGGGTTAAACATTATAAAAAAATTGAGGATCAAGGATCGTAAATTTTTCATAGGGGTCGGTATATTAAAAAAATCAGAGGGTCAATCGAAAACGGTCAACATATGTAAATTTTTTAGAGGGGGCTGTAGACTGTAGTAAAAACACAGGGTCAATCGAAAACGGTCGAAATACGTTACACATGTATAAAAGTTTTTGTGATATTGACATATTGTCATGATCATATGGGCCATGCGGTGGGTTCACGTGATGCATGGGCCATGGGGGACCTCAAAACAACTTTACAAATTGGCCCAAAAGAAAGACAATAAAGCCCAGTAGATTTGGTAATCACATGAAGAACTTGGAAGCCCAGTAGATTTGGTAATCACAGATTCACAGGTAGAGGTGTATCAAAACGGGTTTGAAAAAAAACCGGACAAAAAAAACCAAATCGGTTCCTAGTCCGACCCGAACCGCCGGTTTGTATACGGGTTTGTAACCCGGCATCAAAAACCGGTCTGTAAACCGCTGTCAATTTAAAAAAACCGGTTAAACCGGATAAAAACCGGTTTAACTAAAAAAATCGGTTACAAACTGGTCAAAACCGATTTGAGCGGTTTGAGTATTTTTGATGAAAAACCGGTTTGAAAAAAACAGTTTGTACATATTAAAAAAAACCAGTCCGATTTAAAAACCAAACCAGTTTGACAAAAAAAACCGATTTGTACACCTTTAATCACAGGAAGAACTTTCAATGTAATTACATGATATGCTGTTGCTACAGGAGATTTGTGTTTGTTATGAATCAAATTATTATATAATATGAAAAAAGGAAGTTTGAGGAATATTTGGGTTTCAAAAGTTTTTGGTTTTGCCACATTTCTTTTGTGCCTTTTGCATTTGCCCCCCTCCCCACATGTGTTCAAGCAAGAAAGAATGGGGTGTTCGTCCGATCTGCACTGTCTTCTTTTGTAGTGAGAGAAAGTTTCCCTGCTTTCGCCGTCCTCTTTCCCGTTAACCGTCGTCGCCTGCACCGCCGCCGCCATGGGAGGAACCGGTGGTCGTGATCACTTCGATATGGCCGCCGCCGGTGGTCTCTAATGACCGCCTTTGGTGGCGTCTGTCGGGGTCTCCCCGTTGTTTTTGCCGGTGGCAAAGGCCACGGTTTGATGGGTGGTCGTTGTTGTTCCGACACCCTTTTGTATGGATAGTAGCCATTGGACCCTTGGTCACGATGACCTGTTTCTTGTCCGTGACTCCGACAGAATTGAATGAAAGATGGGTTTTTTTGGGATTTCTTTGGGCAATAAAAACAGGTATAAACCTTGCTTTGCTTGAAATAGTTTTGTTCCTTTAAAAGTTTCAAATTTCAGATGTTGAATCATCATTAATTTGAGTGTCTTGGGTCCGCGATTGTGGATTTGTGTAGTCAGAGACATTTTTTTGAGCTCTGATGTTGTTCGGATGCGTACGACATTGATCTGTTATCTGAATGTTTAATGTAGTTGGTTTTCTGTTTATTGTATTAGGCTGATGATGGCGTGTATTGGATCATCTGAGGCATCACCATGATCTCTATCTTTCTGTGTTCAAGGTTCGTTGGTTGGGCTTTATCGTATGGTTGTGATGACCTTAAACACAATACATAAACGTTTAATCAGGTGCAACCTTGGTGTGGCAGATCTTGAGGACGGTTGGTTGTTACCCGCAACCTCTGCAGCCATATGCTTTCATTCTGTTTATGTTTCTGAGCCTAACAATATACGATATAAGCTCGTGCTATACATTTGTTTTCTTACATAGTGTATACATATAGAAGTCTGAGGCTATGATGATAACGCACTAAATCATGAGATGTTATAATCATTGGGTTACTTGCGTTTATCCGAGCTTTGCTTAGACCGTTTATCAAGCGCGCAACGCGCGCTGGGGTATAACACTAGTTAAACTAAATTTGATGTTTATTTCATTCTAAAAGATAGTTTTTATGGTTTAGTCTAATTTTTGTTTAAATATTTTATGTTGTATTTTGATTTTAAAATGTTAAACAACTTTGGCTTCGAGGTATATTGGCATGGCAGAAACCTTGTGTCAAAAGCGTGCACCATACATCCCAATCTTGGCATCCGACTACAACGCAATTACCCAAAACACGTAATTAAGTCACATAAAATGTAAACTAATACAAGACATATCTTCATACAGAATAATTGCACCTGTTGTGATACATGAGTTTCTAATCTAGAATTTTATAAAATGTATACCAAAAAGATTAAACATCAAAGATAGAGCAAAGAAGCTAAAGAACCGACCAAAATGTACAAACACAACTTCCTTCCCATCCGAGAAATCATGGGATAAACAGAATTTGGAACGAAAATGACATGTTCAGCTGCAGAGGCCAAGGCAAAGACAATCACACTGGTAATGGCGACTGTGATTATCTGAGGGTGCGATTCATAGGGGAATCTACTATTCTCTTGAGATTTGATCGCTGTGAAACTAAGTAAGCTAACGATAACAAAATTAAAAGTGTATCCTTGCATCATCACGTTTACATCTTCTTCCCACAACGTTCGTGGGAAACAGATAGTCCCAAGCCGACAAAGCTTGTTAAATACGTCAGCTCGTTGTCAAATATCAATTTATTAAGTCATATATTTTACATCATTTATTATATGTATTCCTCATTGTGTTTTACGTTTTAGATCATTTTAAGTTAATTTTTGTCATTATTTCTATTGATTAGATAAACTTGTTATCTATTATTGTGTTTTACAATTATAAGTACACAATGATATATTTTTACCAATGTATTTTTTAAAACTTATACCGTTGAAGATAACACAATGTGTTGTTTTTTTCATTGTTTTTTAGGGTTTAGGGTTTAATGGTCTTTTTATTTGAAATTTTCTGATATTTTTAACTATGATTTATAATTTCATATATTTAAATAAACTATAAAATCCTTTATATTCTAAAAAGAAAAATTATCTACACAATAAGCCATCATTATATTAGGGGTTCAACTACCATCATTTCAATCTTTAATGGAGATGGCGAGAATATGATTGAAGCTTTAACTGGACGGAACCTCCAAATCTAAAATGAAAACATTGATATGTAAAGAAACTCTATATAGAAGCTGTAAATCGAAGGGAGGCGATCGATGTCATGTGGTATCAATCAACGGTAATAGGAGTTCATTGGTGATGGCAATGTTAGTATGGTGAGCGATTTACAAGAGTTGATGATGTGCGATAAAAAAATTAATTTCAAATTCAGTAATTAAATGACCAAATTTTCAGTACTTACAAAGCAGATAGTAAACTTGTATTTTAATTTTTAACTGGCGAATTCAGTAATTAAATGACTAAATTTCATTGAAAAAGTTCATTCAATTATAAAATAATCGCTTGCTTTTATTTATAACGTTATGTCATCATTTGATGTTATACATAAAATGTTTGATCTTAAAACTACTTAAAAAGAAGTTACCATTCTACAAATAAAATAATAATAATAATAATAATAATAATAATAATAATAATAATAATAATAATAATAATAATAATAATAATAATAATAAAAAAATAATAATAATAAAAATAGTAATAATAATAATAGTAATAACAACAACAACAATAACAACAGCAGCAGCAGCAGCAATAATAAAATATCTGTTGTTTATTCAAAATCAATCCAGATGTCAGTTTTTATTCTTTAACCACTATACTTCTGAAGTTCAGAAGCAAGTCAACTGATTTCTGAAAGCTACATATTATCGAAAATTGACAGAGCAGTAAAAACTAAAAACCAATTCCACTGCATCGGTGACGGATTCAGAAATTTTATTGATGGGGGTCGGATATTTTTAGGTCCGGCTGTATATTGTTAATTATTTTTTTTTTTTTTGTTTGGTTTCATTCGTGTCAGGTTGGGTCCTATATTTAAAAAGATAAAACCAATTTAAAATCTAAACACATAATATAAATTTGTCAATTGTTTTAAAAAAAGAAGCTAAATTGAGGATTTGCACTTTTTTAGAGTCGGATTTGAGAGGCTGGTGTAACCGTAAACAAAGGGGCAACTGATGACATGCGACTCTAACAACAAAGTTCCAACAAAAACTAATAAGTTAAAGGCTTAGGATGACAAAGCGATCGAACTAATCGTCTTTTCAATCATCGCTAATATTATAATATTAGAAATTGTAATTGAATTATGCATCAAAAGCTTTTTGCTTTGTTGTTGTAGTGAAAAATTCTTTTAGGGTCGGTGTTGAAATTTCATTAGGGTCGCTGTTAATATTTTTCGGGTGTCTTTCGGGATTGGATTATATATGTAGTAACAAAATAAAATTTTTATGGGGTACGGGTGAACCACATAAGTACCCCTTGGGTACGGCCTTGCAGTGGACCATAAGTTTCATGAGCAGTTAAAGTTTTATCAGAGAAGCTACATATTATTTCAAACCATTCTTGTAGTCTCTAATGTAACAAGGGGCTGTAATCCATGTTTTATGTTGAATTCTAAAAAGTTTTACCAAATTCAGATTAAAATTAAATCATGATGAGATCCATATATCATTTACAAAGCTTAGATCTTTTACCCACTGGGAATGAATTGTTGTCTGACTGAAAGTTTAGCTGCTTATCTTTAACTGTGATGTACTGATATCTCTATGAATTTTAGTTTCTAATCCCTTTGTTCATAGCTAAAGTTCAAATGCTATTGTTAGTGTTTAACCAGTGTTTTACAGTCGCTTTAGTAGGCCAATATGTCTTTATTGGTTTCTTTTTATTACGTTTAACTTAGCTGCTTTAGCTCACTTTATTCCACAAAATAATGTTTTAATGTGCATCTTTGGCTGGCACTTGACAGGATAATTATAAATTCCCATCTTTTACCATCTGCAAGCTAAGTATGTAGGAACATAACATGCAAAACATGAATAGATTGTAAGTTTTTATCTTTTGTATTGATATTTATTAGATATAAACAGGATAAATTAAACCATAATGTTTTAATGGATTTTGTATCGAGTTTGCGTGTTTTTTAAACAGGATCATTCTGTTCTTTTTATTTTTCATTTTGCAGAAATTGTTGTTGCTGTGTGGACTTCCACCAGAAAGAGAAGATGATTGAGAACATCAAGTTCTACATATGCGAATATTTAGGGTTGTGTTTATGAATGCCTTATTGACTAAATGTGACAGGATAAATGATATCTTTATGATATTGATGTCTTATGTAGTTTTTTTTTATTGAAGTTTACTCGGGGTATGCAGTCATGTTTTAGTTCAAAACATTTTTCTTTTTTATTTTTCCCAGTAATTTTATTGTTCAAATGCCTACATGGGTGACTATATATGAAATAATAATGTATTTTTGGCTTTATGAACAATGATTATTGATAATTCTCCCATTATTCTGCTTTATAACAAAAGTCAAATAGTGAAAAATATTGATTTGTTTGATGTCTAATTCTTTAATTATTTTTAGTTGTTCGTGTATGTAATATATTGATTGTTATTGTTATTTAAAATAGGTGATATGAATAATGATGAGAAAAGGCAACATGGGCATATGATTATAAGGCTGAAAATGTGTGATCAAGTGCATCTTATTAGGATCTACACTTTGAATATGCAAGTGAACAAAATGTAAATTGCAATGAGATGTTTATTTACAGAGTAAATCATGAGTATTTTTTTTTCGTATCTTGTATACTTAATACATCTATGACCATTCTAAACACAAAAATGAGCTTTTTTTCATGAACTCAAAATTTCAAAATTGTGATTAAGATCAATGAAAATATTTTAGATCGTGAAATTCAAGGAAACAACAGGCCAAATTTGATAAAAGTATGTCAGTTGTAATTATCATAATTAAATTGTATTATTCGAGTCAAGAGCAACTAGAAAATATCATATGTTTAAAAAAAATAGTTAATATGCATATGGCCTAATTATAATTTAATTTACTAAAAAAGGTATGAGTATAATTGTAACAGAAAAACTTAATTGACCAAATATGTAACTTTTGAAAACCAAATATATAATTTTTGAAAGCCAGGAATAAAAGATGAAATTTAAGTAAATCTCAAAAACCATCCGTATGATTTAAATTTTATGACAAAAAAACTATTGTGAAAATTTTTAAGAGAAAGAAAATATGATATCATTAAAGTTTTTCTAATATATATAGTTTAACGACCTATATGCTGCACGTGTTGAAAAAATTAAATTAAAAATAAATTCAATAAGAAACTTAATAGTTATTACTAATAAGCACATGAAGATTAAACCAATATGTATAAAGTAAGGAGTTAATTACGCAAATGGTCTCTGTGGTTTATTGAAAATAACAGGTTTGGGTACTAATGTTTTTTTGTAACGAGTTGAGGTAATGTGTTTTCAATTTTGTAACGGAATGGATATTAATACTAACAGATGTTAATTTTTCTGTTAAGTTCAAGGCATTTTAGTCTTTTTAAATCTAAGAGACAAATTATGTAACATTTATATTTGATGGGCTAATTATGTAATTAACTGTAATTAATATACAAAATATCTATAAAATAGAAATTCTCCACAACCTTATCATCACCACCATCAGTGCATCAACACCAACGAAGCATCTCCACCGCAATCCATCTCCGTCGCCCATATCTGTTAGACCTACCACCGGCCGTCGTAGCCACCACCATCATTATCACTGTGACTTCCCGTATATTTATTAAATTGTTTGTTATTGCCGTTATCTCTTGTAAGTGCTTATTTAGTCACTAACATAAATACGAGGGCTCATTTATAATTTCTTTTATTTTGATCTTATTTGGTATTTAGAATTATTATAAATCGTTCATTATTAAATAGTTAAGTTAATGATAATAACAATAATTATAATAATAATAATAATAATAATAATAATAATAATAATAATAATAATAATAATAATAATAAGTGATAACCTATGAAACAAATAAAAATTTTATAAGTCTATTTATTTTTTAAAATTTTAAAAAAACTGTAATTTATTAACTTGGGCATAAAATAATAAAATTAAAAACCACAGGGGCTAAACTGTAACTTCATTTTAAAATAAAACATAAACTTTGGATTAAAAGGGATAAATCATAAACTACAGGGACCAAAGTGTAACTTTTCCAAATCCAAAAAAAAAACCAACCCCCGATTTCCCGGTGAAACCTCCGGCCGAGCTCCGGCGGAGCTTCCACCATCTCAAAACCGCGAAAATCATCAATGTTAATCGAATTAAACCGCTCAATAACAATCGAACAACAGTTTCGAACCCTACAACACCATTAAATTTGATTCTTTAACATCGGTTTCAACCGAAACCGAATATCATCAAACCATGAAGCCGTTCTACATCTAGATCATAATAACAATTAAATTAAACGGCTATAAACGTTCCCCTAATCATTTCGAAGTTATTAGGATGATCAATTGCACCTGAAACGACTTTAAGCACGTTTAATTCGACCTGAAACAACCGAGAACAACTTGAACCCGTTGGGTGTTCAAACGGTCAAATTGGAACTATATAAACGAGGCAAAACACTCCATTTGGGTTTCCTAATCTTCCTGTAAGCTCAATTCCATTTAAAACACACACACACACATCGAATTCTTCAACCAAGAACAGTCGACCTGTTCATCGTTTTGTTTTCTCAAATCCCATCGAATTCAAGTAATTAAAAGCGGGAACACACTCGATTAATCATAGGGAAACAAAGCCCTATGGTTAATTTGGTTATCTTCATCGAATTGTTGTTCAATTTGATCGATTTGGAATCTAGGGTTCGTATGGAATTGGGGATGTTTTGGGGTTTATGTTTTAAATTTTTAATTCTGTTCCTTGACACAAAACAGGGCCTTAGCCCGGTGGTTTGGGTATTGTTTGGTGTGGCAAGAGACCCGGGTTCGAATCCGAGTCCCTGTCTTTATTTTTAAAAATGGTTTTTATTGTTTTTTTTAAATTTCAGAAAATATCTAAATATTATTATTAATCATATAAAAATCATTTTTAATTAGAAATTAAATAAAATTATTTTCTTTTAAACTTTCTTAGAAACTCAATTAATAAATCCTTATTCTTTTATTTTAAAAAAATTATAAAAATTATTACAAAATACAAATTATTATTAATTTTAAATTGTAATGAATCTTCTTTAATTTCCAATAATTTCAATTTGATAAATTCTTCATTATTTTTGTTATAAAATATATTTACAAATTCAATTATATATATTTAAAAGTAAATAAATATATGTATGTACATATTTAAAATATGCATCTATTGTGAATCATTTTAATCAATTAAATCTACAAATTTACTATTTTATCAAATAGTAAATAATAATCCTTTGATAATAAAAGTTTAACTTTTATTAATGGTTTTAATCATTAAAATTCTTATTTAATTATTCAAATATTAATAATAAATTGTATCTATCTTATAATTTAAAATCATGGGTTAAATGATTTATAAATAACATCGTTACAACTGTTATCCAAAAATCACAAATTTAAACCGTAGACTCTCATGTACCTTTAACATTATAATCATGATTAACTTAATGCGTCGTTCTTTAGGTTGAACTTAAACAAATCTTCGGCGTTTAATACAAGTCTTCTTATTTGTTCATCTTTATAATCCATGTGAGTTTTTCATACCCCATTTTATATTATTTCACACTTTTGGGGTGAAACATGTTAACCTTATCATAAACACACTTGTAAATATGTTTTTACTCTTGTAACATTTGTGCAATTCATCTTATTGTGTCATGGTTTTTGGACTCTTGTAATTATCATGTGATAACACTTGTAAGATACAAATATTAACTATTGCTAGCCTAACGACGTCATAGATCTATGGGCCTGACAAGACTATTTGGTGCTAAAGCCGAGGTATTGCCGGCTCCTAGTGACGTATTCTTGATCACTATGGGAACCAAGTACACCTAGCTAATCGTATAATCATATTGTGGCCATATTTGTCGAGGTTTGATTGTTACATTTGTTTATCCATTTATTATTACATTATTCTATAACCTATGACATGAATTGCCAACTTATTGTTTATATTTATATGTACGTTAAACCTATGGAAACTCACCAACATTATATGTTGACATTATTTTTAACATGTTTCAGGAAATGATCCCGCTTAATTGCTCATGAAGGCTTGAACACATCTAGGATTGGACCTAGAGAATAATAAAATTGACATATTTTGTCACATGATGCTATTTGAATTCTTGTTATGTTGGTTGATTGAAACTTATGTTTTTCATTTATGTATGTCATGTAACTTGGAATTTAATAATATTTACACTTTGACATAGTGTTGTGTGGCATGAACAATCTTAATTCTCACATCTCAACGTTTCCGCCGTTAAGGTTGGGGTGTGACAATCACCATGGTCACATCATCTCCCCTTCCCTCTCCCCTGTTAACCCTAATCTCCGGGACCATCGATCACTAGCCACCACCATAACCGCCGGCCATTGAACCCAAATCTCCACCATCATCATCACCATGGTCACCACCCTAATCTCCACCATCTTTCTTGTATAAAACCCAAATCAATCGCATCATCATCATCCGCAATAATCATTAGCAACATCATATTATCACATCAGATCAAAATAAGGAACTAGAGAAGGTGGGAACAAACGGTGGGAAATTGGAGGTGGGGTACTGTTAACCCAAATCTCCAACCTACTACACATCATCCACCAGATCTATCAACGCAGTTACCCAACCATTACCACCGTCAACAACCCAACCACCACTACCGAAAATTAGGTTTTTTTTTTTTGTAAATTAGGGTTCTTGAGGGTAGGTATTGTTGATGACTTCGGTAAGTTGATGAGAAAAACATGCCTTTTAATTGGTTTGTATTTAAACGAAAGGGGGTTTTGACCAAGGTGGTGGTTCCGGCAACGATGGTGGGTAACAATGGTGGTGGTCATCTAATTTTGAAAAAGATGTAAATGGGGTGGTGGCCGGTGGCGTGGGTTGGGGTTGTAGCCGACGATGGGAGTTGGGGGGTGGTGGCTGGCGGTGAGGGCTTGGGGGGTGGCCGACAGTGGGGGCTGGGGTGGTGGTGGCTTGCAATGGGGGCTGGGGTGTTTTGTGCAATTATGTATACACACATTTATATATATATATATATATATATATATATATATATATATATATATATATATATATATGCATAATTACACAAACAATCCTTTTTATGTATTAAATGACATAAACAGTCTCTGTAAGGTAAAAAACGAAAATACCTTTAGATTTAACAGAAAAGTTAACGTCTGTTAGTGTTAATACCTTAACTTGTTACAAATTAAAAAACACAATACCCCTACCTGTTACAAAAAACCCTTAGTACCTAAACCTGTTATTTTCAATAAACCACAGGGACCATTTGCGTAATTAACTCTAAAGTAAGTTACATGACAAAAATTAAAAAATATAAAATACAAAACTAATATTTTCAAATCTCTGAATCCTTTTTTTTATACAACTTAACGTCATAGTTGATACAAAGCTAATATTTTAGTAAGTTACTTTTTTTAACTTCAAATGTACGACCCTTCTTCGTATGATAAGTATTATTTTAATCGGGCTCACCTACCCGTATTCCAACCGGGACCGCATCCTGAACTCACTCAGGAGAAAACTCATTGTTGGAAAAACCACTTGGCTCAACTCTGAGCATATTGCTGAGAGTGAGAATTAAACCTATAACATACTATTATTTACATGCCATGTGTACCTTATGCTGAGCTATGGATTATCGGTTTTTAGTAAGTTATTAAAATACAATTTAAAGACAAAAAATAACCTTTGAAGAACACACAGCCATGCTTTCAAAATCAACTACTACAACAATCTTTAAATGGGATCGATTCAAACAACCATCAAAAACCTTCTGAAAACCCCAATTCAAATCAAATCCCCATCACAAGCAACGCAAATTCATGCTCAAATCGTCAAAAGTTTCCCTTTATTCACCTCCGATCTCCTCTCCCTTTACTCCAAACTCAACCTCTTGCAAGAATCCCTCAATCTCTTCAACACACTCCCATCTCCATCCATTCAAGATTGGAAATCCGTCATCAAATGCCACACATCCAATGGGTGTTTCTTGAAATCTTTGAAATGTTTCGTCGAAATGCGTCGAATGGGGATACACCCAGATCGCAATGTGTTCCCTTCGGTGTTGAAATCTTGCACCCATTTGATGGATTTCAAGTTTGGGGAATCGGTTCATGGTTCTGTCATTCGGGTCGGGTTGGAATTTGATGTCTTTACGGGAAATGCGTTGCTGAGTATGTACTGTAAGTTGCAGAGAACTAGTGCCCTACAGGTGTTTGATGAAAGTCCTGAGAGAATGACGTTTGATCAAAGGGAGAGTATTTTGCATCATGATAATAAAATTAGTCAAAACGGCCAAAACCCGAGTGATTTGAGTGAAGTGAGTGATCAAGATCAAAGAATTGTGCAGATGGAAAGTGTGAGAAAAGTGTTTGAAACAATGCTAGAGCAAGATGTTGTGTCTTATAACACACTTATTTTGGGATATGCACAAAACAACATGTATAATGAAGCTATGATGATGATTAGGGAGATGTGTGATGCTAAGTTGAAGCCTGATGCGTTTACTTTGTCGAGTGTTCTTCCCGTTGTTGCAGAATATATGGATGTTTGGAAGGGAAGAGAGATCCATGGGTATGGAATTAGACATGGGTTTGAAAGAAATGGATTTGTTACAAGTGGATTGACGGATGTGTATGCAAACTGTAGAATGGTGGAAGGTTCGTATAGGTTGTTTCGTTCATTACCTGAAAAAGATTGTGTTTCGTGGTGCTCTGTGATTGCAGCGTGTGTACAAAACGGTTTATTTGACGAGGGCTTAAGATTGTTTAGGCAGATGTTAAGTGAAAATGTTAAGCCTGTCCCAATTTCATGTTCCTCTATTATTCCTGCTTGTGCACACTTAACCACTTTACCTTTAGGACAACAACTTCATGGGTACATAATTAGGCATCATTTTGATGATAATATGTTCATATCGAGCTCACTTGTTAACATGTATGCTAAATGTGGCAACATTAAACTTGCAAAACGTGTTTTTGATGGTATGAAACAACATGATTTGGTGTCATGGACTGCTATGATAATGGGTTGTGCTTCACATGGTTATGCTCATGACGCCATCTTTTTATTCAAGCGAATGGAAATGGAAGGTTTGAGACCAAATTCTGTTGCTTTTGTGGCTGTTTTGACTGCTTGTAGTCATGCTGGAATGGTCAATGAAGGTTTGACTTTTTTTAACAAAATGATCAAACATGACATAACTCCTGATTTTGAGCACCACGCTTGTATGGCGGATCTTTTGGGCCGAGCTGGGAATTTGGAGGACGCTTTCGACCTCATATGCAGCATGCCAGAAAATAAAACTGCTAGTGTTTGGTTGCCGTTGCTAGCCGCTTGTAGGGTCCACAAGAATGTTGAATTGGCTGAAAAAGTTGTTATGCAGATAATCAAATTTGATAGTGATAATGTTGGTGCATATGTTCTGTTATCAAATATATACTCTTCAGTTGGAAGATATAAAGATGCAGCAAATGTGAGACATATGTTGAGCAAGAAGATGAATAAAAAGGAACCTGCTTGTAGTTGGATCAGAATTGGGGAAAAAGTTCATGCCTTTATTGCTGGAGATGAATCTCACTCAAATTATGACGGTATAATTGACGCATTAAATGTGCTTTTTGGACATATAGAAAAAGAAGGATATGCTGCGGATCACTAATGCAATGGATTTTTCTTTTCCAAACTGATTATCTGATTATTTATGAGTGAAATAAGCTGCTTAAGTTGTTTATTCTAAACTGCTTATATCAAAAGGCAATAAGCGGTTTTATAAGCAATGCCAAACACCCTCTTAGGTATATGCGGATTTGGTACATAGAAACCGAGTTTGTTTAGAAGATTGTCGGTCTTAAGATTGTTACAGAAGAGATATGTTGAAGGTATAGCAGCAGGTTTGATCATTTGAAGAATATAAAGTGCTTATGTTCGAGATTGTTAGCCTCAAAAGGTGACATATTCCATCTGTTTGGAAAAGAAGATACACTTTTGACCTTTAACTTTTGAAGTCAAATGAACTAGTGTTCTTATTTCCAACTTGATTAGGTTGTAATACAAGTTCATAACATGTCTTTCAATTTGTATACCTTTATTTGTTTTAAAGTTCAATGTACTTATCAAAGTTATCTTAACAAATGCAGAATGTATAACTGTTTGTGTATCACCTGGAGCTTGTAAAGGAATTGATGGATTACCATTTTTACCAGCAGAGTAACATAACACTTATTTTGAAACCTTAACAAATTTAACTTGTCTCATGTCATCATAAATGACATGTGAATTTTGCTTTAATGCTGGTCCATAATTCCATATAGTGACATACAAATTGGTACAACCGTTCAAGTGAATGCAAAATATCCTCCGGGCATAAACTTAATTAACTTTAAAGTCGTAAAGAACAACTAGTTTAAAATTGCCGTAACTTTGTAAAATAGTAATCAATTTTTATTATTTTCTAATTAGGTCACTTATAAATTTTTTGTCTCAATCAAGTCATTTATAATTTTTTTTGTCTTAGTCAGATCACTAGGGTTTCAAGATTATTCTAACTAGGACATTTATTTTTTTAAAAAATTAAAATATTTAAAACATTATCAATATTTATAAACCATTGAATTAATTAAAAAATTACCAATTATTAAAAAAATTGAATAAATATGAGTTAACTAATTATAACTCTCTTAAAACTTTAGTGACCTGATTAGAACAAATATAAGATGTTAGTGATTTGATTGAAACAAATAAAAATAATAGTGACCTGATTGGAACAAATAAAAATATAAACGACCTAATTGGAACACTCTTAAAACTTATTTACTATTATGTGAAGTTTTTCTTTTAAAATAAATAAAAATTAATAATCTATACACACACAAGAGATCAAATGAAAACCACTATAATATTAGAAACCATTAAAACTACTCTTAACCAATCAAATTATTTTACCATAAAAACTCCTCTTAACCAATTAAATTATTTTCTTTCTAAATTTTTTGTTTTTTTTATTATTAAGGTTAATAAGTTAATTTTTACACCCTTTTAGATTTTAGTATTATCAAAAAAATCCTGATTTATCTTCTTATTTAACTAATTTGTTGCGTAATTATCTCATCATATCTCTCTTTACAATCAATCACAGCCATCGATACACCAGTCGCCCCCTTCCAGTACCAATTAACAACCAAACCACCATTGAAAACAACTAGCACCGCCCCCTTTTTGCCTTTCGCCACCGTGAAACACCATAATTCCTCCCCTTAGGATTTCTTTATATTCAAACAAAGAACATCACCATCTGCTTCACTATATATACTAACATTTAAAACTTACGTAAACAATGATTTAGCATTTGAAATGCATAAGGTACTCCCTGTCGTTGACCAGTGGCGGAACCATGATTATTTTTCTATCTAGGATTTCTAACAACCTGATGTTAGAAACTTCGGGTTGGGTCGGGTCGTTCGGGTGTCGGGTTAGGTCACATTTTTAAACATTGCAAGCTTAATGTTGAAAAGCAATTTAATGCATCTCAATAAAAGAATTTTAATGTTATTTTTAGTAAACTCGTGCACGCTCTACTTTGTAAGCTCTTTGTAACGAATCCCACCGCATCCGAAAGGAATGCTAAACTCATGTGTGTGAACAAAAAAAAGTCATATTTAACTGTAATTACTAGTAAAATTTTAGTAAACTCATATACAAACTATCCCGTAAGGTCTATGTAACGAACCCTATCACGTCCGAGACGGATACTAAAAATTGTTTCAAATTAGTTTTATTATTTAAGTAAAAAATTGAATCAAAACTTCAGATTAATTTTATTACTAAACTAAATAACAATTGGTTGGTTTAAACTCTTGCACCATAAAAAGCGAAACTGTTTTTAGGTTTTTTATTTTGATCAGTAATTGAAAATGTTTTTTTAATTCGATTGAAATTAGTTGTTTGTTGATTTTCGATCGAAACTTATTATATTATTATTTCAATTAATTCAAAGGACACACATTCCAACGGATGAAGATTCCATCCGGCGATACCAAACCAACCGTCGGTACCGGCGATACCAAATTGAATGTGTATCGGCAGGTTTCTTTTTTTCTTAAAATTTGGCGATACCACGTGGGTTACGTATCACTGACTTGGCGATACGACGATACCACATGGCTATGTATCGGTGAGTTAGCGATATTTGATGACGTATCATTTTTTAATTGATTTAAAAAAAATTGGTAAAATCAAAAGTTAATGGCTATTATTGTAAAATCAAATAGTCAATTGGTTATTTTCGTAATTTTCTCTTATTTATAATGTCTTAGAAACTTATAAACTAACATTGATTATTTTTTTGAGCATGAGTTCAAATACACATTTTGATTTTTATTCTCTCTCCTTTCTTATGTAACAAGTTATAGCCATGAAAATATATTTTTTTTTCCAGTAAACATAAATTTTAAAGATCTTTGTTTGCATTAATTTTAACGCTTATTAACATCCATTAAAATAACTTTTTCCTAAGATCACTCCTATTGTCAACCTTTTGTGTGGGTTGGTTGAAAGGTATCCCAAAAAAGTTTAAAAAATTTAAAGTTTTTTAACATCATATCACGACCCGATCACAACTCAGGTTGTAACAATAGATTGTGATAAATGTCACTAAACTAGTGGTTGTCCATTGAATTTCTTTTTTCCTTTTGTCTCCTGACTATTAATTTTACACGTAATTTGATTTTTCTTTAATAACTTGTAATATGCATGCACATTTTAATTTTTATTTTGAAAATACATGCGCACAATGGGTAAGCTCATAAAAATCTTCAAATCTCCTTAACACATTAAAAGCGAGTCTATGTCATAAAACAATTAGCAAATATGTGCACATTTTCATTTTGATTTGAAAAACAATATGCTTCATTTCAGTACTTGAATCACATCTTCTCTTAGGAAGGGATCTACTAAGAGAATACATTCCATATTTGCTTAACTAGTTCAAAGCTTAATGAAGTTAGAGAGCACAATTTGGTGGTTGTGATTTTGACTTTCCTTGATTCTTTCACATCAGGAATTTACTTCTTTTGCTAATTTAGCTCTTGGTTCCCCAATTTGAAGTGCCAATTTTGCCATCTTCACTCTATTTTACGAATTAAAGGAATGAGAAACTTAATGGAAATTGATTATAAAGTTAAAGAAAATGTTTAGAAATTTACTTCTGAAGCTAGCTTTCAACTTCAAAATCAACTCACATAGTGAATTTGGTTTTGTAGATCGGTAAGTACATCGAAGTTGATCACAACTATTACATGCAGTTACTCAAACTGCTTACTTCACTATTACATGAAGATATACCTAAGTTACATTGTGATCCTAGTAGAAACCAACAACAAAAGGGTAATGTTTGATAGGCTGGTAGCTAAAACTTAAAAAAATATCAGCAACAACCAAAAATTCGCTTTAGTACACATCAAGAAAGAAAATCGTTTCGATAAGCTCCTTAAGTTGCAAGCCACCATTGTATTAGTTGTAAAAATGCATCAACTTATTTGGATGATGAAAATTTATCTGCTTACGTTGTAGTTTATTCAACACTTTTATTCTTATTTTTAGTTGAACATAAACAGATAAAAGCCGATATGATAACAAGTTTTTAATTAATTTAATAAATAGGTTGATGAACTAGTTTTATATGATTTTCTACCTAACACAATCTATAAATACCTTGTGTTATTAACTATTGCTAATGGGAAGCATTTGAAAAAGACACAACAAAGGTTTTTTTCGTATATAAATCTCAGATCAACCCCTCGTATCCAATTCGCTTGCTACTGTCAAACAACACTCGTGACATGTTTGAGTGCGTATATATTTATGCGTGTATTTGCATACCTAGGTATGTGTGTATATGCATAAGCACATATATGTAAAGATGCATATGTATTTGTTTATTATACTATGCATCTTTAGTATACGATGCACATACTATGTAAAGATGCACATATATGTCCATGAAATTAGCTCATGTATTTGCATACCTAGGTATGTGTGTATATGCATAAGCACATATAGAATTACCAACTGACAATGCAACAATCACATGGACATCAATCAACCACCAACATGAGCTAATTTCATACATTTTCGCACCATGTAACTTTTGACACCTTACGCAAATCACATCCCGAGACATAAGGAATGTCCAGCCTAAAACATCTAAGCATGCTTGAGTACGAGAAACTTAAGATTAGTGACCTCCTATGAAGTTTTCACTTACATAATCAACCCAGATTCATGAGCTATTTAGGGAGGGGGGGGGGGGGGGGGTTGATTACAAGGATGAGTATCCTGCATTCTCAAGTGTAACTAAACAAAACGAAGATGCTATATTGTAGGGCATAGTGATATTAATCATATTCTTTGTTTTTGCAACTGCTAGTCAGCTATGGAACAGTTGTGAGACAAAAAGAGGAACAGTCCATGATTGATTATTATTATTATAACCATGGGCACTTATAAAATTCAACCAGTATGCCTCATACAAATCATTTCACACTTCATGCTAATATACAGTATAAGCAATCAACAGAATGCTATTCGCACAATCGGAAAAGGCCACTGGTTTCATCAGATTCATATTCCGAAAACATATGACCCTCGGATTCCTCTCCAGATTCAGTTCCATTCTCACATGAATCAGCCTCAGATATTGGATGTAATTCATCGTTTTCAACAGAATTTGCAGTGTTCTGTTTCTTATATAACCCTCGGCTCCTACCCAAAAACCCTTCCTTCATCAAGAATGCAAACTTATTCCTGATTTCAGAAATGTGATGCTTGTGAACTAGTCGATCACCATCATAAGCCTCCCGAAGGACAACAGTTTGTGTGTTGTTCTTCTTGGAAATGTAGAAAATGCCCGGATGACGTTCAAAAACCTTAGTGAACTTTTGAGGAAGGTTTAACGGCTTTCTAAGATTGCTAACATTTTGGCGCTCGGTTTTCTTTTGCACGGTAAGGTGCAAAAGCTCGTGAAACACACCCACAATTCTTTTTTCAGAAACATCTGTTCGTGAATCCAAATGACTTGAATCAGTGTATGGGGAAGTATACGGGAGCCTTTGCCATTCCTCTAACCACTCGATAGATTTCCTCTTTAACCCAAATCCCCTTGGAAATCCAACACGAAAACCCAACCTACCAGTCATAACGTCTTCTTCCATTTGTTGCATTATTGCATCTGTTTCTAGTTGAGAAACAGCAAGCTCCTTGGGCCATGATAGGAGCTTTAAACCAACACGATCATCAGAAAGACGAATAAAAGAGAAAACATGTTTGTACCTCGGGATGAAAGAATCAACATAATCATAAGGCAAACCCAAATCCCATTTTAACTGATCTATTGTTGCTATTGGAAGAATCATGTCTCTAGTGAGCATAAGAAGCTTACAAACCCTATCAAGAAAATCTTTCTGATTTTCTTGAAAAACTTGAATGGCTTCTTGATTTATTGTTACAGCATCTGGGGTCAATCTAAACCATGGAACAAGAGTGCCACCACTATCAGGAACATGAAATTCATAAAAAATATTTGGGTATTTTCTTATAAAGGTTGAAACTTTAAGGTCTTGCGGAAGACCCAATTGACCTCTTCGGCGGCCAGACAGTCGGTAGATGGGGAGGCAACCACCAGGGTCGGCAGCAATCATTGACATGATTAGCCAGGCTGCTCTGAGCTCTCGTTCACCTGTTACAACAGTATCTAGTACTTTATCCTTTACCCATTTCAGTTTTACATTAACTAAACTGTATCTTTGGTTACGTCTAAACCCTAATTCACAATGGTACTTGCTTGGAAATCTACAGCTCTTTCCATAACCCAAAATCGAACGGAACATCTTCTAAAATCATGCAATTCAATAATGAAATTAAAGCAATGTTCGTCTCCTTTGCTTGCATTTGCTGGTTTTTAAACCGAGTCGAGTCATTTCCTGTAATAATTGCTCCTTTTAAGTTACATCAATATTCAAATAAATATATGTAATAGATGGTAATAGAAGATTCAAAAACACTGATAACCATATGATATCATTAAGCTGTATAATCCTGATATGAGATCACTAGTTTTAACATGATAACATGCGCCCAATCACCAAATTAAGCAATACTTCAGACATACATACAATTATACAAATCAGCACCAATTCACATGATTGAACTACTCCTAAACCCTATCAACAATCTGTTTAAAGTGAGCCCTTAAACATCAGTAACCATGTCAGAACAAAAGTGATATTTACACCTTCCGAAAGAAAGTAACAACAAAATACATCGATGATCTGCAAGTAACTTTTCAGGTTTGATCTGCGGTATCAATGTTGTCGGTGCTGTCTTTTTTATCACAAGGTTTCAGAATAGTGAAGATAGAAGCAAATAAGGCAACAGATTGCTATTATTAAACATGAACCCTATTGAATTGGCAGATTAAAGAACCCAAAAATTCAAGATTTCAAGAAACCCACAAAATTAAAGTTATGATTAAAGAAGAATGGTTACTAATCATGTACGAAGTGATGGACAATCAAACGTGCTGATGTTGTGCTCCAACAATGATTTATCATGAAAATTTTGTTACTCTTGTGCTCCATCAATGACACGAATGCAACATGAACTTAAAGTATGCAACATACCAATTAAGATATCACAAATAGTAAAGGCTAAAGATTTTTAAGCAACAAGATTTCAACAGTTTGAGTCAAGTGCATACGCTCCAACATCAGAAAAGAAAACTGCAAAAATAATCAGAACCTAAAGAAGTGAAACAATTTCTAACATCCATGGCTCACAGATGCAATCATTACTGCATAATTAAGATACATTAGGCTGCTGATTAAGAAACACTACCCAAATTTAAATGGTATATCTCACACAAGCATTTTATCAAACAGGTGGTGTGCATATGTTTTTATCTAATCAAATGTTTTATCTTGGACTCGGGATATGCAATTATGAACTAATCAGGTGGTGGGAGTTCAATAAACACAATCAATTCAGTAATTTCTATATCTTTTCACCTAGAGAGTAAGCAAATGAAGGAGAAATCAAAAGGTTACCTTGTGAAGAAATGAGAAAAGGGGTCAAATTGAATGCAGATTTGAAGTGTCGATGATGTATTCTTTGTGATGTGAAGTTTTTTTGGGAAAAGATTGATAGCTGCTAAGTGATGAAGGAGCATTCATCGTTTTAGCATTAGCACTGCGTTTACAAGTTTATTAAACTAAAGAAATTAAAAAAATGGTATAAAATAAGGAGAAAAAATAAAAAGAAAAAAAGAGAACTAAGAAGAGAAAACGAGCAAGAAAAAGAAAAAAAACGTTATTATTTCATGTTTTAGATTTTGAAGGAAATAAAAAAAGTAAAAAGTATTATATGTTTCCTTCATTTTGGAAGAAAAGTTAGGATGAAAGATTGCTAAACAAATTTCTTTTTATTTTCATCCTTTAAAAAACTTAAGAGTATAAATCTTTTAGTTTCATTTCATTTCTCTTCTAAAAAAACTCAAAAATATAAGTTTTTTTTCCATCTATTTCTCTTTTTAAAAAAGGCTCGGGGACAAGCTTAGGTCTTGAATCTGGTTGTTTTTTCATCTGGTCGCCCTAGTCTTTCATATTATGTCAGTGCATGATGATAAAATTATAACTCTCTTTAGTTTTTCTTTCAGCTCAAAACACACATAGTTCAATTTTTTTATTCGAACTCTGAAACATGATATAATATTACATCTTTTTCTTTGGAGTCCTTTATATATTTTTCTATTATTTATACAATATGTAACAACAATGTTCCTCTTGTTCCATGTGTTTTTCGTGTTTGAAACCAAACGAGAAATGCGACCCGCGCTTTGCGGTGAGTGACAGTCATGTGATTAAGAGCACGTTTGCGAAACTCGTAACCAACTTCGGACATTAATGCATTTGAGTTAGACACATTAAAAGACACGACGTCTCGTACATCGTGACATAATAGTTTAAACACAACGATTTAAAGAAAGACATAAAGTCATATAACGACATCAAAGTGGTTAATAACACGTTGCAAGACGTATTCAAACATTGTTATGTTGAGACCTATTAATATAACTTTGTAACTTAGGAGAAAATAAATCAAATAAAACTAAACAGATGAAAGAAACGATTAAAACTAAATAAGATAAAAAGATCAAGTAAATGTGAAATAAAAAGTCAATAAATAACGTAAGAAAAAAGCATAAGAAAGCAAAAGACAAAAAAAAGTGGCTTTCGGAAAAAATTAGAAAGGTAAAAAAGAAAAAGAAAGAATTTTAAATAAGAAAAAAACATAAGAAAACAAAAAAAATAACATGAAAGTTGCTGAGCGTGGGGCTCGAACCCAGAAAGCCATCTAGAAAATGCAATGCTACAACCACTGCGACAACTAAAGCTTTGTGATTGCAATTATTAAAGATATTAAAATATCTTTAAAAAATGCGTACAAAGAAAAAATAATAATAAATGACGTGGACCAGTAGGAAAAGGACACATAGCGTAACGGTTTGGCAACACTTGCAAATGGGTTTATATAGAATGTTTTTTTAAGCGTTCAACCAATCATCATCATTATCATCTTCAACTTCATCGTAACATCATTGCCGGACTTTCGAGTTCTTGGTAACAAACAAAAAACAAAATCGATCGAAGAACAAAATAAAAAAATCTGTTAGCTCCAAAATTAAAATCCGTCAGATAACAAAATCAAACCTCGGCCTAGAAATAATCAAAATTAATCAAATTCGATTTCTATATCAATCGAACCGTCTACAAGCCTAGATTTGTGAACCATATGCAATGTTGATTTAATGTTTTGAATATGAAATTCAGTTAGGTGAAATTTTTACTTTCATCTTACAAGTTAAAAGACTTTAATATACAAAAGAAAAAATTTTTGTTAGAACTTTTTTGTTAAAGAATAAAGAAATATGGTTATTTTTTTTTATATTAAACCTATTCTTAATAAAAATTTATATGTTATTAATTAGGGTTTATGGTTTGTTACATTTCTGTGTTCATCTTTTCTTCTCTCTTTCATGTCTACAAATGTCTACAAACATGGGTGAAGAGGATGATGAGTGAATAGTGATGGCAATGACAAATTCTAAAAAACAAATGTAACAAGTAACGTGTCAACGACAAGGGCGGAAGCACTATGTTGACTACCCATTTTAGTTCTCTATTTGTGTATTGTGTATGTAAGAGAAAATTTAAGTGACCACAATCAAATATTTGAGGGTGACCACGTAAAAGATTTTTACTTGATAAAGTTAACAATTAATTGATGACATGGCAATGCCATAATGGCTTAGTTTGGATGTATGGGGACTTCAACAATGATAGTGGCTCGGCGTTGTTTATTGTTTAATTGTTCTTTTATCCAAGTTTCTTTATATTCTATCATTTATATGTATGCTTTGGTAGTGAAAGTAGTGTGTAGAAAATGGGTAGTTGATTTTCCATTTTTTTTATAAATTATGACAGTAGGAATACTATTATAGTCTTTTTTTGAATGTTCATGCACTTTTAGTTTTTACTATCAAAAAAATACACAATTCGTTTGTGTGCATTTAAGAGTCTTTCATGCTTTGCAAGTTTGTATCACTGTTTCTTTTGATTGTCATAAGTTTATGAATTCCTTCTAAACCTCAAACACCTACTTTCTTCAAGTTTTTATTAGCTTTTTTATTTTTTTTCCTATATCCATATCATCAATTTTCTCAGTAAAATGTTGAAAATGCAATTCGCATAGGTATGTCTTCTTCCTCTCATGAGACTCAAATATGAAAACTTCAATCCTTCCTTCAAAAGTCCGGTTGTTATCTTTAATTTTTCATTGTGATCTACAATATCTCTATGTTTTTTTAGATAGCATAAATGACAATTAGTTTGAGAAATATATGATTTGACACACCTATGTTTTTGTATTTATTGAGATGCTGTTACTTATACTTAGTTGTATTAGTTAGAAAATAGTGTTATAACCTTTTGATTTCAAAAAATACAAATGAATTTGGCGAGGGTTTAAAGGTTTAATATGTTGAGATATAATATCTACTAATTTTTAGTATTTAACATACATATTAACTACGTAAATTTAAAATGTGAATTTTTAGATGAATAATATTAATTATATTAATAATATTAGTAACATTAAAATTAAATTTTTTAAAAGGACAATTGCCGGCGATACAGAAATGTCACGGTATCTCCGGCGATACACGTAAGCAATTGTACCTCCGACGTACCTCTAACAAATTTTTTTTGCCATAAGGGTGATACCTTTATGCTTTGGTATCGTCACGTGGAGATACGCGCTAGTCAAATGACTAAAATTGAAAACCCAAAAGTCAAAGGTTATTTGGGTAAAATCAAATAGTCAAATGGTTATTTGGGTATCTTTCTCTATAAATAATCTAATAACTACTCATCCAAGAGTATTTGGCTTCAGAATATTTTTTATAGGAAAAATAATCTCTTTTGGCAGCTCAATTCTCGAAATTACTTCCTCAACAAGTACAACAGACAAGCTTTGGCTACACATTTGCAAAATAAATGCACCCTAGAGGAAGAAAGTTTCTCATACCATCTGGAGTGAAAATAAATATAAGGAAGTTTATCATACTATCTGGAGTGAAAATAATTATTTGGTTAGATACGAGTTTTATATCATACCTTACGGATGGTTCGTTGTATATATTGTTAAACTTCACTTTCACCTCATGTCTTGCATGCACAGGGCCAACTCAATAGTTTTTAAGCCCCAATCGAACTGAAAATGATATCCTTTTTATTTTATTTTATTTAACACTTCTTGTTTATTCGGGTTTGGGACTGACAATTATAAACTAATACGTTTGTAGTTGGAGGGGATATTTAAAAAAATTATATATTAACATGATCAAAGCCCTAGCTTTACTAGCTTTGGTTTGGGCCGGCTCTATGCATGCATAACTTTCCTTCGTTCCTGTTAGTCTACATCATACATGGATTGTCACTACGACCATCATCGCGGACGATAACATTATCAAATAGATTTTTCTAGTTGTGAGATTTTTTTTAAACAGATTGAAAATACCGACCTAAACATAGGTATATATGTCCCGTTAAAATAACATGTTTTTAACCCGGAACATATTTTTAATTTCAAGAAGCAAAATATGGTAACAAAATCAAAAGCCCCCTTTCAAAATCCTCTTATCTCTCCACTTCGACAATAATATTTCCCCTCAAAATCCGTCATCTGCTTCACTTCCTCCGTTCTTCCTGCAGATCCTATGGAATCTGAAACCCTAAAGGCTCATATCCCCCTTAATTCCCTCTTATTAGATTCACCCACCTCGATCTGATTTCAAAAAACCTTCACTTGCATCTCTTCATCCCTCCATTACTAAACAATCTCAATCGTGTATCTGTTTACGATTCATCATCACCGTTGAGTTCTTGATCAGTTATTTGAGGTAAACAGTGTCTCAATTCGGTTATTGGGCGGAAGTTTTCTGTTCTATCGATGGTGTAAGTTTCTAGGGTTTTTATTCGATCCAGCGATAACGACAGATTATTCGATGGGGTTTCAAAAGGTTTAATCTTGCTGATATTGTTGAAGCACAAATCTTTTGTAGCGGAATTTGCTATTGATACTGGTGTGGAGGCTTTGTGTGGATCTGAGTGTGTTTTGGAGATCTTGGAATTTGAAACGCTGAAATTTATTCAAGTGATTGATTGTTTGAATTGGATTAGGGTTTATTTGATTGGGAGTTCATCATGGATCATGTGATTGGTGGGAAGTTTAAGCTTGGTAGGAAGATTGGTAGTGGATCTTTTGGGGAGCTTTATTTGGGTAAGTTTTATCTTTCTTCAACATGTTTTCATTCTGTGGTTCTGTTGCATTTGTGATTGGTTTATTATTGTTTACAGGAGTGAATCTTCAAACTAAAGAAGAAGTTGCTGTTAAACTGGTATGTATTTAGGGTTTTACTTGCGTTCGAATGCTGGCACACAATGTTACTCATATAATCATATACTCACTAAAATCAAGCAATCAACATTACAGTTGTTTTTGTGGTTTGATATGATTGTTTTCACTTTTCATATATAATGCGCTGTGTTTCTTTACTTAAAGTTGCAAGTTAAATCTGCTATTTAAGTTTCTAGTGCCTTGTTTTGAATATTACTATTTATGTTCAGTGGAAAGCTTTTACCAAGTTATGTTCTTAGTCATTACAAGTCTAAAATGAGCCATGGTGTGTTTACGCTGTATGGCATTCACCCAATTTCTAAATCATAGACAACGTAGCATTGATATTAATCAATTCAAAAGACAATAAGTTAGTATCTTAGTGATATAAGTTGCAGACAACAAAGTGAATGAATTAAAAACAATTGATATTATAACTTGATCATTTCAGAAGGCACCAAATTACCAAAGAGGGTGCAAATAGGGATAAAATTTATGGCTAAAGTTGAACCAAAGTACCAAACATAAGAGTAATTAACATAAATTAAAGTGTAAAGATAAGAGTAAAGATGAATAAGTTAACAGGCAAACAGCTAAAGTAAAAGATAACAGTCAATTCATAGTAATAAATACATAATTATTTTGATTTTACAGTAATAGCTAGTGAAATAAACCAGCAGAATGGTTACCAGCGAAAGTTTACCCAAAGTATGTTCCATTATTTTTCTTGTGTGGTCTAATTTGTTTTTGTTCTCAGGAATCTGTTAAGACCAAGCACCCACAGCTTCACTATGAGGCCAAATTGTACATGCTTCTTCAAGGAGGAAGTGAGTTTCGTGTTTTTCCTGCTTTTACTTGCTGTCATTCCGCCTATCTGTTTGTATATATTGTTTTTTATACCAAGAAATTACCATCCACTCTTTTTAAATGAATACAGCTGGTGTTCCACACCTCAAATGGATTGGAGTTGAAGGAGAATACAATGCCATGGTTATTGATCTTCTTGGACCAAGTTTAGAAGATCTTTTTAATTATTGTAAACGCAAGTTCACTTTGAAAACAGTTTTAATGCTTGCAGATCAGTTGGTAAGTATCACACCTTGTGTAATGAGACTTACTGAGCATATTGTATATTTGTATGATTAAAGCAACACTCGCTCCTTTTTTATTCCTTTATGCAGATAAACAGAGTTGAATATATGCATTCAAGAGGTTTTCTTCACCGCGATATAAAACCTGACAACTTTTTGATGGGCTTAGGACGAAAGGCAAATCAGGTATTTTCTTTTACAAGTTATGGACTTTATAATGGAATCTGCTTAAACTTGTTTATCTAATCTCTAGAGTGTTTATTTATTTAATCCTTTGTTAAAAAAGGTTTTCTGTGATTTGTATGAACTCAATTGCATTTTTAACAAGTTAATCTATGTTATTAACTGCCATCTTAACATTAATTCTGCTATGTACATCTTCTTTCTTCTTTCCTTGAGAGATTCTGAATATGAACATATTTCTGTTTGTTTTTATTTTAATTCAGGTTTACATTATAGATTATGGTCTTGCAAAAAAATATAGGGATGCTCAAACACATAAGCATATACCATACAGGTTTTTTCCATTATGCCATAACTTGAGTGAAAATCATATTATTTTTTTTTTCTACCTTGCTAGTTGTTTGTATCACAACTGATGTGTTCTTGCAAATTTTGGTTTCAGGGAAAACAAAAATCTCACTGGTACTGCTCGTTATGCCAGTGTGAATACCCACCTTGGTGTTGGTAAGTAATCATGCTCGTTCGGAATATTTCATGATTAAATCCTTTGTATAATAATTCCATCGAAGCTCGAGCTCAAATTATTTGTAAAGTCTTAAGTTTTGGATTAAGCAAGAGTAAAGTATTCCTTTGGAAGCATGGTATATTAAAAATATGTCCATTTATGCCATCATCTTTTAGTATTTCACTTTATTAATCATAACTTTTGTTTATTATCAATTGTAGAACAAAGCAGGAGGGATGATCTGGAGTCTCTTGGTTATGTGCTCATGTATTTTTTGAGAGGAAGGTTGAATATATCACAACTTTATTTAATTGTTTGCTTTGTTACCTATTTAATTTTTCAGCTAACTTCGTTCTTGTATTTATGTGATTGTAGCCTTCCTTGGCAGGGGCTGAAAGCCGGCACTAAGAAGCAAAAGTATGACAAAATTAGTGAAAAGAAGATGCTTACTCCTATAGAGGTATTTTTAAAGATCAAACATATTATAAGCAGTTCTTTATTATAATTAAGTGACATGATTTTTATTATATTTTTTATAAATATATTCATTGTTAACCTCTTATTAAAGCGCCCTTTAAATGAACAAAATCTACAGTTGCTATGCAAGTCTTATCCAACTGAATTCACATCATACTTTCATTATTGTCGATCGTTGCGGTTTGATGACAAACCAGATTATTCATACCTGAAAAGGCTTTTTCGGGACCTTTTCATCAGAGAAGGTGAAAGTCTGAATATTATGTTTTAGAGAAATATTCCTCATATATATAGTGCCATCACATGAACAATATATTATCATCATCTGCATTGCTATTATTATTATCTTTTATTCTTTTGAAATAGATTTATGTGTTGTGTTTGTGTTTCAGGTTATCAGTTTGACTATGTTTTTGACTGGACTGTTTTGAAGTATCCCCAATCTGGTTCAGCTTCCTGTTCTCGAGGGCCGGTAAGTATCTGTTCCATTCTTACATGCTTAATTTGTTTACTTTTATTTTTTCAAAGGTTTGGCTTCGTGTAATTGTAAACCTCTGTTGCAAATCAGACGGTTGGCAAATTACCCCTGAATCCCAGCCCTTCAGCAGAAAGAGTGGAAAACACCCCCGGTATGTTTTTCTGTTTATTTTACACTACTTTTTATGTGCATATGTAGGATGTCTAAGTATATATGTCTATCATGTCAAGATTCCTTTTGCTATGCTTCGTATAATGGATGGAAACATTTATGCAATTACAAGATATTGGCATAGTTTACAGAATCCTTAGAATTTGCTATAAAGTAGGTTGGACAATTTGGTGATAGTTATATAATAATATATATACATGTTTTAGTGAAACCAGAAGTTAGAGATAGATTCTCTGGCACGGTGGAGTCATTTGCTAGACGTACTGGTTTGCACGGTGACAACTCAAGACACAGATCTTCAGAATATTCAACACCATCTAAAGAAGTGGTGAGTTGTCCTAATTCACAACTTTTTCTAATGACAGGTTATAGATTCATTCTTCAATTTTTTTATTTATATTTTTTAATGTTTTTAGAATGGCAAGTCATAGATCTGTACTCATCTGTTGGTAAAATGAATATGGGGTCATTTATATCTGTTAGATAACTGGATCAAAGAAAATAACACCCATGGTCACGATACTTTAATATTAATATAACGAAACCATGATACTTTAATATTAACTAGTGGGTGAAACCCGCGCGTTGAGGCGGGGGTATACATAATTTTAGGACTGTGTATTTAGCTAACTCTCTCTTATTATACTAACTCATATTTTGTTTTTTTTATTTGATTAATGTGCGATATTAAACATATCTATATTACTAAAAGGATGAACAAATTTGTAAATAACAAGTTGTTTATGATCGAGAGACAGTTCGTTGTTTTCGAGCCGACCTAGAAACAAGATTAGATCCGAGATATATAGCAAATCCCCCTGTGGATCGACGGTCATCGGGACAACCAGCCCAATCAGCATCAGAGTAGGCGGTAAGAGGGTGATGATGGGCATCTGTATAAGCATGCAAAGTGGAGCCAGAAGACCGTTGGAAAAGAAGACCATGGTTCAAGGTACCCTGCAAGTACCGAAGGATTCGTCTAACAGCAGACCAATGATTGGTAGTGGGAGAGTGCATAAACTGACAGACTTTATTAACAGCAAATGCTATGTCCGGACGAGTTAAGGTCAAATACTGTAAAGCCCCCACAATCTGACGATACCGAACCGGATCCTCAAAACTTGGACTGTCACCAAGGGTCAGAGGAACGGTTGTAGAACACGGAGAGCTAACAGGCTTAGATTGTGAAAGTCCTGCTTCGGTTAAGAGCTCCATAATGTACTTTCTTTGAGAAAGAATCAAGCCAGAGTCATGTGACTGAACCTCAATACCCAGAAAATAAGATAAGGGACCCATGTCTTGAAGTGCAAAGGAGGAACTCAAGCTCCGAACCATATTATCAATCGCTGTGGGATTGTTGCCTGTCAATATGATGTCATCAACATATACCAACATATAGAGAAGTGTACCGCCAGAACAATAAATAAAAAGAGAAGGATCAGTTTTGGACCCTTGAAATCCCAAATGCTGAAGAGCTCGAGACAACTGCTGAAACCATGCTCGAGGTGCCTGCTTTAGGCCATATAGTGATTTGCGGAGGAGACATAAGTGGTTCGGTCTGGCAGGATCCACAAAGCCGGGTGGTTGTTTCAGGTGGTTCGGTCTGGCAGGATCCACAAAGCCGGGTGGTTGTTTCAGATAGACAGTTTCTTTTAAATCCCCATGTAAGAAGGCATTGTGAACATCAAGTTGTCTGAGAGACCAGCCACAAGTTACCGCAAGTGAAAGAACAACTCGAATAGTAGTTGCTTTAACCACGGGACTGAAGGTTTCGTGGTAATCAACACCAGGTTGTTGCTTGAAACCTTTGGAAACAAGTCGAGCCTTATATCGTTTGATAGCACCATGTTGATCCCGTTTAATTTTATACACCCATTTGCAATCAACTACATTGGCATTCGAAACTGGTGGAACAAGTGTCCACGTGCCATTGTTCATAAGGGCCTTGTATTCCTCAGACATGGCATGACGCCATTCAGGACTTTTGTTAGCAATAGTGAAAGTGGTAGGTTCAACATCGGTAGAGGAAGTGGTGGTATGATAGGCGGCGGGGTTATATCTGTTGGTTTTGGGAGGATTTGGACGAAGATTGGCTGGACGAGTGCGAGTGGGTGGTGGTGGAGGTGGTGGAGGTGTTGGGACAGTGGAGTCAGATGTAGTGGCGGCCGTAGATGAGTTGGTGGTATGGGTGGTCTCAGTGGGAGATGTGGATTGGGTGTGGTTGGGTTGGGGTGATGGGGAGGGTGATGGAGAAGGTGGGTTTGTGAAGTGTGTGGGTGGGATGTGTGAGTTTGTTGGACCAGTTGGTGAGGAGGTGGATGTAGGGTCAGTTTCAGGTTGGTTGGCTGGAAAGGAAGAGACATACGGGGATGGAACGGTGGAAGGTGAGGTAGAAGGTGTTGAAGATTTTTCAAGAAAAGGAAAATGTTGTTCGTTAAACCGAACATGCCGTGCAACATAGAGCCGATGTGTGGTCAGATCAAGACAACGATAGCCATAATGAGATGGACTATAACCAAGGAAAACACACGGTAAGGAGCGGAAATCCATTTTGTGAGGATTATAAGGACGTAAGTGAGGGTAGCATTGACATCCAAAAACACGAAGAAATGAGAAATCAGGTGGACGGTTGAATAGATGTTGAAAGGGAGAAATTTTGGAAGCGACCCTAGATGGCATCCGATTGATGAGATATACAGCTGTATCAAATGCAAAATGCCAAAATTTTTGAGGAACACCTGATTGAGCGAGAAGGGTAAGACCCGTTTCAACCACATGACGATGACGTCTCTCTACAAAACCGTTTTGCTCACTGGTGTGAGGACAAGAGAGGCGATGAATGATACCGTGAGAGGTAAAAAATGGGGAGAGAGGTCGAAACTCTCCACCCCAATCGGTTTGAACCGATGCATGAAAAATTTTAAAAGTAAGGCATACATCAGATTTGTGTTTTAAAGGAAAAATCCACATATAACGGATAAAGTGATCAACACATAACAAAAAATAAGAGTCACCGTTAAAAGATTTAACCGGGGCAGGACCCCACACATCACAAAAAATTAAATCCAAAACATGAGTACTCTTAAATGTTGAAGGAAACAAATGAAGTTTTGAGGATTTCCCCATGTGACATGAAGTACAAGATGATGACAAACTTTTATTACTAACTGGAAGAGAAAAAATAGATAACATAGACTTTAATAGATCTGGATGAGGATGTCCAAGTCTTCGATGCCATGTATCAGTAGAGGTACGAGCAGCAGAGAAGGCCACTTTGTGAAGAGGACGAATGGATGGTAGACAAATGGAGTAGAGCCCGTTTTCACTTGGACCCGTGAGGAGGGTTTTCCGTGTAGATGTGTCCTTCACAGCAAAAAAACTCGAGTGAAATTCAAAAAACACGTTATTATCTTGACAAAATTTTTGAACAGAAAGAAGGTTGCGTTTAAGTTGTGGAACATGAAGAATATTAGAAAGTGTAAAAGTCTTGTGTGGAGAATGAATTTTGGTTGAACCAATGTGTAGAATGGGTAAACTTTTACCATTGCCAACATAAAGAGAATCCTTACCATAGTATGGTTCTGAGTGATCAAGGTTTGTATGATCCATGACAGCGTGACCATTGCATCCAGTGTCGGGTAGCCATGATGTTGATGCCTGTGAGCGATAGTCAGCAAAGTTTGCTATTGGTGATGATGTCTTTAGAGTATTGGGATCCCTGTTAGGACAGTGAGACGGAATGTGCCCTATTCCACACCTGTTACAAGTACCAAAAACAATATTCTGATTAGATGCCCAAGAAAATTGACCTCTATTAGTTCTGTTGTCATAGAGATTGTTGATGGCATGATTGTTGTAACGAGAGCTGCTACGTCTTCCACGACCATGATTGGAGGGGCCTCGACCACGACCTCGAGCCCCATAGAAAGCTTGCGGCTTGGACAGGGGCTGCTGCTGTGATGCTTGTGGTTGAACTTGTAGACCCAGCTGGGACATAACTTGCTGAAGAGCCCGAATAGTATCAACAGGTAATGAAGAGGCTGCAGAAGACGATGAGGGACGGCTGCTTGTGACAGTGAAAGCCTGAGTAGGGGGCAAATCTGGTTTCTTGACCATGTAATCATGATCAGCAAGTAAAGCAAACAAATCAGAAAAGGGTGTGGGGGAGGAACGACCAACAATGTGGGATTTGAAGCCATCATATTCCTCACGAAGTCCAGTCACAAGAAGCATGACCAGGTCCTTTTCTTTAACAGGTTCACCTATGTTGGCTAAGGCATCAGCATATGATCTGGCCCGGGTAAGATAATCAGTAGAGGACTCGTCTGGATTCGGAGCAGCTGTGATTTCAGAGTATATTCACGAGAGATTGTATGCGGGGCAAAAGCACGTTCCAGGGCTAACCATAATTCTCGAGAAGTGGTGCCCTGAACGTGTGGGAATGCGCCTTCAGAGATCGTGGACAGGAGCAGCATGCGTACGTGGGCATCATTTGAGACCCACGTCGTATAGTTAGGATTTGGCTGAGTTGTAGGGGGTAATTCTGAATTTGTGTTTGGAACAGTGAGGGTGGGTTCGGGACATGGAATGGTACCATCAATGTAATCAAAAAGTTTGTTTGTGACAAGGAATGGATGTATCATGGTTTTCCAATGACCATAGTTAGATCGTGAAAGGGTAAAACCAAACTTGTGAGAATTGTGACTATGTTTGTCGGTTGAGGAGAATTGGACAAGAAGGGCCATGGTTGGAGTGGTGTAGGATTTTGATGATGAAGAAGATGAGTGCAGAAGGCTGCAGATCGAAAAAGGGAACAGTATATGGGAAGAAGAAGAATGGCGGCATAATTAGGGTTAGATAAACTTGGCTCTGATACCAAGTGAATCAGAGTAATTGTATTGTATATTGTAATTGTGATCAAAGATTACAGGAATATAAATAGAGTAAATAATTACATATTAAGCCCTTTAATATATAAACATGTCTAATGATTGTCTAATATTATGCATAATCATTTGTACCAAATGTAACAAAATTGTTCTTAAGTAATTTAAAAATGGATTAAAATTACAAGATTATCCAAAAAGTTGTATTATATAGTAGTATAGGTATAGATATTAAGATAACCTTAAATATAAGAGTCATAATTTAAATTTAATTAGAAAATGGTGGAGTACAAGTATTTAAAGCTTAAAAGGGTATATTAGGAATAAATCTTATGACATTACATATTAAAGCTTGCAACTCTTCATATGTCATCTTAAAAATGATGTAAAATTACAAATCTAGCCATTGTTTATGTATTATATAGTAGTTAAGATTAAGATATAACGAAAACCACACGATATTGTAATATTAATATAACGAAAACCATACTTTACAATGACCCTTGAACCTTATATTTATACCAAAAGCAAAACTTGAACACCTAGCTATTCTAATCTATCTTTGAAATCTACTCTCCTAATTAACTTAACTCACAGTCTAAAGATAGACACATTATATTAATATAACGAAAACCATACTTTACAATGACCCCTAAACCTTATATTTATAGTAAAAGCAAAACTTGATCACCTAGCTATTCTAATCTATCTTTGAAATCTACTCTCCTAATTAACTTAACTCTTATTGGTCTAAAGATAAACAAAAAAAAACTCTAAACTTAATCCTAATAACTCTTTGCCCTTATCCCATCACAAAGAGCCGATTTCTCCTTGGTGTTTATCTCAAACATAAATATTCACCGTTGACCCTTCAACTTTCACACGTGAACCAAAACAACCTTTCACATGCAAAATCAAGATTAAACTTCCAACGATATCTTCGTTGCGTTATTCTAGTTACATAAGAAAAGAATTTGAGCTACACAATGTAATTACTAAGAGATTGCTAGCTGGGTGGGTTATTATGTAATAGTTCCTTTTAGTACGTTAGGTTGGTTTGACCCTGATGTATGTGAGATAGTATACGAATACAGATTGGGGTTTTAAATTTATAAAAACAATTTCTAATTGTACTAACTACGCATGTACATGCAAGTGTATCTTTTAAAGTATCGACGAGAAATAGAAGTTACGCTATTGGTACTGAGGGCAGGGTGCAAAATGGGTTCCATCATTGTTTTCATTCTTTCAACTAAAATGAGGGTAATTGCGCCATCCAGGATTATATGTGTTATTGAATGGATTGTTTTGTGGTCATGAAATTTACATGTTTGTGAAAGATTTTGGACTCCCTGCACATAGGGCTGCAAACGAACCGAACGAACACGAACAAGGCCTTATTCATGTTCGTTCATTAAGAAATAAACTTGTTCATGAACTGTTCACGAACACTTATCGAACAGATTTCCTTGTTCGTGTTCGTTTATTAAGAAAATGAACTGTTCACGAACACTTACCGAACGCAGATGAACACAAACAAGATCAAACGAAAACAAACAAATGTTCATGAACATGACGAACACAAAGAAGTCTATGAACACAAACGAATATAAATGATCATATATTTATTTTATAATAAAATCATCATTTTCATCACAAAATTTACCAAAAATAAATACACACGTAATATAAATATCCAAAAACACTTGATATAATTGTCATAAAAATAACTAACACAAAATTAAAAACATAATCGAACACATTAACAAACATAAACGAACACATTATCGAACGTTCATGAACGGACATTAACAAACACATTATTGTACGTTCACGAACATAAATGAACGAACACGTCTTGTGTTCATGTAAACGAACGAAATTTTCTTGTACATGTTCGTTTATTTACTAAACGAACGAACATAAACGAACTTCCCGCCAAACAGTTCACGAACTGTTCGTTGAACGTTCAGTTCGTTTGCAGCCCTACCTGCACATGCATTCTCGAGAGGAGTGGCCAACATTCTCAAGAGGAGTGGGATTCGCCACAACTTTGCAAAAGGTGTTAACTACAAAACCTGGAATTGATCGACTTTTTTTTTGCCAGAGCATCGATTTTAGCGTTAACTTTAGAAAGGTCATCCATTCAAATGTATGTTTTATCGGGTTGTTTTTGTTTGCGGAGTTTGCCATGAATTGCTGCTCATTGCAATTTCTTCTATTAATTGTTGTGTTCCTTTCTTTGTTCTTAAAAAGTCGTTGCGCTTCCTCGTATCTTTTGCTTCCAAGCAACCATCCGAAGGATGAGTCTATGATTTTTCTCATATTAGAAAGCAAACCCTTATAAAAGGTTTGAATTTACAACCACACTACAAGGTTATGTTTTACAAGGTCATGTTCCCAAGCCTAAAGAATTGATTCTCCTCCTTTCGTGAACGGAGTGATATTGTTTTGAAGTTCGGCTGTTTAGACAATGGGAAATATTTTGACAATAATTTTTCTGCTATCTCACGTCCTTGGTTTTAAAAAGTACTCTCAAGGCGCATTTAGGCGCGAGGAGACCTCAGGTGAAGCTTGGTTTGGTTCGCTTTAGGCAACTAAAGGTGCAAGTTGTAAGGGAAGTGTGCACGTTAGAGCACTTCTGTAGAAGGTGATGGACGAGGGCTTCTACCCTTCATGTACATAGGATCAAAAAAGGGATGTAGAACTAACCTGCTGAAGAGAATAACCTGTGGAGAAGAATGACCAGAGCTCTATGGATAAGATTTTAAGAGAGTGGTTTCGTAAAAAAAACTTAAATCTTTTCTATTGAGAAGAACTAAAAGAGCAAACAAGTCTTGGAAATTTGGTTTTAAAAATCGAGAAGGACATCGCGGTGACAAGTCTAAAAGGCCGAAGCGCAAAGGGCATAAGCGATGGGCTTTTCGCACGCGAAACGCTAAGCGTTTATATAGTTTTTTTAGTATACAAGTTATTGGCACCCCACCCAAAATATAGCTATAAATAAGGTGTATACATGCTTTAATATATAAATTACCTATATGTATAACTTTTTTAGTTGCACGTATAGCACTTTGAAGCAAAAAAACTCCCTATACAAGAAGCACACACCTCAAATGGTTTTTTTTCCTGGAGATTCGTGCTTTTTCTGCGTTTCTCGTACAACATGCGTCTTATGTCACTAAGAGCACCAAACCTTGCCTCAAGAATCGCCCCGCGCGTAGGCATTTTATTTAAAGCCAAGCTTGGAAAATGGTGAGGAAAGTGTGTATCGGGAAGTGATATGGTATATTGGGAACCAATTCTTTTATTTATCATATAACTAGGTTAATTCACCCCGCTCTTCGCGCCGGGAGTTAGTTTCGTTAAATGCAAATGCATCGGTTCAACGTTTATGGCTCGGGAATAAACCCTACTACATCGTCATCGCCTGTATTTAAGACTTGAGAAAAAACTCTATAACATCATCGTCACCCATCAACCGGGTATCTTCCCATACAAACATTTAGAACACACATTTAAACTAAACAACCACCAAACAGGAAATCGAAAAAAAACGAACGGGTTCTCAGATGAGGGTCTCCTCATCATCATCGTACAAAAACAATGCTCTAAACATTCAGATGATAACCGGAATTAACAAAAATAGCAGCACTTAATAGACTAAATGAGTTCTCAAATGAGTCGTCTTCATCATCACAGAACCAAACCTATGGATGATCATTGTTGATGTTATGGTGCGTGTTTTGTTAAGATATGTTGTCATCATTGAAAATGTATGCTTACTACATCGCTTATTGTATGGACTCAAACAAGCACCGAGAGCCTGGTTTCATCTCCTCTCAACTTCTCTTCACCAACTTGGTTTTTGCGGATCCAAAACAGACCCGTCTTTATTCATTCTCAAGAAAGGCTCTACCTTAGTCTATGTTCTTGTTTATGTGGACGACATCATCATCACCGGCAACAACAATTCTGCCATTGATAACATCATCAAAGAGCTCAATTCTTCATTCGCGGTAAAAGATCTTGGCCAACTTCACTACTTCTTGGGGGTTGAAGTTCTTCATCACGCAGGGAATGTCTTACTGTCTCAACGGAAATATATCTTAGACATTCTTCAGTGTTCTGGCCTTTCCGATTGCAAACCCGTGTGCTCCCCAATGAGCACCTCTCAATCCTTAGCCAATGATGACAGACTGCCTCTTCCAGATCCATCACAATATCGTCAAATTGTTGGGGCTCTCCAGTATGCCACTCTTTCCAGACCGGATATTGCTTATGCTGTAAACAAAGTTTGCCAATTCATGCATGCCCCGATAGACAACCACTGGTCAGCTGTGAAACGTATACTTCAATATTTGAAAGGTACAACAAATCTTGGTCTTTTTATTAGACACAACTCCAGCTCCACCTTACAGGCCTTCACAGATACAAATTGGCAGCTCACTTATGTTACAGGCCTATACGGATTCTGATTGGGTTGGCTGGCCAGTCGACCGCCAATGCACGGGGGGATTTGTAGTCTATCTGGGATCCAATCTCATCTCCTGGACAGCTCGTAAGCAACGAACTGTTTCCAGATCTTTAACCGAAGCGGAATACAAGGCCCTTGCAGATACGGTCGCAGAACTGGTTTGGTTAAAAGCTCTTCTTCGTGAACTTGGGATCTCACCCAAGTCATCACCCATTCTTTGGTGTGACAATCTTGGTGCCACCTCCCTCTCAGCTAATCCTGTTTTCCACGCTCGAACCAAGCACGTGGAAGTAGATTTTCACTTTGTCCGAGAACAAGTAGCCCAAGGACAACTAGATGTCAAATTTATCACTACAAGTGATCAAATTGCCGATGTGTTCACCAAGCCTTTGCCCTCACAGAGATTTCTCTTCTTAAGATCCAAGTTGCAGGTCGCTCCCCACCCCCACCCTCAACTTGAGGGGGAATGTTAGACACCTAGACTGATATATGTATATGTATTTACATTTATCATTCTAGAGGGTTTATATTGTAATATCATGCTCTATATATAGAGCCTATTATGTTCCTAAATAATCAATCAATCACAGAATTATTCCACACGGTTTCTCTTACAAGAAGCGCGCGCCTCAGAGGTATTTTTCCCCAAAAAATCGCGCTTTTCTTGCCCAAAGTGTATTTTCAAGCCCCATGTATAACATTTATATACGACCGATGATGTTTGATGGCCTTATGTAGTAGTTTTAATAATTAGGTGACCATTTTATATGTTATTGTTCAAGTATTTTATAAAAATTAGCTAAAAAGAGTCATGTGGTTGAGTGGGTCGAATGTGTCCCAAAGTGTTTTTTCAAGCCTTCAAAAACCTAAATCGTATTAATGTCTGGATTATAGATTAATATATCAATCACTCAATCATACCTGGTATTCCGGTAAAACAAATGATAGACAAACATAAAGTAGTATGGAGTATAAAACATGATGAAAGAAATAAGCAGCAGCAAAGAAAATGATGGCGGAAAACAGTAGTAATATCTGTAACACCATAAACACAACACATGGACAGATGATACACTTAGATAAAAACATACAAAGTCCTATTAAAGGTAAGAAGCAATCAGAGCCTTAAGGTACGTCTAAGACACCTGCACCCTTCCCTAAGAAGTCTGTACCTCAATCCTACATCTCCATGAACTCCTATCATGGACCATGTCTTTAGAGAGGTGCAACTCTAGCAAATCCTGTCTGATCCCCTCATCCCAAGTTAGTTTGGGTTTGGGTTTACGGTTTACGTCTAATCTTCCTTCCCTCCACATTGAGGTCTCCACTGCTCTTAGTGGCGCTATCGTCTGCCTTTTCTTCACATGTTCAAACCATCTCGCTATCCTCTCTTATCTTATCTATACCGGTGAGTCCTAACCTCTCCAAAAACCTCTCTAATCCGGTTTAACCTTGTGTATCCGCACATCCATAGATTAATATAATTTTGTGAATGAAGAGATGGAAGAAAATGGACCAGAAAGTTTACCCATGCCAACCCAAGCCAACCCAGAATAAACACTAATTTTAACTCAAACCCGTTTTGGCCCTTTATCAAACACATCCCAGGGTCCTACTCACATATTTTACCAGCTATAACCGCTTGTTTCTATTGGCTTGTACAAATCCTTAGATGTTGTGATATGTAGCCAATGGGTCAAATAAACCCAATTGGACCCGTGAAGACCCATGACCCAGTCAAGTAGAAACTGCAGGGTAGTGGGGAAGTGGCTGAATATTAGGAGTAAACTGCTAAATTTTCATTTAAGTATCTGTTTTCTGTTCTAGTTTAGGTAGAGAGATTAGTATTTGAAATTCTGGTTTGTATTAGGGAGATCAGTCCATCTCGAAGAGGACTACATTGTTTTGTACTCGTTTTTAATTCAATCAAGCCGACTAGTTTCTATCATGTTGGTTTCTAATTTTATCTCTTATGCATTAAATTACATTTTATATTTGTTTGTTCAGAACGGTAACTCAGATAGAGCCCGCATCACACGAACCAGCAGTACTTCAAAAAGAGCAGTCATATCAAGCAGCAGACCAAGCTCATCTGGTGAGCCCAGTGAGAGCCGGTCAAACCGGCTAGGTTCAGGCAGCGGGCGCATATCAACTACTCAAAGGCTGCACTCTCAACCCGGATTCGAGTCCAAGTCATCATCTTTCACACGGGCTGTACCCTCATCAAGAGGTGGCCGTGATGACGCCCTAAGAAGCTTTGAACTACTAACAATTGGCAAGAGGAAATAAGAAGGCGGTTTCTTGTTGTGGGACCCATCAGAATAACTGTCAATTCTTATTCACAACAAAATCCCTTCAAAAAGATTCATCCTTGATCTTGTAGCCTTGAAGAAAGAGACTGCATCTCACTTCAGGGTGGATGTTCATATGCTGCTGTCAAAATGTTTATGTTGAAGAATCACTGAAACTGGATTTAGCTTCTTATTTTCTTGTATTTATGTCCAATTAACGTGCAATTATGTCAGACTGCTTGTATTATATGATTACATTGAAAGTATGGGCACTTTTTTTTGTGTTATCTTATAAATGTTATATTACAGCTCTTGTTTAGGTTTCATGTCAAAATGACGTATTTTGCCTTTTTTTTTCTTCAAATAAACTGATATAAGAATGTGAATGTGGATGCATCTATCTGTCTAGATTAGCCCCCTTAATAATCAATTATCTACCGCAAACTTTCATGGTTAACAATTTTTTATTTGAACGACATTTGGAACTACTTGAATACCTGGGTGAGTTTTTTAAAATGTGATGTTACCTGTTTAATTTTAACACTCCAGGACTTGACTTGTCCAGGAACAAGATCTAGAAAGAAAAGCACCGGTGTGGTAAACCTCCTTGAGTTGGGTTCGGTTTGAATATGAGACCTTAAATGTAATAATTTCAAACTATCATCCTCATGCCATTGGACTGGAATAAAACACCAACCGCCTGTAGTTAACAATTTATCATGAAACTTAAATCACCAAACAAAATTCTTGGAATGTTTCTTTTATCTAATATTTTCCTTTAAATGTCCCTTTGACATTCCTGTCCCTCGATTAAAAGGTCCGTTCAACACCGCCATTGTAGCCCATGTAATAAGAATGTCATGCCTTTCTTTTTCAAATAATCTGATTATAAGAATGCATACCACACATTTCATCTGCAATCCGGTTATACTAAAATATCTAAGGAAAAAATCCAATTGGGTAATTGTAAGATATTGTAACGCACCCACCAAGAACCAATTATTGATTGAATCCGAATAAGGGATACCTTAGGAAAGAAACACAACATCAGTTCTTAGAGGTGTGGCTGCCGGTTTGGAGTCTATCATACCGTCTCGAGTCGAAAAGTCATAAGCGTACTTCGCTTGTGTCAAAAAAAAAAAATCCACAAACCGATTGCGGTGGAAGTGACTTCAAGGCCCATAAAGTAACTTAGATCACCAAGGTCGTTAATATTATAATGTACTAAAAGTTATGGATTCAATATGGAAACAAATGAGAGTTAACGTTGAAGGCGATAGTAATAGTAGCCACAAAACCAATCTAGACGATGGACGTAGCACATGTACACGTATTTTTAACAGAAAAATCTAAACGTCGCTTGCCTCAAGGACATTTAATGTGATTTTTCTTACGAAACCAATCATTCAAATGACAACAAAACTGATTTAGGCATTGAATTGAAAAAAAAAACATATCAAACCAAGGACGGAAAAAAAATTAACTCAAAAATATTTTTATGAAACATCAACATTTACAGTTGAATCTTTTTAGTTTTCACATCTCGGTGTATCATTCACATCCACATCTACATGACAAAGATAAGTTCATCTACTCCTCCCTTATTCTTATTGGCCGATATGCAAATTTGCATGGTACAAAACAATAACACAAACCTTGACCTAAGGATTTAATTCATACGTACTGTACATGTAATCATTGTTATAAAACTACTGCATTATTGTTTTCTCTCACATTTCTAATATGGCCGACAATTATAATTCACATCCACATGAAATAATGAAAGAGATAAGCTTATATCCACCCCTCACCTTTTTCTTATTGGTGGATGCTGATTTGCATGGTGGACCAACACAATAATAATACAAACCTTAAGACCATAACAATGAAACAACTGTAACTAAACAAAACTTAATAGCTTCACAAAATCACTCATTTCATCTGCAATCTCACCACCATCAAAATCACTCATTCCAATGGCTGAACTCGTGCTTTCTGCCCTCCTCCCTGTGATCTTTGAGAAGCTGGCCTTTGCTGCTGTGAACAAGATTGCTGGCCAAAAAAGAATCGATGCTGAGATCAAGAAATGGCAGAGATCGTTGACCCAGATTCAAGGTGTTCTTGCTGATGCTTCTCAGAAGGAGATAACCAATCAATGTGTGAAAAGATGGCTGAATGATCTCCAACATTTGGCTTACGACATCGATGACGTGCTCGATGATTTGGCATATGAAGCTATGGATCGTGAGTTCAACCGCGAGTCGGAAGCCATCATCACCAGCAAGGCAAGAAAGCTAATTCCAAGCTGCTGCTCAAATTTCTCACGGAGTACTTACAGGTTGCAACACAAGTTGGATGATATCAGTATCAAATTGCAAGATCTTGTTAAGGAGAAAACAGACCTTGGTTTGAGAGTGGAAGAGGATTTGAATAATAGGCCAAGAAATAACAACAAAAACTATAATAATAGAAGATTTGAATCCTGTGTTTTCGATCCATCTAGTATCGTTGGAAGGCAAGCTGAGAAAGAGGAATTGGTCCAACAATTACTGGCGGATGATGGACCATCTCATCAAAACTTTAGCGTTGTTCCCATAGTTGGTATGGGTGGGGTGGGAAAAACTACTCTAGCTAAACTATTGTACGCTGAGAAACAAGTCAATGATCGCTTCAAGCTCAAGGCGTGGGTTTGTGTTTCGGATGTGTTTGATATCTTTGGTATAAGCAAAGCTATCTTCAAAGCTGTGGCACCTGAGGTAAAGGAGGAGTTTACAGATTTTAATCTGCTTCATGTCGCTCTTACAAATCACCTAAGGGGGAAAAGATTTCTACTGGTGTTGGATGATGTGTGGAATGAGGATTATGATGATTGGAAAAGATTGGTCGAACCATTTTATGGATGTAATACCGGAAGTAAAATCATCATAACAACACGCAAGTATGAACTGCTTAAAAAGTTGGTTTCCGGTCCTCTAAACAAGCAGCTGGAGAGCCTGTCAAATAAAGATGCTTTGTCTTTGCTAGCTCTAAATGCATTAGATGCAAATAACTTTGATTCACATTTGTCACTCAAACCATATGCTGAAGTTATTGTCAAAAAATGTGGCAGCTTGCCTTTGGCTTTGATTGTTCTTGGTAGATCACTGAGAACAAAAAGAGAAGAAGTAGAGTCCTGGAAGGAACTGTTAAACAATGAGATATGGAGGTTAAAAGACGGAGGTAGAATTCTCCCGGCTCTTAGATTAAGCTACCATGATCTTTCTGCACTTTTGAAACAATTGTTTGCATACTGCTCCTTGTTTCCTAAGGACTTCCTGTTTGACAAAGAGGAACTTGTTTTATTATGGATGGCAGAAGGGTTTTTGCAACAGTCAACTCCAAGCCATTCAACAGAACACTTTGGTCGTGAATGTTTCGACGAGTTGTTTTCAAGGTCATTTTTTCAACATGCACCTAATAGTGAATCGCTGTTTGTGATGCATGACCTGTTGAATGACTTGGCGACCTATGTTGCTAGAGAGTTTTTTGTGAGGTTAGACAATGAGGAGATGTCAGAGAAGTACCGCCATATGTCATTTGTTCGTGAGAAATTTCAAGCTTACAAGCCGTTCACGCCATTAACAAGAACAAAATGTCTAAGGACATTTTTGGCAACGTCTGTTGGGGTGGCATACATGTGGCAAAGTTTCTACTTATCGAGTAAGGTTCTAGCTGACTTACTTCCAGAGTTACCATTGTTAAGGGTGCTACATTTAAGTAATTTTGAAATACGCGAGGTGCCGGAATCTATTGGTAATTTGAGACATTTAAGGTATCTTAATCTTTCTAAAACTCAAATCACACATTTACCAGAAAGCACGAGCAATCTATATAATTTAGAGACATTAATTGTTTTTAGGTGCTATAGGTTAACAAAGTTACCCAACTTCTTAAAGCTTAAAAAGTTGCGGCATCTTGACATTAGAGACACCCCGTATTTGAAGGAGATGCCTTTAGGGATTGGAGAGTTAAAAAGCCTACAAACTCTCTCCAAAATGATTATCGGGGGTGAAAGCGGATTTGATTTAGCCAAACTTAAAAACTTAGAGAATCTATATGGGAAAGTTTCCATTCGAGGTTTGGAAAAAGTGGAAAACACAACTCATGCATGTGAGGCGAAATTTTCACAAAAGAGGTTTACTGAGTTAGAGCTTGTATGGGGTTATGAGCTACATGGTTCACGAAATGATATGGTTGATACAAGGGTACTAAATGAGCTTAAGCCTTGCAATGAACATTTAAAACAACTTAAAATTATGTCATACATGGGATTAGAGTTTCCAGAGTGGATTGGGGATCCATTGTTCCATCATTTGAAGTATGTGACAATAAGCGGCTGTAAAAGATGTACAACTCTACCATCACTTGGGCAGCTATCGTCACTTCGGGAGTTGTTTATTCAAGGCTTGGATAGGCTGGAATTTGTGGGTTTGGAGTTGCTTGGAACCGGTGGTGTATTTCCTTCACTTGAAATTTTAAGCTTTAAAGATATGTGTGGTTGGAAGGAATGGTTAACCAATACCGCAGAAGTGTTTCCATGCCTGAAACTACTTCATATAAAAGATTGCCCTATTTTGGTTGAAATCACACTTGATGGCCTACCATTACTGAAGGATCTAGAAATACATCATTGTCCTAGTTTGGTTGAAGTCTCTCTTGGAGCCTTAACTTCATTAAATGTTCTAGATATAGGAAGATGTGATAGCGGGGTGTTGAGAAAGCTGGTTGAAGTAGCATCAACAATCACCAAGTTGAGCATAGAACGTATTTCAGGGCTTAATGATATGGTGTGGAGAGATGTTATTAAGCATCTTAAGGCAGTTGAAGAATTAAGCATCGAGTATTGTAATGAAATAAGATACGTGTGGGAATCAGAAGTGGCTGCAAGTAAAGTTGTTGTGAAGTTAAGGAACTTGAAAGTGTGTTATTGTGATAATTTGGTGAGTTTAGGAGAGAGAGAGGATGAGGATAATTGTAGGAGTAACCTCCTCACAACTCTTAGGACGCTTGATGTATTTAGTTGTAAGAACATGAAACATTGCAGTTGTCCTGATAACATTGAGACTTTGAGCGTCTGGTCTTGTGGTTCAATTACAGCTATCTCCTTGCCAACAGGTGGGCAGAAGCTTAAGTCATTTATTATTTATAATTGTAAGGAACTATTGGAAAGGGAGTGGGGAGGACAAAAGATGAATAACAACAGAAGCAGCAACGTGCCAATGCTTGAAAGTGCAGATATTTCTTCCTGGCTAAATTTGAAATCAATAGTTAATCTGAATTTCTTGGTTCACCTCACTGAATTGAGCATAACTAGTTGTAAAAATCTAGAGTCGTTTCCAGAAACTGGAAATAAGGGATTGTCCAGGTATGGATGCTTGTTTCCCTCGTGGGTTTTGGCCTCCAAATTTACGTTCCTTAGAAATTGGGAGGTTGAAGAAGCCTATCTCAGAGTGGGGCCACCAGAATTTTCCAAACTCACTTGTGGATCTAACCTTATGCGGCGGTGACGATGGAGTGAGTAGTTGTAGTCAGCTTTCTCATCTTCTTCCTTCATATCTTAATTTACTTACCATAGATGGATTTGAGAAATTGGAATCATTTTCAATTGGACTCCAGCGTCTCTCTTTTCACAGTTGCCCTAATCTGAAGAAACTGCTCCATCCCAAACGTCTCACTTCCCTCCAACATCTTGAATTTTATGATTGCCCAAACATGACGGGTCTACCACAAGTGATATTTCCTTCGCTTTTGAGTTTAAGAATCGGGAATAATTGCCCAGAACTGAAAGAAAGATGCAGTGAAAGAGGCACTTATTGGCCCCTCATCTCCCATATCCCCTGCATCGACATATGGCCAGGTATCCCTCTTTCTCACCATTAAATGATTTATAATCAGGTAACTGAAATTTTTTTAAAATTGGGTATTGTAATGGGTGATTATTGACAAGTGGGGTTAAACTCGTTCGGTTTACACTTTAGGGGAACCCGCCCATGGCAGGGGCGGGTTTTGGTGCTCGGTCAAAGGTCTCCGAAAGACTGTCGGGGTTGTCACATCCTTTACAGAACCCTCCCCTGCCATGGGCGGGTTCTTTGTGTGTGCGCGCAGTGTGTGGAGTGTTGCATGTGAGTGTGTGTGCACATGTGAGTGTTGTGTGTGCATGTGAGTGTTGTGTGAGGAGACCGAGAGAGGGACATGTCACATCACTAGAAGAACTCGCTCTTGGCAAGGGCGGATGCTTCTCCTCTTTTTTTCACCACATATTTGACCACAGGCGCAGAGAACCCGCCCATGGCAGGGGCGGGTTCTATAAAGGATGTGACAACCCATGTTGTGTTCCGGAGAGGTATTTGACCGAGCCACAGAAACCGCCCCTGCCATGGGTGGGTTCCCCTAAAGTGAAAAGCCTTCGAGAATAACCCCTCTTGTCAACAAATACCCCCTAAAACACCCAATTTTAAAAAAAATTCTTAGGTAACTTGTTTATTTTACATTTATATTTTCTTTTAAAAAAAAACAATTATATTATACGACCTTAATACCTGGGCATGCTTACTCTATTTATTTCTATGTTAATATGATGAGAAGAAACCGTAATCTATGAATAAGTGCAATTTGTAGTCTTTTACTTTAATACATTATTTTAATTAGTATTTTGTTTTTGATATTAAATTATGAGAATGCCAATTAATGTTATGTTTCGCCTCAAGAAAAATTTTCTAATTTTAAACCAATTACAACCAATTTAAAGCAGTCAAACTGGCCAAGTGGATGATGGAATTTCTATCTGTTTTTTTTTTCAATTTTGGCACTCTTAAACATGATTTTTATATATTAGTGAAATTGATGGGAATTAAAGTCATGTATATCAATTTTCCTAATGCATGAAATCAAACACTTCCTCTCACATCAATAGGATTTAAAGTTCAATTTTTAGCATAAAAAGGCAACTCGTACGACCTAATTTCATACTCAGATGTTCAAGTCCTATGTTGGATTATTGACAAGAAATTAAGAGTCCATTTAGGATAACACTACATCTGTTTCTTGTGTTTATGTAATCATTTTCACTTTCTTTGGAGAGTATTATTGATGTGTGTTTACTACATATGTTGCCCAGTTCCATGCTCAGAGTTCTGAATTCATTTATTTCAACTATTTATTCAATGATATTTTGGATGAATGATTTTATTAAGTTACATTTTGCACCTTGTGACTCGGTGGTGATTCCAGCTTAAGAAGAAGAAGAAGATTCACAAGAAGAAGTGTGAGCATTTTGAATGAACCCCACAACTCAACCATTCTTAAAGTAGAGAATTTAGAAGAGTGTTCTGGAACACAAATAGAAAGTTTTTATGATACGATGAAAAGACATAAGAGGAAGGAGAAAAGGGAAAACCGATTATCCAGGTAACATTTTGTTCACTATGATATAGTTACAGTTTACACTAGTCTTATGCTTTTATGGGTTTCAAAATAAGTAATATTTATGCTGAACTATTAGTTTATGTGCTTTCCTTTTAAAAATGGTTGTTGAAATAGAACAATAAACACCGGGAACATTCAATCATAACTTTATGATAATATGCTGTTTAGTTATTTGAAAGTGCACACATAGGATGGTATGTTGTAATGCTACCATAAAAAATAGCTATATTTTTCACAACTGGAAGTTTCCTTTTGGTTATAATTTGAGAAAAGGAGTAGTGGGATCAGGTTATTTATTTATTTGAGAATCGTTACTCATGTATAGTTTCATTGAAATTTATGTGTGAATGATGTAATAAAAGGAAATTTTTTGGATAAGATAACAGAAAAAAGGCTTTTTGGATGTAATAATCAAATTATTAAAGAAATATCCTAATAGAAAACCAATAAAAAAATTACTGTTGCAGAGTTCCAAGTATACGCATACGTAGAAATCATAAATCGCTTGAATTATGTTTGCATGATATAAATGCCTACTATTTTGTTTATATGTAGATTAACAGTTTTAAGTTTATAATGATCATTTAGCTTTCTTTTCAATTTGACAAGTTGATCTATGAGGGAACTGACCATAATTATATCCATGTGGCTAGTTTGATGTTGCAGACTCGATTGTGATGGATACGTATTTTACACTTTGTCTATAGATTTGCCAAGTTCACAGCAGGGAGCAAAACTTTAGATTTAATTGGAAGATTATGTTGTTGGATTATTTTTTGTGTGGATACGTATTAGCGATTAATTTTGTGCATCATTGATGGTAGCTGTGGTGATTTCTACCTTCTAGTATAAAAGAACCAGTTGACTTTTGTTGGGTAATGAGTTAGATTGTGGATTGTATTTTGTTGCTAACGGGTCATAATGCAGATTGTATTTTGTTGGTCATGAGATTGTATTTTGTTGGTAAAGGGGAGACATAGCACCAGTATTCTATTAAACAGGTGAGCTTGCATATTATGTTTTGTGGGTGTTAGAAAAATATCAAATTAAAGCCTTTTTATTTTTAATCAACACATGATGGATTAGCCAAGAAAAATGAAGTACGTGCCTATTCTCCTTGTCATATTTTTGAAATTTTAGTTCATTTTAGATATAAATAATGTTTCCATCACTTTATTAGAAAGAACTACGTTTTAATAAGATGGATGCCTATGTCTGCAATTTGATACACATCAGGTTGATGCATAACTATGAATTTGATACACATAGTGCCATTTATTTCACAAGCCACAAAATGATCAAAGAAACAAAACAAGGTTGTAGAATAAAATGAACAATGTGCTAATCAGTTTGAAGAGTTTGACATTAAAAAGCAGTTTGATTACAATTATGCGGGTTCAATGCACAATCTTAATGCAGTTTGGGCATAAAACATGTTCTGTCCGAACACCAAACCCATTCAGATGTGGATTAAATGTCAGAAGTTTTTGTTTATTGAGAACTGCTATTACTAAAGTGTCTAATACAAAAAGTGCCTCAAACAATATAATTATTAAGCTATTAAATTACATAGTAACCTCCAACTCAGTTGTCACAAAAAAAAACCACCTCTAAAATCAACAAATTAACATGGATGAGAGCCGGAAAATAATTGATTTTGTTCTTGCAGGTCAATCCCACACCTTCGAAAAATAATTGATTTTGGGTGAAAGCCGGAAGGTAGAACCAATTAAGCATAATGGGTGACCTAACTTGTATCGCCTGAATTTATGAGCAGGCTATTCCAATGCCTTCACTTGTGACCTCAAGAACTTGAGATAACTTGCAGCTACATCATACACTGATGTTGTGCCCATCTTGTTTCAAAACTCAAACCACTTTCTCCAAACCATAATTTTTTCACTAATCATCTCTAGTAAAGCGAAGCCGTTTCATGTTTGTTAAACAAAAAAAATGATTTTTTAAATCTGAGAAGTATTGATGATACATTTGCCATTGTTATACAGTATAGTTTCTTCAGGGCTATTGTTTAGCAGATCCAAACAGTAGATTAACATCAAGGATGTTGTGGCCCCTTCGGATCGAGTAATCTGGATCATCTGCGGAAGAACATCATCATAGAGAGTATGCACATTCATGTGCAGTGACTCGATGGAAAACAGGGTCAAACACAAGAAAAATAATCACACAAATACTTCTGTTATTCCACACTTAATTCGACATACAAATAGGGTATTTATACCCTTACAATGGCTGTACAAACTACTAAAACTAACACAATTAACCATTTTATTCTAGCCTAATTTACATGTTTGACTTTTCTTGTTTGGCTTTTCTAATCTGACTCTAAATAATATTAATTCATTTGATTTAGGATTCTCTTGATTAAGGTCTTCCAACAAAGGATATGGCAAAAAAATTACAACAATGCCACAGACAAGCATCATGTTTCTCTCTCTCTCTCTCTCTACAACCTCACAAATTCATCCTCATCAATCAACATTACCTGTTTTTTTTCTTTCTTGTGAAGCCGTTTTTACATCCTCCTTTTTTCCAATAATATCTTTATAAGGTGAAGATGTGCTAAAAAGTTAGAAGAGTTTGACGCATAAGTATTATAATGTAGTTTGATTATAGTTATGTGGGTTCAATACACAATCGTAATGCAGTTCATGCATCAAATGTGTTCAGTGTGCAATTCAAACCCATTCAGGGTGTGGATCAAATTTCAAAAACATGTGTTCATTGGGAAACAAGTTGTCTTGAATTAACTTGCAACCTCAAGAACTTGAGATAACTTGCATCATACATTCATGTTGTGTCCATCTTGTTTCAAGCCATAACAAATGTATACAAAACACTAATTGTTCCTATAAATCAAAGTTTTTCATGTTTGACAGACAAAACATTATTTTATAAACTTGAGAGAGATTGAATATTGAAGATACATTTGTCGTTGTTACTGTATTTTTTCTCCAGTGTTGGGGTTTAGCAGATCCAAACAATAGCTTAACATCAAGGATCTGACCCAAAATATACAATAATACACAGACTAGCATCATGTTTCTCTTGTAGACTCATGAATTCATCCTTTTCAGTCAACATTACCCTGTTTTTTCCTTTCTTGTGAGCCCTTTTTACATCCTTTTTTTCCAATAATCTCTCTTTATAATAAATGAAGCCCCATTCTCCACTATACAAATAAAATTTATGTATTTGCACCTGAAACAGAACATTATCCTTTCTTTATAAACATAAGATCAAAATATTTCCACGAAACAGAAATTGATATATACCATAAAGCTTTGCTAGAAATTTTAAATGCAAACAAAAAACACAAAATTAAACTTTGCTATAGAAATTGTATATTGTATTGTTGATTACAATGAAGAGCAAAGATCTCTTATATAGAATGCATTTAGCTAATTAAGGTAAACTACTATCTAGCCTAATCATAATTCTTGACATATAATCATAATCCTTGACATATAGCTTGGATCTGATAAGTTGGAACCATTGTGAGGATAGAGGCTTTGTGAATACATCTGCAATCTGATCATCGGTTTTAATGAACTGAACGTAGAGCTTTTTTTTAGCAACTTTTTCTTCGACAAAATGAAAGTCTATCTCCACCTGTTTTGTACGAGCAAGAAATACTAGGTTGGCTGAGAGATAGGTGGCGCCTAGATTGTCACACCATAAGACAGGAGTTGATGTCATAGAAATGTGAAGTTCTTTCACAAGAGCTTCAAGCCATGTTAACTCAACAACAGTATCAGCTAAGGATTTTTATATTCTGCCTCTCGAGAGGCAGTACGTTGTTTACGAGCATGTCATGAAATAAGATTAGATCCAAGGTAGATGGCATAACCCCCGGTGGATCGACGGTCATCAAGAGAGCCATCCTAATCTGCATCAGAAAAGGCTGTGAGAGACGGGACTTGGGCATCAGTATACGTGTGGATAACAGGGGCTAATTTTTGTCTAATGAGCAAGCCATAGTGAGATGTTCCATGTAGTATCGAAGAATTCTTTACACTGCAGACCAATGATTTTCTATTGGAGAATGCATAAATTGACAAACTTTGTTAAACGCAAAGGTGATGTCTGGTCTAGAAAGAGTGAGATAATTGTGACCCCTCGTGTAATTATTAATTAGTCGTTATTAATTTTCGTTACCTCTTGTAAGGACTCATTTGTAATTCCATCTTATTTTGATTTTTTTATTGATATTTAAAATTACTATAATTTGTTTTATTATTAATAATTAAGGTAAAAATAATAATAATAATAACAATAATAAAACTATTGGTAATAATGTTTATAAATAGTAAACAAATAATTTTAAATAATTAAAAACTTGTAAATTAATAAAAATGTGCATGAAATATTAAGAATAAAACTACAGAGGTTAAAACTGTAAATTTCTATTAAATTAAACTTTGAATTAATTTTGTCAATTCTTAAACCTCAGGGACCTGGGCTTAAATTTTAAAGAAAACCCAACCCACACCCCCGTTTCTCCGGTCGCCGGCCGGCGAAGCTCCGGCGCGGCGCCGGGGACCCCAATCCCACTAAAAACCCAATTTTTAACACCAAAAAATTGTATCAAACCGGTTCGCATACATGATTCGAACCTGAGTGTGAGGTTAACTCGAATGTAACAACGGTTTCACTAAACATTCAAAGCCGAAACCGAACCCAATTACAGCTTCAATTCGTTATCACATTAAAGTGCAATATTATTAAAATTAAACGAAAATGAACGTTTGTGTAATTATTTCGAAGCTTTTAGTATGATCAATTCCACCTGAAACGGTTTTAAACCCGTTTAATTCGACCTGAAACCCCGACATTAACCTTAGTGTTGTTGGGCACCAAATCGCACGAATTGGAACTATAAATCAAAGGGCTAATGATCATAGCATCCCCTTTTAACTCCCTATAACCTCAATTTCCTGAAAATAACACCCACACATCGAATTGCCCATCGAGACCCCGTCGGCACCTTCATTCCCATTGCTCTGTTCAATTCCATTGAAATCAGGTAATAAAATACATGATTATAACATATTTCAAGTGGGAAACAAAAGCCCTAACTTTAATTTCATTATCGAGTTCGTTTTGCGGATCAATCGGATCAAATTGAAATTAGGGTTCTTGAGTTGAATTTGGGGATTTTCTGAATTTATGTTTTAAGTATTAAATTCGGTTCTTTGACACTAAACAGGCCTTTAATTTTTTTAAAGGTTTTTATTAATTTTTAAATTTTAGAAAATATCTAAATATTATTATTAATCATAAAAAAATCATTTTTAATCAAAAAATTAAATAAAATTATTTTCTTTTAAATTTTCTTAAAAATTAAATTAAGAAATTCTTATTCTTTTATTTAGAAATTATAAAAATTGTTACAAAATACCATTTATTATTAAGTTTAAATTGTAATGAATTCCCTTTAATTCTCAATAATTTTAACTTAATAAATTCCTCTTTTTTTTTATAAAATATATTTACAAACTCAATTATATATTTAAATGAGAATAAATATATATATGTACATATTTAAAATGTGCAACTATTGAGTTTGAAAGAATTTTTTAATAATTTAAATCTATAACTTTACTATTTTAACAAATAGTAAATAATAGTTTATCTTTTATTAATGGTTTTAGTCATTAAAATTTTAGTTCATTTTAGATATAAATAATCTGAAGAAACTGCTCCATCCCAAACATCTCACTTCCCTCCAACATCATGAATTTTATGATTGCCCAAACATGACGGATCTACCACAAGTGATATTTTCTTCGCTTTTGAGTTTAAGAATCAGTAGAAATTGCCCAGAACTGAAAGAAAGATGCAGTGAAAGAGACACTTATTGGCCCCTCATCTCCCATATTCCATGCATCGACATATGGCCAGGTATCCCTCTTTCTCACCATTAAATGATTTATAATTAGGTAACTTGTTTATTTTACATTTATATTTTCTTTTAAAAAAAAACAATTATATTATACGACCTTAATACCTGGGCATGCTTACTCTATTTATTTCTATGTTAATATGATAAGAAGAAACCGTAATCTATGAATAAGTACAATTTGTAGTCTTTTACTTTAATACATTATTTTAATTAGTATTTTGTTTTTGATATTAAATTATGAGAATGCCAATTAATGTTATGTTTCGCCTCAAGAAAAATTTTCTAATTTTAAACCAATTACAACCAATTTAAAGCAGTCAAACTGGCCAAGTGGATGATGGAATTTCTATCTATTTTTTTTTCAATTTTGGCACTCTTAAACATGATTTTTATATATTAGTGAAATTGATGGGAATTAAAGTCATGTATATCAATTTTCCTAATGCATGATTCAAGAATAATCTAACCTTGAGACTTAAGTACTTTACTTTAATAACAAACCAGAAGAAATTAGGCAAGAATGATCAAGAATCAACTTTCAATCTCATTCTCAATCTCGCTTGCTAATGATGTCTTGAAGCAGAAAATTTAAATGAGTGTTCTGGAAAACAAATAGAAAGTTTTTATGATCCAATGGGAAGACATAAGAGGAAGGAGAAAAAGGAAAACATTATCCAGGTAACATTTTGCTCACTATAATATAGTTACAGTTTACACTAATCTTATGTTTTTGTAAGTTTCAAAAGAAGTAATATATATTCTGGCCTATTAGTTTATGTGTTTTCCTTATCGGAGAAATTGATCTGTGAGAAAACTGAGCATGATTATATCCATGTGGCTAATTTGATGTTGCAGACTCGATTATGATGAGAAGCATTCTACACTTTCTACAATAGATTCGCAAAAATTCACAGCAGGGAGCAAAAGCCTACATTTGATTGGAAGATTATGTTATTTTTTGTGTGAATACATATTAGTGATTTGTGCTCATTGTGGTAGTTGTGGTGGTTTCTACCTTCTGGTATAAAAGAACCAATTGACTTGCTTTTATTCTGTTGGGTAATGAGTTAGATTGTAGAGCGTATTTTGTTGCTAATGGGTCAGATTGCGGATTGTATTTTGTTGATACACTGGTCAGATAGCAAACAGAATTTTATTAGCAATAGATCCGATTGCACATTGTATTTTGTGGGTAAACGGGTCAGATTGTAGATTGTATTTTGTGTGGATACATATTACTCTATTAGTGACCAATGCATCACTGATGTTATTGGTAAACCTTCTCTTACAAATTCTGGGTTGACTCGGATTTTATGTTCTTGCTGAAGGGTTAAGGGGTAAGGCATTAAAAAAATTATCAGACTAAAGCCTTTTAACTTTTAATCAACACATAATGGATTAGCCAAGAAAGATCAAGTTACATCCCTCTTCTCTTTATCATTTTTTTACCTTTTAGTTCATTTTAATTATAAAATAAAGTTTTCTTCATTTAAGTAACACAAACTAAGTTTTAACAGGATCTGATGCCCATGTCTGCAATTTGATACACTGGTCGGCTTGATGCTTAATTCTGAAATTGATGCACAAGCTTAAAATTTGATACACAATGTGCCATTCATTTCACAAGCATAGATAGGCAAAGAAACAGAACAAGGTTGTAGAATAAGGTGAACAATTTGAAGAGTTTGAGGCACCAAATCCCTTCGGGATAAGGATCAAATTTCAGAAATTTCTGTTTATCGGGAAACTAGACGTTTTCTTGAAATGCTCGTGATGCAAAAAGTGCCTCAAACAATGTAATAAAGCCATAAATTACATAGTAGAACCCAACTCAGTTGTTACAAAAATATAATTAAAAAAGAAGAAAAAAAAACCACCTCTAAAATCAACAAATCAATAGGGATGAAACCTGTAGGATACAGAGTGACGTCCATCTTGTTTCACAACTCAAACCACTTTCTCCAAAACCAAATTCTCTCACTAATAATCTCTAGTAAAGCGAAGCCGTTTCATGTTTGATAAACAAAAAAAATGATTTTATATATCTGAGAAGTATTGATAATACATTTGCCATTGTTATACAGTATTGTTTCTAAAGGGTTATTGTTTAGCAGATCCAAAAGTAGCTCGACATCAAGGATCTGACAAAATTTACAACAATGCCACCCACATACACGCATCTTGTTTCTCTCTGCAGCCTCATGAATTCATCCTCTTCAGTTAACATTACCTGTTTTTTTCTTTCTTGTGAAGCCCTTTTTACATCCTCCTTTTTTCCTATAATCTCATTAAATAAATGAAGCCACATTCTCCACCATACATTATATTTGTGTATTTATACCTGAAACACAAATGTAAAATTGATAAGTATTTTGTCAGCTTTGCTAGAAATTTCAAATGCAAATAAAAAACAGAATACAAGATGATTACCCATGAACTGAATACTAATTATTTCCTTTCTTTATAAACAAAAAATCAGATTATTTTGTTCATTATATGTCCTTCAAGAAAGAATCATATGATACAAATCATTACCAGGGTTTGCAATTTGCTTTCAGAAGCCTAGTCTGGTAAAAAGATTAATTGTTATCAGATACCTGACAGTTAAAAGGATGGTTGAAAATCACCCCAAACTCCCAAAGTATCCATCGACGCATAAAACCTCCTACATAGTTTTTAGCCCAAAAGTATATATTACTGTTGTATATGTTAGAAATTAAACTAAGACAAAGTGGTTTCAAGTTTTACCCAACCCAGCCCATTTTGACCATTTTGCCACCTCTAGTTGCATACAAAATAGCTAAGAATGGCATTCCAAAATAATTTTGCACCGCCTTCAGAAATCTATAATCCACAAAAAACAAACAATTACTAAAAGAAACTTAAAAGGCAATTATGAATTACCTCACAGAGCAAGAACTCCATAAAGATGTGAATACACCTGAACATTTAAGCATCCCATTCCCCGCCTTAAAGTCATTCAGATTGTTTTGTGCAGATAATTATGCACAACAGCTTTACGGCTCTGTAAATCCCATTTCAACAATTATTTCTATAATTACTGCAGAATTTTGGCCAATCGAATTTTTGACTGAAGCTTTCTTGCTTCCGAGTCTAAACCTGAAGAACGAAGACCTTTAACAACAACCCTTTGTGTAGATCTAAACACCTTCATTCCCTGATTCAAACAAGCTAGCAAAACCTTGGATGCAGTCAGAAATCTCCTTTCTTTGCAAAGATTATGCACCAATGAGGTGTAAGTAATACAATCTCTAACATCCATCGTCCCGAAAATCTTCAAAGCCTTATTAATGTAACCAGCTTTACATAACCGATCAACCATGCAATTATATGCAACTAAATTAGAATCAAAACCCAACGTATCCATATATCTCAAATGTTTTAGAGCACCATCAATATTACCTGCTCTACATAGCCCATCAATTAATGTAGTATGCGTATATTCATCACATTTCAATCCCACTTGTTCAATCTCATACAACAAACTATAAACTTCTTCTAACCTGCCTCCTATGCAATACATATTAACCAAGATATTATAACACACAATATCGAGCTCAATACCCTTTTCAATCATTAATTCATAACATTCATGTGCTTCTTCTAATCTACCAATTTTAGCAAACGCGCTGCTTACAGTGCAATATGAAAAGGCATCATACGTGTATCCTTTATTTTTCATTTCATAAAACACCTCAATACCTTCTTCGAATTGGCCTGATCTAAAACAATTTTTCATAACTGTAGTGTAAGTACTAGCGTTAGGTTCAAGATTTGATTCCCCAAGCTCCTTCAAGACCCGTCTTGCAGCCGATAACCGGCCAGATTTACAAAGCCCGTCAATTAATATGTTGTATGTGATTAATTGAGGAGTAAAACCCTTTTGCTTATGATACCGGAATAACTTTAAGGCGTTACCGGCATGCCCGTTCTTGCAGAGACCATTGAAAATTGTGTTAAAAGTGGTTGAACAAGGAGATAACTTACTCATAATAATATCATTGAAAACCTTGTCGGCCTCCTCAAGTTTTTTTAATTTAAAAAAGCAATGCATTAAAGTATTGTAACTCCAAACATCGGGTGGGATTCCGAGCATAATCATTTCATCAAAAAGATCAAAGCATCTTGTTAATAAGGAACGCTTGGAAGCGCCAGCTATTAAAGAATTATATGTAATGGCATTTGGGTATATGCCTGCTTCTCTCATTCTATTCAAGATTGAATAGCCTGCATCAAGGTCAACAAAACGACAATATGCAGCAACTAAGGTGTTGTATGTAACAACATCTGGTAGTGTTCCTAACCTTATAGCATCAATTATAACAGCTTCTGCTTTTTCCAGTTGTTGGACTTTACAAAATGAAGCCACACATATATTCATTAGCCTTGTTGATAACTTACATACCATTGCTTATCAACTTCGCAGATTTCAACTGTCGAGCTCCATTTACAACAACATGATGAATCTGTAAAAAAAGTTAATAGTTATAACATTGTCAGAAATAAAACCAAATGGAGATTATTTTCATTCCAAATAAGACAATAAATGAAATGGCTAGCACAAAAACTAAATTTAACAGAAATGAGGAGTTCTTTGCAGTTAGAGGAACCAAGAGCACAATCGACACAACGCAAATTTTGAAGATTTAGGTCATATATTCCAATAGGCAGTAAATTCCACCCAAATTACTCTTGTGATTTGTTTATAAAGTACTAGAATCATCTCAAATACCAAAAAACTCCAAAAACAAAATGTTCATACTTGAAAACAAATAGTTCGTAAAGTAATAAATAGTAAAACTAGAATAACCAAAAGTTCATCATTATTTAGAATCTTTATCTTCCTCCGCTTCCTCATAATCTTCATCAATCAAATTTCTTGAAATAGAAGGCTTTAGAAAAATTATTTATTACCATTACATTACTTGAACGATTTGGATAGGGATTTATTGCCTTTTTAAATAAAGCGTTGTATTTGGGACTGGCCTTATTTTGTGGCCTAGTCCCACTAGGCGACGCCATTTAACAACTATGATTTGCATATGTGAGATCTTGATTTCAACACCGATCCATGCACGTACCATGCCAAGAAAGTAATAATGTAACACTAAGGATCATCATGACTTACAAAGAGAAAATGTTAATGTAAAATTGTACAAGGTACTCGTTTATCACAAAATTTATTGATTAACCAGTATTTGACCCATCGACAATCAAATGCTATCCTAATAAATTGACACATACTTTGATAACTAATGTTGATTTAACAGTTCCGTTGTGCTTATAGAAATTTATGAAAATCATGGGACCTCAATCTCATGAAAATCACAATAATCCGTTTACATGCAAGTTTTTTACTACTCATATGTGCAACATACCAATCAACAAGGACATATAAAAGGCTCCCTTTTGACCAAAAGCAAATATCATGAACAACTATTAATGATGACAAGAGTCAAATAGGTAAGTGAAGATTAAATTTGCTAAGAGAGAACAAGACTTCCTGGAATAAGACGTGTGCTTGGAATTTCTGGTGCTATTACATAGCAAAGCATAACCATTAATCATTACAGAGAAAATAAGAAAATAATAACATGAAAAAATTAGTTTCATTGTGGCAGTTGTATCTTAAACTTTTATTCTCTTGCCTCTAAGATAAAATAAAAAATTACAGTAAACCAGATCTGGCTAATAAACCTGATAGTTTTGCAAGTTTTAACATTGATTTTTTATTACTACTGACAGATAAAGTTATGTTGAAGATAACGACATCCAAACTCATCCACATGTTTGCATGGCATAATTGCTTTGTTTCACTGCGGTAAGTAAGCACAGAAAGGACAGAAACCAAACAAACAGTTCTCTCATTTACCAACACAGATCAAAACATCACGGTTAAATTAAGTCAGCCTAACAAAAATCGCTATCACCACATAAAAGATCTCATGCCAGTATGCCACTTTACACGCGTCTTTTGAATATATATACTAATCTCTTCATAAACTGACAAGCATTGCATCATTTTCTGACAAGTAATGATTGATATGCCTAAAAATCAGCATAAGAATCAACCTAAATATATGCCTAATTCATACAATGCTTGACACATTTTTAGGCATTTCCTCCCTCTCATCTTTTCCTATGATTTTGCCATGTGTCTCAGCCTCTTTTTAGAAAAAAATTTAGGCGCATGAATCATTTCTTTATATAAGCATATCCTCGTGTATAGGAAAAGGAAGCATGGGTAAATAATAAGAAACACTTGCTAGCCCAAAATTAATTTACCTACAAGTCAAGCTATCAGGTAAACTTAGAAATAACAAAATCTTTTTTACAGATGAAACATGATTTGGAGGTGGGTACATATGCACAGTTTCCACTTGGGTTGGTACTTGGTAGCTCAGTGAAAAGAGTCAAAGGCCTTTTATAGAAGGGTTCAAATACTTGCACGAGGCAGTTTAGGAATTGGTGTAGTTTAGGAGTATGAGTAGATGGGTGGGTGAGTCGTCGTTCTAAAAAATCTTTGGATATGCTAATAGTTGCAAGTTATATCTTCTCTTAAACATTATTTGGAAAGCACTGGGCTTTCTTCTTAGCAATGGACTTTCTTCTTTAACCAACAAATCCTAATTACAAGCTTAAAACAAATAAACAGAAGACAAAAAACCACCCCACACAGCCTGTTTTTGTTTTCATGGTACTTACACATGATTTAGCTTTAAATTCCCCTGCCTTAACCTCACTTTTAAGTAAGCTACAGCTCCAAGCTTAAAAACCAAATAACGCAATAAGAGTGTTTGCATACTAATCTTCCATAGAAACCCTAAACAATCTGCCAAATAAAAGAAAAATGCACCAAACGGACGGTAACAATGATTAACTCACAGCTGCAAGAAATATGATTCGTTGACACCAGATCTTATTGGAGATGGCAAAGGAGCCCTAGAAGCCAGAGAAACTGATGCGAAGTTGCTTGAGAAACTGATGCGAAGTTGCTTGAGAAACTGATTCAAACAAAAGACTATAGTACTTCAATATCTGTGAAGAGCTAGTGTAGCATTCTGAAATCTGAATGAGATTTGTAGAGAATTAAGAGACACATATTTACCTATGAAAATGGTGATATATTAAATCTCTAGGACAAATAACTTTCCAATGACTCTAATTTGTCCCAGTAACACGATATTCCCAGAGAGTTTCAAAATTTACAAATCACAAATAGGCACATCTCTAAGGCATTTCATCGAACAACTGGCGTGCATTAAACTTCCTACAAGTTTCCACCACCAGCCGGACAAATAACCCCCAAAATGAACAACCTCACAATCACAAGTCTTTTTTTATCTATTTTTCATCTACGATTAACAACAAGTGTCTCATCAAAGCACTCTATGCAAAAGTTTCTGTAAATACACACATCTACTCTTCCAGCACCAAATCAATTTCATTTTCCATCCAATTTTCACCAAATCTTGAAGCTACAAATACCCATTAAGCAATTGCAGTTTTTACCAGTTACAACCATGATTTTGACGCCTATTAGATGTTTGTTTAAGCACTTGTATCAAACTATATGTGAAGTCCACTGCTGTTGGTTGTCAAAGGGGCTTCGTAAACTAAAATGGAAAGAAGATGTACGGACCTGATTTGACTTGAGGATCACAGGGAACACACAGGAATTGGAGACGAGTGAGGTTAAAGACACTCGTTTCTTTGAGGACGACGTGGGTTTGATGTTTTGCCGTTTGGGGGGGTTTGGGAAAGAATGGGTGTCAATTTATTACTTTTATAAAACTAGGTTTTTAGCAGAGGCACGTTGCGATGTTATAACATACAGATTAACAATCGATTTGATTGTCTCCGGATAAAATTCATGTTGAATGGTAAAGAAACTCGAGTTTAGACCATTGAACGAAAACGTATTATATTTAAACTACTCCCGACTTGTTTCCGAAATATATTTACGTTGAAACGTACTGTATCCGGATCTATATGGTTGAATGAAAACGTTTCATACATTACAAAACGTCATTTTTGAAATGTAGATAATTTCAAAACGTGTATAATAATATGCACGAAAACGTTTTATATTTGACCCGACACGTACCGACACATACCTAAAAATCAAGTATTAACCAACTCAAGTACTCCACAATTTAATGCCACCAAAGAAATTAAGAAAAATACATCACATATAAAAATAAATTAGATACTACTATCAAAGATGGGATCTACTCATTTTTAATAACATACGTAACATTGAAATCCAAAATAAAATCTTGAAGCATTCGTAGATTGCTTGTAATGAAAGAAACAAAAAGTTATGTGGCAAAAATTAAAAACTATAAAGTTTTATTTTCATGAAAGTTTGTGATTAATATAGGGGAGAGATCCCTTTAAAACCATGCTATAAATAAAAACCACGAAAACCAAAGATTACATATATGTAAATACGTGTTACAAAGTGTACAACTAAAAGTTACATACATATAGAGGTTATGTATATGTAAGTACGTGTTATCATGTGTACAACTAAGAGTTACGTGCATATAACTCATACAAGTTACGTATATATAAGTCGTTTCGTCATCATCGTCGTTCCTTCTAGTTTAAATTAAAAAAATATATGATGACTTCAAAAAATAAGGTTGAAGTTTATTCAAATACACTTTAAACAATTAAAAAATTAAATCAATTATAAATTATATGATTTGATAGTGGTGGCTTTTATTTAAACCAAACCCTATTGGGGGTTGGGTACTAATAAAAACCAAGAGAAATTATAAAAACCAACCATATATATATAAGAAGATTCAAATAAAAACTTTTTTATTTGTGAGAACTGTAGAAACAATGTTTTAAAAAAGATGTTTATAAAGAACAAACACCGTTGGAAACCAAGTATTTATTTGTATAATTAAAACATGTTCTAATAAATAATAAAATATTAACGAAACAATAAAAATAAAATAACGAAAAAAATTAAAAGGATAATGCTAATATTTATTAAATATACAATTAATAACTCATTTAATTTGGGTTGGTTTTTATTAGTTTAAATAATTAAATAAATTGTCCATTAATGTTAAAAAAAAACAAAAAAGAAAAAAAGCTTTCTAGTCTTTAAAATAGCCTCTGGAGTTAAAAAGACCAAAATATATTTACATTTAACCGACAAAACTAATAGAGTTATTGCTGAGGGGCCAAAACTAGATGCAACCTTAGAGTCTGATATGTCTAAAGATTTTTTTAAATCAAAAGATTTAAAATGATCAGCCGGAATAATAATTCACTCTTAGAATTTTAATGTTTAAGTTGTAAATTGCAGTGGGAGTCTAAGTTGTAAAATTGAGTTTGGTTGGCAACCTTTGCATATGAGTATATAAAATGTTGTACTTTTATTTTTATTTTGTTTCTGGATTATATGTATTCACTTATAAATTCTTCTTTGTTGTATTTTTATTTTTATTTTAGAGGTAAACAAACGAACATAATTAATGTTTTATCAGTATTCATATAGTTTATTTTCAACCTTAATTCAAAGTTTGTGAGTTTAAGACCTTTAGTTCTCAACCTTTTTCTTATGATAGAGATGATCATGGACTAATGGGCAAGGAAAAGAAAACACTAGTAGGTGTCTGTTTTATCTGTTCAAAGGTGACAAGTATGCATAATCCATAATGAATAATCTACGGTCACAAAAATATAAAAATTCATTTGAACTCTATAAATTGTAGTTTATTCTTAACTTTCAACTGGGTTTTTTTCAAATGTGAGACCATGACAATTTTTAGCTAAAAAGCTACTAAGTGGGCCATTAAAACAAATAAATCGATCTATTAAAAACTGAGACTTCCAACTTGTGTAGATATATGTGCTTTAGAGTTTAGAGTTTATCAACCATTTGCCTCTTTCTAAATGCCTTTTTGAGGTTCAATAGTTCAAATATAAACTTTCAATAAAAAAGTATGAAGTTTTGTAATCTAGAAAGTTACTCATCAGCATGCAATGACAACCATTTGTTACAACTGACATAATTCTTCATCCATTTACAAACATTCGTCGAAATCAGAGCAATGAAAAAAGAAAAACCCATAGACATAGATGATGGAAGGATGTTATTCGTGCCAAGCATATCCTAGACGTCATCCCTATTTGATTATGCAACAAAGCTATTAACAAAATCAATCTAATATAACATGCGTTATGTTATAACTTGAAATTGTGGGGTTGAGTTTGTATCTTTGCTTTTATAAAACTTAAAAAAAAATACCATTTTGATCAACTATTTTACTAGCTAACTCGTACATTCTTTAATTATACGTTCAAATCTACATCTTAATTCAATCATGATTGCTTGCTCACTAGCATGTAACACAAATGATCATTCTTCTGATTTCCCTTATTGTTTTCTTTGTGCTTTTTACACATGTAATAATTTTATAAATATTATTAAGGGATTTTTGCATATTTATTTTTTTAAGACCAGCGGTTTTAAATCAAAAAATTTAAGGGTTTTTTACATATTTGCTTTTTCTAAGACCATCAGTTACGTATTTTCTTAAATCAAAAATTTTACATGTTTTTCCTTCCTAAAACATATGCATATTTATTCATTTTATTAAAAGTAACTTATTAAATGATTATTTTGCTCTTATTTTTATCAAGTGATTTATACATAGATAAATGTTCGAATAAAAAGGTTCTTAAAACTAAAAGGTATAAGAAGTAATTTCAACCATCAATCTTCTTAATCATTAATTGAGATCAAATTGTAGAGAAAAATTTATTAGATGTGTATTTTAAAAATAACCACTTTTGTTGACTTTTTGTAAGTTCTCACATTTTTTTAAACGTTCATAACTTTATGTATAACACTATTTTTTATAAAAAATTACACCATAAAAATGAGTTTTTTTATCTTTAAAACGAATACAATATTGTTATATAAAAAGATAACAATTTATTTACATATTTGAGCTCATATCTCGTCAATGTGTCTTTAGTGCGGTTCATCATGTTTTTTTAGTTAATGTGTTTTCTAAATACTATTGTGTTTTTTAAATGATGAATTTTAAATATATATAATTGTGAAATAACATTGTTGTGTATCTTCAATATGTAAACCACAATAATAAATTAACAACTAATTAATCTAATACGTTAAGAATAATGACAAAATAACATAATGTCGCATTATATTTTTGGTCGTTGTGTTATCTTGAACACTATGAGTTTTAAACATTACACTGGTAAAATAACATCATTATCTACTTCTAATTGTAAGACACAATGATGATAACAACCAAATTTATATAATTATAAGAAATGACAAAAGTAACACATTGTATTATCTTTAACGCTATGAGTTTTGAAAAATAGAATGGTGAAAGTATATTATTGTGAACTTTTAATTGTAAAACACAATGATAGATAACAAGTTTATATAATATATAGAATATAGAAACAATAATAAAAATAACATAAAATGATCTAAAACGTAAAACACATAATAAGTACATATAACATTGATGTAAAATATATAACACAATGAACTGATATTTGACACAATTAACGTATAAGACACAATGATCAAAATGCACTACCCTTTAAACAATAAAAAGACACATGTTCAGCCCTCAATCATTCTTACGTTTTGTGGATTAAGTATTGTTTTTACTATAATCCTACCCATATACATATATATTATTTGGTATTGCAATTGTTTAAAACTAGGCAACTGTTTTTGAATTTGGAGATGTAACTTTCTTTATTGGTGATTATTGTTTTAAAATGCTAGTTTTAAACTTTTGTATTGATGTGGTTTGTTGTTTTTATTTATACGGAAGGTTCGAACTTGGATAAATATGTAACTTATAGTTTTAGGAAAAAGAAAATATGTAAAATTTCTTAGTAAAAATAAGGTAAAATGATTTAAGAAGTTAATTTTAATGAACTGAATAAATCTATTTATTAAAAGAAGATTTTGGGGGAACACAAGACACGATCTACACATCCTAAATCAAATTCTTCTCCACTCTTTAATAAATAATTACATTTACTACCAATCATATTATTTAATTATTTTTTCATATTAAAAATATTTTTTGATAAATTAAGAAAGATATTTTCTATAATACAATTTGTAAATAAATATTTTTTTATAAAATAAGAAAATTTTCTAACATATTAAACTTTTTATATATATAAGGTCATAATTTACTCAAATACTCTTTAGACAATTTAAAAAATAAATTATTTATAACTTTTGTAATTTGTTAGAAGTAGTATTCGTGATTTCTCATAACTTACTCGTTTTCTCTTGATCCCTCCACTATTAACGTATATACTTATTTTAATAAAAAAATACAATCAAGCTATATCAATGTCTATTATTTAATTAACTCTTCACTACAAAACACAATAAGAAACATCCAAAGAATCTATACATTGCCTTGAAATTGTAAGATCTTGTTAAAAATGTCTTGCATATGATATAAAGATTATATTATCACAAATAAAGGTATAATTTTTACAATACATTTTTATATAAACATTGTTTATAGAACTGCAAGAATCTGACTAATTCAGTCATTTATGAGTGGAATTTATTGAGTATGCTTGTTAGTTTGACTCGTTTGAACATGAAAGATCAAGTAAACATGATTAAGATGAAATGCTATGATGGCTAACAAATTACAGTAGTATAACGGGATTTAGAGCATTCACAACTCATCCTCATCCCATCTCTATAATTTACCAAAATTTATATCATTTTCTAAATTTTCTTTCATTTTTTAAAACCTTCCACATCCTATATCTACCTCTATTCAATTAAATAATATTTTTTTATTCTATTTTTAATTATATTTTCTCTTTCTATCTTATTTACATATACTCAAAAAATAAACTAAATAATAGATATAATGGATGAATAGTGTCATCCTAAATAAGGAGGATGGGTATGCTTTCCCCTAAAAATATAGGGTTTGCGTATGTGGATAGAAGATGAGATGAAGTGGATTTTTATATAGTTTTGTTAAAATATAGAGATAAAATTGAGGATGGGGATAAGGGATAGGGGATGGGGGATGGGTTGGGAATGCTTTTAGTATCTACAATCCAAAAACCAAAACTTTCAAATTTGTTTTGTATTAATTGTAAAATCATATAAGAATACCAAAATACAACCTTTGTGCCAGTGTTTAACCGGATTCCGTTATTGTTAGTTTCATCGATCACAGTGGTAAATCTCTAGACTTTGTAACTTATCTCTTTTCGTCTCTAGTAACTAGCCCGCCAAAAACCTCAAACCGCCACCATCTGTACTCATCTTGAGGCCGACCATTCGATTCATCTCGTTCACAAAACGATTAAATCGTGGATCCTGAACTCCACAAGTCTCTCCCAGACAAAAAAAAAGAGTCAACCATGGAATCAAGTTTGACCAAGTCAAGAAAAAAATCAGCTTTGATCGGAACCATGTCATGATCCAACACCCATGTGTAATACTTCATTTCCAATGCTCTTTTAATCACATATGCCTTCACGATAATCTCCTTCGCTATTTGTATACCTTCAAGTTATTAATAAACACATCCGCATTAACCACCCGATGGCCAATGACAAACGTCTTGCAAGATCAAGAAAGAAATCAGAGGCGGGACCTGCAAAGATATAGTTCCTAACATCAGGCCTCGCAAAATGACACAATAAGTTTCGGGTAATCATCTTTGATGTTTGATATATGCTCACAAGCACTAAAGCATTCGCCTTTTGGGCTGATGTTCAAACAAGCACAAGTTCATCTATACTCGTCACAATTCTATCAGAGATTACTTCTTTAAAACAGAAATCATACCCCAGGTACTAACAAGTTGATACAAGAAAACTAGTGTTTCTTTGCTTAAGGTTATTTTGTTCCCACGCTTACCTGACATCACAAAACTGATTCATCTGTTTTAAACTAAACAGATTCATCTAAGTTCATTGAATCATTGTTGTTATGTATGTTCACGCGCTTTAACTAGTGTTTGATTATGCTTTCCTTAAGTTGTAAACTAAATGGATTCATCTAAGTTCATAGAATCATTGGCTTTAAACAATCAGATGCTACAAGATTCATATATAAAGAACATATGAAGAATATGGTACCTGCAACGAACCTTGCCCGTTGTAATAATGAACAATCAAACCATTAAGAAATCTATAATACAACAGTGATAATTTGATATCATCTTCAACCACAAATGCAAATCCATCATCAGAAGCAGGCCAGGCCACCATGCTTCCATCCACTGTGCCTGCAGCCCAGTATTCCCCAAATCTCCACACAAAACCATCAACAAAATTAATGATCCGACGAGATTCATTCAGGGAACCAACACCTGTTCATATTTGAACGCACAGCGGTTCACACGTGAACCACCTCTCCATTGTTGATTTGTGATTTGAAACAAGTATTTGATTGTGCAGAATGTTTGGTGTATTAGGTTGTGGTAATTCATATCCAAGACTGTTCACAAAGGATTTGGTGAAATTGATTACCAGAGTATAATATGCTTCCTTCCTCTTTGTATGTTAACACACACACTCGGGTACAAATATCTGCAACACTTGAATTTCATTACAAGCCATTTATAGTCTGCTTTCTCAATGATTATAGTAAAAGAATCCAATTACTTATTTTTTTTAAATAAATAAAGGTTTGTAAATGTTTGTTGGTGGATGAATTACATAAAGGTAGCATAATAATAAGGGAAAATTACCAAAGTAGACATTTTACCAACCTAAATTACCAATATAACCATTAAAAAATAAAATTGATCAAATAAACAACCAATAAAAACGAGCCACGTGTTCATTCCTCGCCACGTGGGCGAAGAAAATCCATACTTTCTCGCTGAAAAGGTGACTGGGCGAGGGAATTGTATAATTCCTTGCCGACGTGGCGAATTTTCATGGGCTCCTCGCTGACGTGTCTCATTCCTCGCTAACTGAGCGAGTAATCATATGTTTTCCTCGCCCATACTTATCAAAATGCCATCGGAGCCAGATTTTGAAAAGAAACCTCGTCATCCAAAAAAAGATTATTAATTCTCGACACCAGGCGAGATTGTTGACCTCTTCCTCGCCTCATCATATTGTTTAAACATGCATACACCCTTCCTCTTTCCTTTTAAAATAACAATTAAAATTACAAACTATTTAAAATTACAAAGATATTTAAAAATTTTAATTAAACACTTTATAAATACAAATTAATTCGAAAACATTCCAAGAATCACACGCTTAATAAATTATATAAATTTATATTATATTTTAAAATGTTAAAATAAAGGATATTGGGTAAAAATATTAAAAGATTTTTTTTTCAGTTTTTAAAGAAAAATTTAGTTATTTTATTTTATCTTCTATATATAGAAACTATGAAAGATAACATATGTAACAACATACAAAAAGTATTAAATAATAAAAAGTTTGTTAATTTTTTGTTTCATATAAAACATTCCCTTTTTTTGGGTCAGACGGTGAACCGAATCAAATGGTTGGAAGGATTTGATTGTTTATAATTTTTATGAAAATTTTATTTTCAGATTAATTTAGCATTTATGCACCATATTTTATTCATTTAAGTTTTTAAATTTTTGTTAGAATTATAAATCTATACCAAAACAAATAATATTGCCTTATTTTGTTACAGATTAGCTATACATATTTTAAAATTTTATATTGTTCAATTGATTCGACGAGTGACCACTTAAATTTATATTGTTTGTTTTATAAAAACTTTTGGTCATATATATTTAATAAAACTAAAAAGGAAATAAAAATTTGAAATGTAAAAGCTAAAACGTTTCATGAACTTATCATAAAACTTAAAATTTATAAATAAATAAAAAAAACTTACCCTTAACTTTTCTGGAAAAGATAGCTCAAGAAATGAATAAAGAGTACACTAAAAAAACAGAAATTTCTTTATGAAACACAAATTTAAAAAAAACTTAAAAATCGACAAAATTTTGAATTTACGACTTTATGTTTTTAAAGTGTTAAAAAAAGCTTAAAATTAATATTAACTCTTATTTTTTTTAATATTAGAGAGACTAAATTTTAGAAGGGTAGAAAAATAAAAGTTTCAAAGTAATAAAAGTTTCAAATTGGTGTAGTCAATGGTTATTTTTGTAAAAGTTTTAGTCAAAGGTTTGGTCACTTGTTTAATTTGGTAATTACCCCTAATAATATTGTATTATTATGTGTCAAGTCTCCTTTCATCCGTGTCCCTTGACAATTGATCTGACTCGATTTTACGTTTATATTTCTCTTTTGTAGATTACTGATCAAGTAAATGAAGAATTAAAACATATTCACTCGATCAGCATAAAATCATTAACCTTTGTTGTAAAAAAGGATATTACAAAAAATCAGCACCCATTATGATACATTTAAAGTCTTGATACTATTTAAAGCTATACGACTATTATAAAAAGATATCATAAACCTTGGTTTTAACAAGCTACTTTAATATCTACTTATATCATTCCACAAAAGGATTTAAAAAAACCAAACAAATTACAATAATATGCATTCTTGGTCTTCAATTGAAAAAAGTCAAAAGTCAATAACTAAATACTTCCTAATCAAACCATAAGGGTCCATTAAAACAGATCATAAAAGCCATATGATCTCAATTAAACTATCCACACCACACGCACCAGTTTTTCCATGGTTATTCATTCGCCACCGCCACCCTCGGCCACGAGCTCTCTAGCCGGAGGGAACAGAGCCACCGCACCCTTCTCCGGATTGACAAACTTCCTATACACAGCTTTTAACTTTGTTTCACTAGCACATTCATGAAAACTCACCAAAGTCTTTGCACACTCCCTGTTGAAAAACCAACAAAGTTCTCAAGTCAAACACCAAAACTTGGAAAAAGATTCAATACCCTTGTGAGAGAAACACTCACCTTAGCTCATGTTCATAGTACCCGGTGTGGTGTTTGAGTGTTTCGGTCCAAGCCGGAGTCTTTTTGAGGGTGCACCGAGCAGCATAAACAGCTGAAGCAGCAAGCTTTGAAGGGGTGTTGGTTATAATAACCGAGTAGTGAATTAGACCAAGTTCAGTCAGGAAGAACACCATATTCTCCATCTACATTCCACAAATAAAACTTAAGTTTCAGCCTTGATTCTTTTTATAAAACATGTGTTTTTTGCATAATGTACCTCGTTATCAAATGGAAGTGAAGCTTTTGTGTACCGAATAAGGAACACATATGGTGTTGGAACCGTTAAATACCAACCCAATTGACCAAGAATGGCTTTCTCCATGTTCAGAATCTGCTCTCTTGGGTACGCGTTGTCCGAAATCGCGATCAAATCAGTGACTTCTGGTGGCCAGATTTCTTCATATTTGCAGGCAACGAGCATTGCACTAATGCCAACCAATTGAAGTTCCCTCCGGGGAACTCTTTTCACTGAAAGGTACCTATCAACTATGTTGATGGTGAGATAAAGACTCTCCGGCATGAGTTCAAACTTCCGGTGAACTTCAATCAACCAATCTATCAAAATAGCTCTCATTTTAGCATTGAGATCAGGCTGTGAACTCATGTAATCCTGTAACCCGCCTTCGGTTTCTGAGAGCTTGTAGAACTTGTAAATGTCTTCAACATATTCAACTTCTGCTAGCTCGTTGTTGATGTCGGATTCGTCTATGTTAACCACAGGATCTTTAGGTTTTGTTGTGATCCCACAAGCAGCCTGAAGAAAGATTCAAATTTGGTTATATGGGCATGGAAGAATCGATATAAAGATCATGTATATCAAAGTTTTAAAAAGGAAACTAACTTTACTACGTGCAGTGAGCACAGTTGTTAGTGACTTTGAAGGCTTTTTTGGTCTTCTTCTTGGGGTTTCTTCATGGGCTTTCAGTGGTAATTCTCCGTTGTTAGGTTCTGGTTGTGGTTTCTGCATCTGCAGTTTAAACATTACATAAAAACTGTATTTGTTAGACCACATAATACCTCTACTTACAATAACTCATTAATTCATGCATCTGATAAAAATTTCTGCACATGTACCTTAATATTCTTATCAGCTGCTCCTTGTGCATTTTCCACCAATTGGGTACGAAAATTTCTGATCAAAGTCGTATCAAAATCGAGTCAAGATCAAAGAAATATGCTAACAGGTGATAATCAGAAGAGGTTGGGGGGGGGGGGAGGTGTTATATAACCTTGTAATGGGGCGTGATATCTGAGTAGGCTTTCCAATTTCAACGACAGTGGGAGCAAGATTGCCTATATCAACAAGGGCTCGACGATTCCTTCGTTCAATTTGTCCATCATTATTCTGCTTCACATCTGTTATATAAAAATCATACTCTGTCAAGAAATCAAGAGAGAAAGATGAAATCTAACGCAAAAATATAAAGGAATTTTCAAATTTATTGATTACTTTGAAAAAATAGTTCACTAAAACCCATTTATACATAAGATACGAACGTTAAAGATCATGATTTAGAAAACCCTAAATCTAAATTTTTCACAGTGGAATCATCAACTCAAGAACAATCATCTTTCTAAAAGAAAAAACATTTCAAGATCAAATCTCTGTTGTTAATTCGACGATCAGATTCACTATAATCCCATTGTTAAAGAAGAGGCAAACCTTAAAATCATGATCATTTAAAACCCTGAATCTCATTTTTTCACAGAGGGGAGAACAATCATCTTTCCAACACTTTCATCATGATCTCTGTTATTAATTAGACGATAAGATTCACCACAACCCACGCCTAAAACCCAATTTACTCATACTGAAACCCTAGATCTCAAACCCAAATTCTCAAAACCTAACCAACAATCAAAACTCAAAACAACAAACCTCTAATTAGCTGTTGAACCGGAACAACAGACTCATTCGACGCCATATCCCCCTCTTGTTCTTGCGTATGACCGAAAACACCTCCGATACTCGTCAAAATCGACGAGAAAAACGACTGGAGACGGCCGTTGTTCGCCTCCCCTTCTTCCAGGTTATGGTCCGCCACTGTGATCCGATTCGATCTTCAATGTCGTGTGATGATGGCAATTTTGTATAGTGATCGATGTTAGGGTTTGATGAATGAGATTTTGTTTTCTAGGGTTTTAATCGGTGATGAAGAGTAACTATAACTGATGAGGCGCCTCACCTTTATAAACGGTCAAATATTTCAATTTTGAATATTGACCGTTGGATGTATCTGATGCACTTTTGGATTTCAACGGTAATATTCTCACTTCACACGCGTCTTTTTTTTCACCTTTTATGTTAAAACACAAGATATTAATTTTACCGTTTGGCAAATTTTTTAATAAGTTTCTTAATTGTATTTATATTATAAAAATAGGGTTTTAATATTAGACACTTACCCTTATAAATCAGCACCTCTTATACGCTTCGTATGGCTCCATACGAGACGAATAGGCTCGACGACACGAAAAACAAGAAAAATTCAGGGGTTTTCAGATACGCTTCCAAATAGCTCTATACAACTCATATAAGCCTATACACACGTATAAAAAAATTCGATACTAAATACGAGAAAAATATCAGAGAGGTTATACCCTCCATATGACGCGTATATAGTTGTACAACACGTATAGAATTCTGGGGGTGTTGATTTATAATGAGTGTTTGTCTAGATATCAGGTCATTTAAAAATATCATAGATATATAAATCATTAGTTATTATCGGTTGGTATTCATAGCATATAAGTTTTTTTACATCTGCATTTTTAAAAATCACGCATAAAAAATAATGGATTCAAAATAATGTTGTCAATTGAAACACATATAAATATACTGATATAAATGATTATGTTTGTTGGTATTATTTATTAAATTGTTAACTCTAGTTAGTCTTTATATCATATATATACACATATTATGTAATATTTGAGAAACACTAATTGCAGCAAATGGACGCTGCCCCCAAATCCTCGTTAAAGGGGCCTTGGTACCCATACTATTTAGGGATTTCACCCCTAAAAATCAATAAGGTTCTAACACCTATAATCATAATAAACCTTTAATTAGTATTCACTCCGCACCTTTGGCTAGTTATATAATTGTATTTGGTGGATTATTGAGATAGCAAAATGTAGCTAGTATATAAGTTACAAAACAAATTATCAGGGAAAATGTAATCATTAGAGTTATATACACCAACTTTCTTAAACCATAACTAGTCAATGATTTGTGCTAAAAATATCATTAAAAATACAACATATTAAGGGTATGTAACATCTTTCTGACCAATCAAATTAACGGTTCAAATAATCAACCCAACCACTTGTTAACTTCTCCTTTGGTCTCGCTAATTTTGTCTCCCTTCTGCCTCGTTAAAATGCTGGAGTCGTAGGTTTAATTTCCATCCAAAACAGAAATGGCAGCTTGTGGAGGAGTTACCGAAGGCGTCGATAACAGCGTCGACATTGATGGCCTTGCGCGATTCGCTGTCGATGAACACAACAAGAAGGAGGTATGTATGTATGTATATATTGTTTTCATATGTTCAACCCTTGATTCTCTTGATTTCAAAATCTATGTTTATAAATCGTTGTTCTGTTTCTTCGCTTTGTACTCGATTAGTATGGTATTTTGTTATGGTTTTATGTGTTTTTAACAGCAATTCATGTTATTAGAAAAATATTTACCAAACATGCATACTGTGAGATTTGAATTTATAATCATTTAGTTGGGGAGTACATCTTACGATTTAACGTATCTGTATCTTCATTTAACGCATCTGTATCTTCAGATTGCTTGCAAGTTGTATGCGACTAGTTTGCATCTCATTCATCTTAAATCGTCCAATTTTGGTGGCAAAAATGTAATAATTTGTTTCTATAAAAATGAAATTTAAGCTAATAATGCTTTTTTTTTTTTTGTTTTAATATTTATCTAGCAACCCTCTCCTTCAACTAGGATCACCTTGTGGTTTTTTTTTTTGTTTTTTTTAGTTGTCTAACAACACTCCTCTGTCATCAGGGACAACAAAGATGAACTAAAAGCTTTAGGGCATTCACAATTCACCGCATCCCCATCCTTATAATTATATTAAGAATCATTATTTTTTTTTCTCTCATTTTTAATTAAATAATATTTTTTTCATATCTTTATCATTATCTTTTCTCTCTCATCCACTAACAACCACTTTAAAAATTATTAAAAATTTATAAGGTTGTACCGTCTTTACCCAAATATGATGAAACAAGGTACAACCCCTATAAATTTTTCATCTCATTCACTCACAACCACTTACAACCATCCTCATAATATAGCTGACGGCATTAAAAGTCGATGTATACGATTACAAAATTATAACAAATAAAATATATAATTGTGCCGTTTAAAATTCTGGGCTAAAGTCCTACTGTTATTTATTCTTCACAAAGCAAGCCATAACTTTTGAATTTGATTGACCTTTTTCGACATTTGAGACATGTTTGATGGGCAAACTAGTTATGGACTATTATATTTCTTAATGCACGCAATTTTGAATAAAGAATCATGAGTTTCAGACAAACACTTATACGTTATACATAGCGCTTTATAGTCACACTGTAAGATGGAAAAAGAAACCGTTTATAACTGAATTATATATCACATTTAAAAGCTAGATACATGTGTTTATATGGTTTTTGTAACACTCCACTTAAAATTATTTTGACCCTTGGGACACCTTCAATCATTAACATATGTATATGTTTCATTGAAGAACAATTATGTAGATACAATAAATTGATAAATAGAATGGTAAGAAATTGAACTAATGATGATGTTTAATTATGTAGAATGCAACTGTGGAATTTGTGAAAGTAGTAGAAACAAAGCAGCAGGTGGTACAAGGTACCATGTATTATATCACACTGGAAGCAAATGATGGTGGTGAGAAGAAAACTTATGAAGCCAAAGTGTGGGTTAAGCCATGGGAGAATTTCAAGGAGTTGCAGGAATTCAAACTTGTTTGAAGCTGCAACCTCACTTTAACTTCCACATGGTAATTAATCATCTTTTGAAGATAATTATAAAATTGATATGTAACTAGTGTAACAATAATACAACATAGAGAGATATAAGCAGAGGAAAAGATGTTTATATCATTGATATGTGTATATAACATTATAAGATACAATAATTTGTATGAGAAGCGGAAAAAAACTTAGGGATAAAGTAAATATATATTAGACGTTAATAATCGTTAATAACTATAATAATAAACATAATCATATCTATATGTACAACAAAAATTACAAGTCTAGTTATTTTTTAAAACACGTTATGTCTTTATAACCCTTTAAGATCGTATTGTATCTTTATAAACAAAAATGTGTAACTAAAAGACACAAATATACCTCTATGTTCATTATCTCTCAAAACTATAATGCCTGAAATAAAGTTTTCAAAATCATTATATTAACTTCTCCTTTTATCCCATGGCTAAATGTCTCTCTCTTAACAGACTCTTTATTAATAAGATAACGGTGAGGTTTGTCATGATCTCACCATCCCTAAACCTTATTATTTGAATGTGATTCCGCTAGGTATGTTCATGTTATGTCGGCGTAACATGTTCATAATAACAACTAGACTTTGTGATTTGTTTTAAAACTAAATTTCTTAATTATCTTTAGCATTTCTTAAGAGAGGATGTTAAGTTGTAATTCATACCTTTTTAAGACAATTTTCATGACTTACTAATGTTAGAAGCTCCATATTGTTTTTGATCAAATTGTATATTTCATGATGCAGGGTGAGAATGCTATGAGACACCTTCCACAAGTGAAGATCAAACGTATCAACAAATATTTTAGGTTAATAATAAACATTTCTTGTAATATTGTACAAGTTAATGTCCTTTGGTATGTATATTAGAAAACATATCAAAATATAAACACGAATTTTATAGTCATTTTCCCTCCAAATAAAAATATAAATAGCTTAAGGAAGCAAATTTTATAACCAAGGCAAAGACCCCGCCTCAACACAATTGATCGACTATTGAACTGGCCGTCTTATCGACGGAATGATCAAACCATATTCAAAAAATCATAAATAATTTAAAATTTATACAACTAGTTTAAAACAAAATATCTTATTTATTAGTGTAAAGTTGTAATGTTAACAAATGAAAATTGAACCAAAATGTAAAGGCAGAAATAACAAATAAGATATGATATTTTAGAAGGATAAAAATAAGATTTGTTATCCGGTTCTGGTCCGACGATCCGACTCAAAGAGAAAGATGCACAAATCAAGTTTTGGGCCCAAACCAATTCGGCTTGGGTTAAAGATGGTCAAATTAGTTTTTATCTAAATTAGTTCGGGTTGAACCTGGTGTTGATAAGGAAATGGTCGTGTTTCACTACCAGATTAAATTAAGAGTACTAAACCAGACCAGTTATGTAAACGGATAAGTCTTCCAATCAGATGACTGGTCTGATTTTGAGAACAGTTGATCATGATTAAGTTTAAATACTTTTATGTATAATTAAACTAAAGTTAGTTGATATTCCTTGCATTTACCCTTAAATCTTGAAAATCAAAGAAATCTTTCACCTAGTATTTACATATGCAATTGCAACACAGTCAAACAACATATAAGCTGCCACTTTCAATTTTCCATTTTCACCTTGTTTGTCTTCCATCCTGAAACACTATTCATCATTCTTCATCATAATCTTCTTCATCTTCATGTACCCCAATGTTTATGTTAGCTAGTTTAACCGGTCAACAGCCATTTTCTCCATTCTCATCCAAGTATAAGTTGAGGTCAAAATTCCTAACTTTGACCACATCTTCAGTCTCTTCAACTGATTAATCAGGAGTTGGTTTTTGGCGTTTGTTCATTGGTGAAATCAGGATTAATTTCTGGTTTATCATAACTAAATGATGGAAGTTCAAACAATTTTTTTAACGAGTCAAATGGATAGTATAAAAATGTTAGCTAAAAAGAAAACAAGTATAAACGGATGAAAAGTCACTAAAAGCCATCTGACATGCTGAAAATTAATTATTTATAAGAATATAAGAAACTTTGGAGAAATTGTATTGATCCGTAAGCCTACTGGACCCGCTCATTTTGCCACATCAAGTTTAAAATTTTCAAATTGAGAGATGGATACCCTAAGTGGGACTCGCGGGTGAGTGTAATTACGTAAATGTTACCAAAATGAATGTAGAAACATGAGGCCTGTAGACAGAAATGTAGTTGTAATTCATACTTTTCTTAGTTAATACACAAAGAAAAAGGTTATCTAGAGTTTTCAAAATCATACCGATTACATTCTTTAGCCCAAATCACTAAAACTAATGATCAGTTTGGGACAAAATCGTGTGAATGTTTGATGATTATTGATGATTAATAGTAGTAATTAAACCTGGATGAAAATGCTGATATGATGATGAGAGTATAAAATTATACCTAACACATTAAAGCTCTAAACACATTGCTTTCTGAAAGTTAATAACAAATTTAGACGAATGAGGATAAAGTTTACGACGATGACAACTTAACGGGGGATCAAGTATGGTGTCCTTTCAAGTGCAGAGAACCAAAGTCTTTACACCCTTTGAAGAGTGATTTCATATGTTCAATCAGAAATATTTTGAAGAAATAGTTCCAAAGCTTTAGCTGCATTAATCAAGTAAAAGTATAAAGATTCTTCCATACAAATATGACACACACATTTTATTCTATCTAATTGGCAACATATTGAACCTTTTACTGTTTTACATTACAATAAACTTCTTTGTGGTGATTGTTGTGAAGTGTAAAGTGGTTAGTGTTTCTTGAACTAACTTAAACAAATTCTTAATCCTTTGAATTCGAACCTATTTAAGACAGAACATAAAATTAATTATAAGATATTGAGACATTTAAATGATAAAGAGATACAAACATCCACAAAAAGGACTATATACTCTTTACATTGAAAACTTAGTTAAATAGTGTTGTATCATCTTCAATCCATAAGCTACAAGTGGTACGCAGTGGTTTACCTAATGAAAAGTTGTATAGGGATGTTGAAGGCATCAGCAAATGAAATTTATAAAACACAAAAAAAACTAATCCAACTTGAAGGAGTAGTATTATGTTGCAAAATAGCTATCGAAAGGGTAAATGTTAACTGCCCTCCAACTCAACTAGTACTAATATGGCTCGATTGGATAAACTGGCCATCCACAATCTCCATTGATGATTAGTATAAACCTAATTAACGGCAGTGTTGTTAAAATCATTCCTAGACGCCGATTAATTGGAAATTGAAGGCAAGCCAATGCTATTTCAGCTAATGAGAAGCCGAGGAGGTGACATTTTGAAATGTAATGCCTTTATTAATATACTGAAAGTTTTTAAATTTTCCTCTACTAAGTCTATATAAATTGGCTGGGTGGAGTGTGACAGTCTTCATGTGCATCTTCATTTGTGTTGTCACATGACATCATACAAATAAATACTCAATGTAATGTTTTTTTCTTAGAATGACTACAACAAAATGACACACAAAGATACAATGACAAGAAGCTAGCAAAAATACATGTAGAAAATAGAAAATAAACAAGAAAATTGACACTAGTTTAACCGGATCAAGCTATCTTTCTTAGCCCTAAATTTGATATTAGGAAAGCTTGATATTCTCGGTGGAGATGGGGAGCTAACATGTGATGTGGTTTATGGGGTTAAGATTTTTGGGTACATGTGTGATATTTTAAATTTGATGAAATGTTTAAGCTTTAAGAAAAAGTGGTCAAAATGATTATTTATATGAGAATTTTGGTTAAAAAGAATCTAGTTCCAATTAGAACTAAATGAAATTTGGCTTCCGAAACCTAGTTATGGCTGTCAATCATTCAATGGAACAATGCTATCTTGTTATTAAATCTATTAAAGCGAATCAATATACCACTTTATCCTTTTCTTTTTCATTTCAACTAACAAGTACGAGGGACACCATTCCAACATATAGTCATACAAGTATCATTGAGCTACATGTCTTTTTCTTTGTATTCTTTTAATATTCCATATTCAAGATACAGGCTTTTTTAAAATGTGATACCTCTTTATCCACACCCATTTATTAGTTTTTATGCAAAATGCCCCTTTCGGAATCAAGCTAGGCTTTATAACACGTTTACAAACTACTTCTAAACTATGACCACGATCACGACCACGACCATGACTAAGCCAGTATGCTACAGTCAGTCCATAGTCCTTTCCTGCTCGTTCGAGTCTGTCCAACCCCTTTGGCCAGGCCCTCACCCGGACGATAATTCGTAATTTCGTACTTCATCAAGCCAACCCTTTAAGGTGGTTGAAGCGATCGGCGATACTATGGCGTACAATGATATTTTTTTCAGTTTTCACAATGTTAAATACAGTCTGCTATCTAAATCATTATCTTCAAAATTTGACAAGTTTTTCCACAAAAGGTCTACCCGACAAGAGAAAAGATCAGCCCATTTCCATAGCCGAAATCTGTACAACCTTTGATGCATGACGTACAACACTACAGCAGTGTTTGCTCTAGGTTTAGAAACTCCGGCTACCGAAAATGGATGACTGCTCTCCCTACCAGTATCACAATCAAAAGCAAAACATAAACAAGAGGCAAGGCATAAGGCATGATTTTAAAAAACAAGAAAAACATTAAATCCCAACAACATATGTTTTAAAAGTTCTGTTTTTATTGTTTTTTCATCCCCTATCATCTTATTATGTGTTCATGTTTTTCTTCCTTCACTAAAGAGAAGGAGAAGAAACAAACTGTCTGGGGAAACTGAACAACTCTTTCTCTTCAAATGGAGAAGCCCATTCACGAGAACCACCTGTAGATGCTTCGGGACCCACTGCCCCTACCCCATCTGAATGCAAACCGATAGAAAGCCCGTTATTCCGGATCGATAGAGCACCCGCTGGCGGTCTCGTGGCAGTCTTACCACCACCCCGTCCTGAACCCATCCACATACCGTTGGCCTTGATGGACTGCTAGGTGGAACATGAAGCCTGTCTAGACTCCAGTCTATGTTTGTGTAATCAAACTGCAATGTGTCACATGCATTCCAGTCTACAGGAGATGATGGCCCGGATGATGCGTTTGAGCCCAACCCGGAGAAAAGCCCGAGAGAAGAAGCGGCTGCTAGGGTAGGAGTGGTGGTGGCACCCACTGTTCTATTCCACATACCACCGTTGTTGAAATGGTTCATGGAACCCTGGTGACTAAAATGGTCAAATGGGGCGCTGCTTGATGGATACTGCTGCTGAGGAAGTGGCTGATGCTGTTGTTGCTGATAATGGAACTGGTCATACAATTGGGAATTATTAACCATACCTCCGAAGCTTGAACTGTTAAAGCTTCTTGTGGTAGTAGGCCCATGTGAAAACCCATTTGAATTCACATTCATATTCATATTCATTACAGGATCAACACTATTCAGATGCAAGTCAGACGAGGACGAACTTACACTTGAAGATATGTTCTTTGATTTGGGCCGCTGCATCACAATAACTGGTTCCCGAACAGACCCTAACTGAAGATTCTTTAACTCGGTTGCAATATTTGTATATCGGGCCTCAGTTCTAGCTGGTGCTGAAGCCGCTTGTAAGGGATTAGGTAAAGAATAAGAAACAGAAGGGTTTGAGTTTGACCCACTTACTGCCACAGGCCACCTCTTCTCTACAGATGGAGTACCAACTTGTTGCTGTTTTGTCCAATCAGAATTCAGTGGAACTTTTTTTAGCAACTGCAAGCTTTTGATCCCAGGGTCTGTTGTTGTGGGCCCTACCGTAACAGCTGATTTTGTGTAATTGTAATTTAAATCCTTTTCATCAGTTTTCTGTTGTATAGGTATAGCTTTTGATACTGTTCTTGAGGTTGATGAAACCTTACCATTACTAAGAGTTGGAAAAACACCAGTTTCTTCATGCTTTGGCGTTGCGGCAGGAGGTTGTTCCTGTTTTTGAGCTTTTAAGGTTTCTACCGCCTGGTCAATATCACCTTCACAAGCAACAATAGCACGTTCTATCTCCTGTTTTGAGCATTTAAACTTTATTTCCATTTCAGTAATTTGAGCAAGCTCCTCTGATATGTCGATTTTCAGATTACCGCCACCATCAATGTTATTATGCTCCAGGTGGTTGTTTGAATCTTCACCGCCTTCAAACAACCATGCAACAGATTGTTCAACTCTACCTTCGTTTAATATAAGAGCCATTGTTGCACGTTCTGAAGAAAATCCCATTGCCACAAGCTGTTGAGCAAGTGATTCTAGCTTTCTTGACATTAGATAACCACTACATTTTTCATGCAGTTCTTGAGCCCGTCTTTCTTTTTGGCGTTGATGTTTTTTTTCGTTTTTTTGACGAATTTTTTCACGTTTATCATTATCAACCCCTGGGATCGTGTCATGGCGAGTGGATACTTGAGATACTTTGTCTTTGTGATCTTCAGATTCACCTGACCAACTCCCATTGTTGGATAATGAATCATACCCAATCCCCATAACCGAGTTCCCATTATGGTCTTCTGTATCATCAAAATTACGAGCACGCCCATTTATGTGAATAGGTGGAGCAGTAGACACAGGTGTAGTATCAAGTGTATGAAAAGTTCCTAGAAGTGGATTGTAACCACTACCAGGTACACTTGCATTGCCATTGGATGTGGGTTTGGTTGCAGACTTTTGCGGATCCTTGCCAGCAGCCCTTTTGTCCTTTGACTTTGACTTGGATGCAGGAGACATTGTAAGTTCCAGCTTTCTATAATATCAAGGAACTTTGTTTGTTAAATAACCATAAAAGGTCATAAAAACATTTAATAAATTCATAATGGAAATTCTAATGACACTAAAAAACAAAATCTAGATGATTAAGAATTTAAGATGTTTAGATTGATGTAAGATGTAACTGATGTAATGCTAGAAGATCTAACCACGTAAGTAAGGACATAAACCACCAAGCTAAGAGAAGGCATACTATGCAACATACTAATTTATGTAAACTTTCCTGTATATCAGTCTTATGCAATTGGTAATTCGCATAGGCAGATGATATTTTAATGGCTGTACCCTTATACTACCAGTGAACTTTAATGACGTTTTCCATCATTGTACAAAGTTGCTCCTCTTAGATCAAGATCACCTTGACCAAACTGGTTACTCAAAGCATGCATATATGCTAGGGTCTCACGGTTTTTCATCAAAGATAATATAAATAAAATGAAGAAATAAAATTTTGTGAATGCATATTATCTGGTCAACAGTTCTCCTATGCGCGTACTCTGTTCATGTATTTTAGCAGAAAGATAAAATCTGCAGTGATACATAGATGCTACATGAAACTTTGTTTGATGGGTGAGCAGAACAAAAATAGCAATCCTTTAAGCAGTAGACAATTTTGAGCCAAACAGAACACTAGTTCAGAACAGATGTCTAACAATTACATGTATGTATGAATCGATGGACAAATGCATATCAACAAAGAAGATATGGTACGTTTATAAACACAACTGAAGAACCTTTCAAATTGCAAAAAGAAAGATCTAGATTCCTGGTTTAATAGAAGAATGAAGCTTGCCTGAGAAAGTTTTGGAGTATCAGTGTTCAAGTCATGTTACAAATTAAAAATCTTGTTAAAAAGGTGCCAGATCCGGTTTTGTGGCGTTCCATGAAGTTGAATGAGATTTTTAAAGGTTGTTGGAGCCCCAAAACGTGTGATTTTAGAAAATAAAATAACTCAGATATCATAAAGCAGGTACAAAGCCCTTAAATCTTAACTGTAACAATGGTATTGAATCTTAAAAAAACACAAAACACCCGGTAATCATTATATTAGCCGTAAAGTGAAGGGGTTAAAAGCAGCATACTAATCCACACAACAAACACAACATTCTATGATCCAAAGATGGAACAACAATGAAACTAATAAAAATCAAATTCACAAATCACACATAGCGGGAAAGCAACATAGTCTAATAAAAATACAAGCAAGTCTTAGCCATCAAGATTTCTCTCTTCAAGCAGTCGGTCTAATGCTCGAATACAAAATGCTGGTTAACAACATGATGACAATTAAAGCTTAGCACTAGTGACTAAACTCTAAAGATTGTGGTCTAAATTTAAGAACAAGTTAAAGAACTAGCAGTCATTACCCAAAAACATATCATTAGCAACTCTAATGCCGGAATGTTTTAACAAATCCTAACACGATTAAACAACCCATCAATTTCCAAATAACAAGAACAACACGTATTATTAAAAGCTAAAAACAGCACTTCAAAAAATGTCAAAATCGATTTGATATCATGATAACAAGTTGTTGTGAGACTTGCACCTCTTAGATTCTCAACAGAACAAATTAACTAACAGACATGACCAATTTGACATTCCATCTCTTAGGTTAAACGCCCTATTCTTCCAAATCTCAACATCCTCCATCGAAACACAAATTCCCTTTCACGGCGGTCAAAACACCCCCAAATTCATCAAACAAACCACGCTTCAACCATTTCTCACACCAATTAACCACATCCACATCCAAAACGAACCAATTTCCAACATTTCTACCATCACAACACGAAACTCCACAATTAACCACTCAAACACACGCATACCATCAAACTATTCCCCAATTCACACAAAAAACACGCAAAAACACGATTCAAAAGCCGGAAAAACGCGGAAACAGACCGATGGACTTACCACCGTTAGGGTTGAATCGAAATGGGGGAAAGCGAGGGGCGAGAAGAGCGATGTGATGGATTGTTAGGGTTTTGTAACAGGATCTTGTGGTGGTGTTTGTGGATCGATTAGGTTTTGCAACTTCGAAATTTCGTTCGTCGTTTCCGTCTTTGCGTTGTTCTCTCTCTCTCGTTGTTTCTCTCTCTTCTATTTCTCTCTCTCTCTTCTGTCTTAAACCGGTGGCAGATACCACAACTTTCTACTTTTTTTATTAATTCGGGTTGGCCCGGATTCGACCCGGTGACCATACCGGACCCGGATGCGAACCGTATCCAAACCCGGATACATTATGAAGACTTCTACATTATACTTGTTTCGTGAAATGTTTTGATTATAAATATTATTATTTTTGTTGGGTAAGAAGAGAGATTTGTTAGTTTTTATACTATCTATACATGTCATGATGAAATATAAACTATGGTTGACCTGACTTGTTTTCGAATTAAATTTACGTTAAAACGTAAAGTAATTCAAATTCACATCGTCAAATGAAAATAAATTACATTGACGCGTCTTCAAACAAAATATAAGTCGAAACGTAGACCATATTTTAACGTACATAATAAGCATCATAAATACAAATCATAATATAAAACAAGTTTAGATTATATATTTTTTCAAATTATTGCTTTTTAATAATTCTTAAAAGAGTTAATTACACGAAACGTCGGTGTGGTTAGGTCTGTTTTCACTTTAAGTCCTAGGTTTGGGAAATTATAAGATCGGTTCAAACGGTTGACAAAACGTAACAAAAAAGGCCCCCGACTTGGATGGTCGTTATTTCTTTACGTTAAATTTTCTAAAATGATCAAAATACCCTTCTTTCTTTTTATGATAAACTCGTTAAATTGGAATTTATTTAGGTGGAACCCACCACTACCCCCATCCCCTCGTTCTTCTTCATCTCAGCCTCCTTTAGGGTAGTTCACCATCGCCGCTCACCATCCACAGCTCCCAATTGTAGCCCATTGTTATACTTCGGCCATCATCACTCGTCACATCCAACCACCACCACTACCACGTCATCACCTCTCTTACACCTATCAACTTCAGTTCGAAAACATTATCAAGATCGTTGCAGGTTAAAAGTAATTTCAATAAACCTATTTCAAATTCACATTTAGCATCGATCATTGGTCAAGATCGTTCCGATCCCATCGACGGAAGTAACCGGTCCTAATCCCGCCGGTTCCTTCATCTTTTAACCCCATCATCAAGGCCGGCTGCAACTATAATTCTTGCTCCTGGAGCTTATTTCTTTCGATCAGATGTTGCTGCTGCTGTTGATCTTGAGGTGATTGTTGTCTTCCAATAGAATTGTGGTGTTTGAGTCACGTTCGGCGATGGCGGTGGGTGGTTGTCTTTTGGCGACGTATCTACCTGTTTCGCGGGGTGGTGGCTCAGTTCTCGTGGTCCGGTGGGGATGGTGACGTGGTCTGGCGGCGACGGTGAAGTGGTCTGTGGCGATGTTGAAGTGGCCTTGTGGAGATGATACGGTTCTCCGGTGGTAATGGTGGTCTGGTGGCGATGGTGGTCCAGTGACCGCCGACGAATTGTCTGGACATGGAAGGAATTTGTGAAGAACAAGAAAGAGAGTGAGGGTGGTGTAGGGGTGGGGGTTAGTTGTTTTTTTTAATAATATATAAGTTTTAAAATTTTAAATTGTTAGGGGTATTTTGGTATTTTTAAATGTAGTTAACAGAAAAAGATAACGGTCGTATAAGTCGGGACCATTTTTGTTACGTTTCGTCAATCGTTTGAACCGACCTTGTAATTTCCCAAACCTAATAACAAAAGTGAAACGAAGCTAATTATAGGGACCTTTCATATAATTAACTCTTTTATAAAAATACTCTACATACATTTCCAAAAATCTTTTAGTAGAACAAGCCCAAAAGAATTTTCTCTCCTAGCATACTTATTTATAATGATATGTATATTTAAGTCAATTAATAATAAATTATTTTTCACTACTCATTTTCAATCTCTATTAATATGCAACAACAGGAGGTGGGTGTGTGGAGATAACAAAAACAAAATTGTCCACATAGGTGTAATATAAATAATGATGTGATCGTTGTGAAGAATGTGTAATGGTGTATGTAAGAATAATTAGGTGTAATTTAAAAAGAGAATAAGAGGTATAGTATTTTAGTTGGTTAGAAAAAAAAAAAGAAAAAAAGCCCATTATCATCTACATCCATGATAGTGTTCACATTTAAGCATATCACACCTGGAGGCCGTATTCTAAGCGTGATAGGCTTAGGTCCCCTATCACTCCTACTACGAGGTCTTATGGTTTGAGGCAAGTTCAACCAATACATATGAGTGTATTATTTACCGCTATGCTCTATTTATTTATGGTGTTTTATAATCATCTAAAAGAATATTAGTATGAATTACATCGAAAATTACTTATGATGACGACATTATATTCATTTAGGGTAAGGGTGTCTTTATCTTAGTCTCTCCCTCTCCTTCTTAGTTCATACGAGCACACCACCTTATTTTTTATCCCCCCTTTCATAAACCCCCTCATCTTTCACGAGCTACCCTTTCGCACAAATAGTATCATTCCGCTCTATCCCACCTCACTTAATCACGTATTCAACCATGTTAGTTGCTTGAAAATTTTGTAAACTATTTTTTTATGTTGTGGTTATATTGCTTTATTTTTCACCCAACAAATTCCAATAATATATTTATAAAAGTATTACTTGTATTGTGTGTATATTTCTTACATTCACCTACATATTTATAATACAACTTGAATGAACAGTGATACAGTGATGTACAAGTGGCTATTGCCTATGTACAACTCCAATCCCACCACCGCCTCAAACGTTTTTAAAGGGTCGGATTTGTTGCTTTAGAGCCTTTTATACATTTAGAGAGAGAAAGAGATTGAGAGAGCAGCGAGGGCGGGGGCCAGTAGGCGCTGCTGGGTCGCCGGCGGCTGTTGCCGACGGTATGCGTCGTCTTCGTTTTGTCGTCGATGGTGTGCGGCTGTCTTAGGCGGTGGCCGTTCAGGGATCCCGGTTCGCATGGTGTCTCCCTGGTTCTTGTTTGGTAGGGGAGCTCCGGCTTATCCCTGTTTGTTGGGTCTTTTGTTCCGGTCACCCCTACGCGTCCTATTTCGGGTAGATCTGGATATGGCTGTTGGGATGGATGATGGCCGTCGGCCACCGTGATGGTGGCGGTAGCATTGGAAATAGCTGCCACTTGGCCTCTCGTTTGCGGTTGAGGTAGAGCTTGCGGTTGTTTCCTCGCAGATAAGGGTGTCGACGGTAATGGTTTGACAGCCGTCGCCCCTTCTCCTCTGCCTCTCTCTGATTTTCTCTTTTTTACCTATTAAAGTGTTAGGGTTTACGGATCCGCATTTAGTGTAATGGTTATCTCTTCTTGGTTTTTCTGAGTGGATGTTCTTTTGTGATGTATGTGAGAATTTGTGGTTGGGTGATTAGTTATGTTGATGACGATGAGGATTATCTCATTTGAGACTTTTTTGTTTGGTGATTTGTAACGTCAATGATGGTGGGCTTTTCCCTACCTGAGACGGTTGCCTTGGTGTTCATCTTGGTATTCATTCATGGTTCTATTTGGGGGTTATATTTGTTGGGTGTATCTGTTTTGGATTTGTTCTTTGATCAGTGGGCCTGACTCATTTGAGACCGAGTCAGAGCTCATACGACTAGATACTTTGGTGATCATGCTTAAGTTGAGCTGCCTATTGCCCTACTGTTGGGAAAGTTGTTTTATCGATTGTGGTTAAGAAACACATTTTGTACATCTGAGACATGAACCCGTTCCTTTGGTTGATTTTTACTGTTTAGTATAATATCGGGCATTGATGATAAACAACAATGCCATCCGTTGTTTTGGCATGGTAGCCGTTTACGGTTAGCAACCGCACTAATATTGGGTTGTGATGATAACCAACAATGACATCAGTTTCTTTGGCATGACAGTCATTTATGGTTAACAGCCGCAACTGATAGCCTATTCTAAACCCGATCAATAACACGCGCATCGCGCGTGATGGATACCACCTAGTTTATATTATAATCAAAAATCAAAGTTGGGTGAAATTAACAATACGATATGTTTAGCTAGATATTTGAATATTTAAAGTTGATGCACACATAACCTCCACAAAATAATGTATAATAAAATATAAGTAGTTATTATTATCAACGCGAAAATTTTAGTTTCTTCATGCAAATACAACTAGATACTTTTCAAGTACACTTGTGAAGATAGAGAAAACTTGAATAATCTTGATTGGTGCGGATGGTATAATCTTAATGACTCTTTATTTATCATGTAACTCCTTGTCATTTCTCGCATATTGCTAGTTCTATCAATATATTTTGCTTGTCGATCAAAAAAACTTTTGAATATATTAATACTCATAACTAAGTGTGAACTTCATTGATTTCAAAGTTACATACAATTTATACGTCATTTAATCCTTTTTGTGGATAATCTAATTTCTCACGTCTACTTGTCAGTATCAAAGTTCTTAGTTCGTTCTAAAAAAAGCCTCGAATAAATTCTTATATGGATCAACAACCACATAAATACTAGGTGAATATCATGGTTCTCAATTATTTTTTTATTGTATACATTATGGCATGAAGTTGTATGCACGCCTTCCGACTAATTAAACTCCAAAACCGCTAGTCATCGTTCAAAAAACAGTTAACAATATAAAACGTCAACAGAAGGCCAACTCGTGTGTTTTTTAACAAGATCAACAACCAATTAATACACTAAACAACTTGTCCAGTTAAATGACCAACTCAACACTGAGTTTCGTTAATCAACCATTGAAATTCATTTAGTACTTGTATTCGCATTTATAGTTACATTTCAATTGAAACTAATACATAGGTTTCAAAATCTGTGTTTGATCATCTTGTATGTCAATATTTTAGTTGATATAAGTATATGACTCTTTGAGCGGGTTACACTATAAAATAATTAGATATAAATAAAGAATAAGTTTTCTTTAATTTTTCAGCTTCCTTTCATTAACTTCAAGAGTTAATTTGTGTTTTGCTCACGGTGGTTTGACCATTTTAATGGTTTTGCCCCAATAGTTTAAAAATAACCAAAACTCTTCCTGAAGTCATTCTTATTTTTTCCAAATTGCTTCCCAGCCCTAATTCCGTTTAATTCTCATGTTAAATGGGACTCACGTGCCTCTCACATAAGGGACAATTATGTCTTTTGTTGTGGGCCTCATTTAATGTAAGAATTAAATAGAGTTAGTGACAAGGAGTAATTTGGAGAAAAAAAATGACTTTTGGGAGGATTTTGTCTATTTTTAAACTACTGGGGCAAAACGTTAAAATGATTAAACCACAATGAGCAAAACATAAATTAACTCTAACTTCGAATGGTACTTAAATACAAGATGCAATGATAACTACTAACTAATATGCTTCATAACGTTTCTTTCCCTTTAATCTATGGTTTTTAAGTCGGTTAGTCAACATGTTAAAAATATAAAAATAAGAATTCACCCGCATTGACCATTTATTTAATTTATCTTTCAAACTATACTATTAATTTTATTAAAGAAAGCTTGTATTTTTATTTTTCAAAGTTTTTTTAAGTTATTTTTATTATTTCATTGTTAATATGTTTATTATTTAATAAAACATGTTTTAAATACACGAATCAAAAAGTTTTTAAAAACATATTTTTAATATGTTCGCTTTTTAACATTTTTAAACCATTCATTTTCTAAACTTCATTCTTAAAGCCTTTTGATTTTTAAATATTTTCTTTAACTGTTTAGTTTTTTAAAGTTCATTTTTAAAACCATTCATTATTAAAAAACACTCTGTTTTTTTTCAATGTCGTTTTTTTAAAAAAAATCATTTTTAAAACGTCCTTTTTAAATAATTTTTAAACATTCAATAAGCAAAAAAGTTCAATAATAATATTTAGAAAATGAATAGTTTTAAAAACTACATAAAAAACCGAATGTTTTCAAGAAAGTCGATAATGCTTTTAGAAAAATTCATTTGAAAATCAAAAAGTTTTAAGAAAGATGTTTAAAAGTCAGGTTCAAAAAATATTTAAAACTGAAATTTAAATAAAGAAAATTTAAAAATATTTTTAATTTGTGTATTAAATAATAAACAATATTAATAATGAAAAATAATAATAAAATTAAAATAAAACGTAAATCATATATGACAATCTGTGTAGATAAAATAGTCAATTTGATAAATTTAACATTATTAAGGTGGTGTGGAACGCAGACTGTAAACATTTTACATCTGAAAAAACAAACTACACTTAAGTGAACTAGGAGAGTAGAGGCCATTAATGAAAAATAAATATAACATTATGAACTATATTCATAAATTTTAAATATTTATAATATACTAATTTTCAACTTCTCTATGTATAAGGTGTTGTATAAAAATATCTTTTTTACTCTTAACCCAATTTTTTTTTTCTCTTTGCAATGTAACCTCACAAAATTTAAGTTTTTATTTTTAATCCTAAACATTTCATCTTTTATAATTTTACCTTACAACTTCTTTACTTTCAACTTTAATCCCTTATATTTTTCATCTTTCGTAAATTTCCATTTTACGCTTTGTTCTAAGTTTTTCAAGTTAACATAGCGCAACATGCGTGTGTGGCTCAACATTTTTACGTTTCGTTCTAAATTTTGTGACTTAACACGGCACAACGTGCATGTGTGGTTCAACGTTTTCACGTCTATTTTGACTCGTTTGACAAGTTCATCGCAACACGCAGATCCTAGATCGACTTAGTTAAACTTTTCTATGTATTAAGTTTCTGTTTAATTTTTCCACATTAACACACCACAACTTTAGTGTTGGTGGTCGCTGACAGTGATTTGACTTTTGTGCTATTTGACACGATTTTATGCCCCCGCCGCAACGCGGGGGCTTAATTCTAGTTAAAGATAAAATCTAAAATTTTAACCAAACCACAAGGACCATTCATGTAATTTACTCTAAAATTAACATAAAAAACAAATAGGCATCCACTCTAGGAAACACCAATGTTACCACTAATGTTATGATTTGAAAAACAATCATGATCAATAACTATTATTTTCAAAAGTTAAAACCAATACTGTAACATTAACGTATCACTAGTACCAACCATGTAATCAACTTGGAGGTTGTGAGTTCAAGTCTACCAGCACCAAATTTATTGTTTGTGGGTCGGGTTTTATCGTAGTGGGCTTTCGGATGACGAATTATCCTAGAATTAGTGTTTGGTGGGCTTTAGCTACCCAGTGCTGTCTGTGCTCACGAACGTATAATATAACTTTTCGTTATTATAATATCCCGAGACGAGCTTTATTTGTTGACTCTGAGGAAAAATTTCTAATCTAACTCGAATAGAATATTAAGTGATCACACTAACGTTATGTTCCCAAGTTTAATAAACGAAAGAAGAGAAAAGAAAAGAATTGAAAGAAAATTAACGAGAGAAAAGAAATGGAGAGAAAGGAAATTAAGGAAAGAAAAGAAATGAAGAGAAAGGAAAAGACATTTAAAATTTTCGTGTTCTAGAGTTCGAAGAAAATAAAAAGAAAGTAAGAATTTTATGCGTTTGATTTTATTTCTTTTCATTTCCTTCTATTTTGAAAGAAAAGTTAGAAGGGAAAATTATTAAAAAATTTTCTTTTATTTCTTTTCATTTTCTTCCTTTAAAAACCTCGAGAACACAAATTTTTTTTATTTTCTTTTATTTCTATCCTTAAAAAAAACTCTGGAACAAGATTATTTTTCGCTTTCCATTTATTTTCTTATCTTTCTCTTCTTAAACGAGACTCGTAACACAGCGTAAAACCCTAGCAACCAAGCAACACCCACTATAGTGCGTCTACCTTTTTCTGTCTTCAACCCCGTGTCATCTCAACTCCTGCTGAAACCCTAGCACCACCACCACCACCACCACCACCACCACCATGACCACCGCCGGCGACCTTGAAGACGGCTTTCCGGCGACCAAACTCTTCAACCAAGGCTACTCCTACACCTACGACGACGTCATCTTCCTCCCTCACTACATCGATTTCCCCACCGACTCCGTCAACCTCCAAACAAACCTCTCTCGCAACATCAACCTCTCCGTACCGTGCGTCGCCTCTCCCATGGACACCGTAACCGAAGCTTCAATGGCCGTTTCAATGGCCGCTTTAGGCGGCATAGGCATCATCCACTCCAACAACACCGTCTCCGAACAGGTATCGTTGATCCGATCCGCTAAATCGCACCGTATACCTTTCGCATCCACCGATATACCGTTTGTGTCACCGGATGATTCTGTTACGTCAGTTTCAGCTTTCTATAACTCACCTTGCGTTTTCGTTACGAAAAACGGGTCTAAAAGTGATACGACGTTGTTAGGGTTTGTTAGTAAGTCGATTTGGGAGGGGTTAGATGATAAGGAAGCTAGGGTTTGTGATTACATGGTGAAAAGCGTTGTAACGTTGCCTAATACGTGTAGTTTTGAGGATGTTGCTGGTTATTTAGCTGCTAATGAGATGGATTTCGTACCGTTGGTGAGTGGGGAAGGGGAGGTGGTTGATGTGGTGAGTAAGGCTGATGTTGAGAGGATTAGGGGTTTCCGAAGTTGGGGCTGCCGTCGGTTGGCGCTGATGGTGAGTTTTTGGTCGGAGCTTCGATTGGGACGAGGGAGAGTGATAAGGAGAGGCTGCAGCATCTGGTTAAGGCTGGTGCTAATGTGGTTGTGATTGATAGTTCTCAAGGGAATTCGATTTATCAGATTGAGATGATTAAGTATGCGAAAAAGATGTTTCCTGATTTGGATGTGATTGGGGGCAATGTGGTTACGATGTACCAAGCTCAGAACTTGATTCAGGCTGGAGTTGATGGGTTGAGAGTTGGGATGGGGTCTGGTTCGATTTGTACGACTCAGGAAGTTTGTGCTGTGGGTCGCGGGCAGGTACTTCATCGAAACATTAACTTTGCTACTTTTGTGTTTATGTTATTTAGTAATATTTTGCTCAGTCAAACTAGCGATTTTTTGAACCAGAATTAGTTATAACTAAATCAGACGGCACATGTGTTACTGCATGAAAAAAGTCATCTTTATCATACCTTTTTCCATAAACTCTGATAGTCTGATTTGAAAGCGTGAGGTTAGGCAACACTATATCACATATGAACTTTACATTCACGTATCATCATCAAAGATTTCTTCTGTTGCAGCTAGTGGACAAAAATTCAGTATATACGTGAGTGTGTCACTAATCATTCATTTTTCACGTATCAAAGACGAAATGAATACATAGTCAGCATGATAATTATTGATTGCCATTATTTACATTAAAATTTCTTTGTCATCATTAATCGTTGTATTTTGAGTAATGACGAATATTAAATATTGTATTCGGACTAACGATCTCATACATTTCTGATTGCTTGGTTCCATCTACTTATAAGCCAAAATGACGAATATTAACCAGAGTAGTTTGATTGGTGCGGAATTTCAGCCATCGTAATAAAATATGGCTTTCTGGATATTAATGTGTTCTTATTCATATAGCCTCTTGTTGTGGCTTTTGGGGTATGCAACATTCTAAATTAAATTATTTGTTTCACTGTCATGTAGGCAACTGCAGTGTACAAGGTGTCATCGGTTGCTTCAAAAAGTGGCATTCCTGTAATCGCTGATGGTGGCATTTCAAATTCTGGACACATTGTCAAAGCTTTGACTCTGGGTGCGTCAACTGTCATGATGGGAAGCTTTTTAGCAGGAAGTACTGAAGCTCCTGGAGCTTATGTGGTTCAGGTATCCATTTCTATGTTCATGTTAAGAATCTTTTTACTTGCATGATGTCTTGTGCATATGATAATTGAAAATGTATAATACTAATAGCTGTATTTTTTTACTTGCAATCTTAGAATGGTCGCCGAGTTAAAAAATATAGGGGGATGGGGTCGCTTGAAGCAATGACAAAAGGAAGTGATGCTCGGTATCTTGGTGATACAGCTAAAATGAAGATTGCTCAAGGAGTTGTTGGAGCGGTTGCAGATAAAGGCTCTGTTTTAAAGTTCATTCCATACACTATGCAAGCAGTTAAACAGGGTTTCCAAGATCTTGGTGCTTCTTCCTTGCAATCAGCTCATGATATGTTGAGATCTGGGATTCTGAGGCTTGAGGTACGTGTTAATCTTTTAGGGGTGTGTTTGGTTTTGAAGGCTTATTTTTAAAGATATGGGTTTCACAGTGTTATTTTGCATTGGATGGAAGTAGGTTTGAACGAATGGGGTTGATACCCATAAAATTGGGTATCCTCCATCTCCATGCGCACCTAAAGGGTTTTGTTTAGAATCGATTTCCATTCCCATTCCCTTTCCAGTATGCTACCACAACTAAATAGATAATCATATGCTTGAGTTTACGGATACTTGAGTGATATTGATTTTTGGCATTTTTTTCTAAATAAACATCAAGAGTAGAAATTTAAGATCATGACTAGTTTTCGCTTGAGGTGGCAAATTGTGTGGGCCATGCAGGCTGGGTATCAGGTTCAAATGGGCCATTTTTAACAATGTTCAAATGGGTCGAGCCGACTATGTTTTTCAAAGTAACAATATGTTTTTCATTTCTAAAGCGAGTAAAAGGTTCTAAACATGTGAGAACTGAGAACACCTTTGCGAACTTTTTGTCCCCTCGACCCATTCGAGTCATTGGAGATAAATTACAAACCCATAATTACCCAGTTTTTGGTGAATGGATGGAGAATGACAATTTTTTTTTGTTAAACATGATGAATTGGTTTGTATGTCGCAATAATTAAGAATATTTTTTAAACTCCATGTTAAGATTTGTTTTTCTGTTTGACCTTTTCAGGTTAGAACAGGCGCAGCACAGGTTGAAGGAGGAGTTCACGGGCTCGTATCTTATGAAAAGAAATCGTTCTGACCCGTTCAACATGTGGCATGGGTCTGGCTGACCCTGCATTGTTAGTTATGCAATGCAGAAGCTGTTGTATGGTACAAAACTGCAAATACATCACACAAAGAACAGATTCATGGCAGATCTGTACTTGGTGAGTTAGTGATGATCTTAATTTATGTTGGAATTGTTAAATCTGCACTGGAAACATGCATCTTTGTGCCCTTGAGCTTGTTTTCAAAATAATTACAAAATTTGGTTCTGATTTTTTTTTTAAGTAGCATAATTTTGTTTAACTTATTGTGACCTCTTAGGTATTAAATTTTATTCTTATATCATGTAATTAAATTACAAATAAATGTTTAACAAACGTTCGTTCAACTTTTTGTTTAAATAACTGGAAAGTAAAAAGTGAGATGCAACACGTGTGTACTTCGTTACGTATTGTGTGGTAAAGTTAACGTGACTAAAAATGTAAAAGAAACGTATTTTTGGTGATTGCATCATAGATATAAAACAATTATTATAATCTTACTGATTTTTTTTAGTTGATATTGGTTTTATTCTTTATGGTATCAATGTTTTTTGCTCAAATTTTGATATAAAACGTCTTATTTTGATAGTTTTGTTCTTAACAAAAAATTTATATCTGGGCGTCAACGGAAAAAATCAAGCACAATCATAATTTTTTTTATAAAATTAACAAGCTGTTTAAAAACATATGTTATATAGCACGCGAGTGAATAAAACATAGAAAATTTAAGGTTTAAGCTGAAAAATAATTTAGGGTTCAAAATGAATTCTAGTTGGTGACATGCATTCGACATTGCTAAATGTAAATATATATACAGTGTCATATTTATATTATCATTTAAAACTAACAACTTTGTCACGTAAGCATACATAAGAGCATTCACATTAGTTTATTCATCTTTATTCATATTATACATTAAAAATTATTATATTTTTTTTTCTTCTTAATTAAATAATATTTTTTTTAATTTTTATTATTATATTTTCTTTCTCCTTTATTCACAACTATTTTCAAAAATATTAAAATTTTTATAAGAATTTAACAGTGATTCTTTAAATATACAAATGTACCGTAACTTTTTTCTCTACTTTTCTCACAACCATTTACACCTATTTTTTAAAATATAAAAAACACACTCACATAAATATATGGAATAACTGTGAATGCTCTAAGCTAAAAATGGTAAATGGTTTTAGTGTTTTTATAAATATATCTAGATCAGTGGTGTTTCTTAGTTTTCTTACAAGTTAGATTCTTTCATCTATCCTCCCTTACCCACTCCATATCTTTACATAAGGTCGTCGTCGTTATTCTTAAGGTACACCATTCGGCAAAACAATGGTATTTTAGAAGGAAGCTAAGCTAACAACCTTTTTAAAATGTATACTCAAACATCTCATTTACACCTTATTAATGGATACTTATGTTAGTATCCTAAATGGTTGAGCTTAAAAATCACGTTGCCACAATATCTCTGTTTTTGCCTGAATTCCTATAATGGTTGACGAAGGGTGTTTGGACGACGAACAAGAACGAACCTTCCACTCTTTTTGCGCGCAAAACATTGTTAGCTTTGTTGCGGTGAAAAGGGAGGATTAGATCCATCCTCGCCAGTTCTCTTCGAATAAATCGGAGCAGGGGATGACCTCTTCAAAATGAAAATGTATCAAGACTTAAAACATATTGAGACTTATGTAAAGAGCCTCCTCCATTCATTTAATTTCAATGTTTGCCAATTAAATACTTGCAAGTACTTTATAACTTTTTATTACCGTAGTATAAGAATTATAACGATCCTCAAAGAAGTTATATTGTCATGTTAAAACTCAATTTTATAATCCATTGTGTTTAATCTCTAGTATTTGTAATTGTAGTTGATCAAGCATAATCTTGCATCGGTGTTGCATCTTATATTGATCTTTTATACTTTCGAGCTCGATCTTCAATATTTAAACTTGATTCTTTAATTCATGATTCTGTTAAATCTTTAGTTCTTCATATTGTAATTGCCCTATGACATTTGCCAACCTTATATTTATATATGAACTTGAAATTATCTTTGTCAACTTTGTTATTTGTAATTGACCCTGTTGATCTTATTAATATTATTATTAATTTTGTTTTTGTTGTTTTTTTTTGTTTTTTCTTCCTGCTAACTCACACATCCATATAACTTATTCTTAATTCTACACAACTAATTCCGTGATCTCAATGAGCTTCACCATTCTAACTTCAAATGGTTTTACTTTGGCAACTGGCTAGATATATCGATTTTCCGCATCTTAAACCTTATTATCAGATCTTCACGTTTGTTCAATACTTGGCATTTGACTTTGTATTGTTCGAAAACTTGTGATCTTGAGTTATAGAAAACTTTTGTGGGTTGGTGGTAATTATATACCTCCAACCAAATGATTTTGGTTAAAAATCTTACGATGTGCAAGTTTAATGATTATTTTTCTAATAATAACAATCGCTGTTAAAAAAAGAATCTTTTTTGTGCATAATGTGTTAAAATAATCCATTAAAAGTCAAATGTCAAATTATAGCAAGTATGCTTTATATGCACTACAATCATTTAAAAGACTTGATAAATCAAGTTAGTTCTAAACAAGCTAAATGATTTAAACGTAACACAAAATTTTATCAAATGCCACAGTCATCGATCTATCGTGCATCTTTGTAAAAACCTAGGCAAAGCTAAAAGTAAACAAAAAAAAAAACACACGACATCATTTTCATCGATAGATGGTGTGGGAAATCCGAGTTTTACTCCAAATATGATTCAATGTATAGATCAATGAGAGAAACATACATACCTTTGTAGTTTGTTCCTCATTTGTTAGTTTTGAAATGGATGTAAATGATATGAGCAGAAGGCGATCAATGACTATGGTCGTCTTCAAAAAACGTCGGCTTAAATATGCGTTGGGCTAGTCACGTCGGGCCATGGTCCTTCCACTCCCTTAAAAAAGAGTCTACAGGCTCATATAATCTATAACGATGACTTCACTATTTAGAGCATCAAGGTCTTGATAGCTGCACATAACAATATATTAGGGAAAAAATAAAAGTATATGTTATGTAAACATGTTTAAATTATTGGGGGGATTTTGTAAGATAGTAATCAAGTTTTAATATTGTTTTAATTTGATCATTTATAATTTTTTTTGTCTCAATCAGATTACTTACAAATTGTTTTGTTTTTACGAGATCACTAAAGTTTTAAGATTATTCTAATTGGGCCATTCATAAATTATAAAATATTTTTTAAAACGAGTCTTCATAGAAGACATGAAACTGGTGACATGGCACGATGAGTCTTCATAGAAGACATGAAAAACGAGAAGACTAACAATGACCTAAATTGCAAATGTTCGGTAAAACATCTTTGCATTATTCATCCCCATACTTACCACCCTTGCCAAATTCCATCCCTTTCATTTCACTTTTGTCAATTTAACCCCAATCTGTAAACACCCGCCAACAAACCCTCATCGATCAACCAAAAATGCATAATATTATTCTCCCAGATCCGTGAAATCGAGGCGAAATCTGCATACGTGTTTGAAATCAAAGCAAAAGAATGGATTCCGGAGGGTTTAGTGCTGAAGATCTATCAACAATCGGAGGAATTGCAACTGTATCGTTGTTGCATTCATTCATCCCAACTCATTGGCTCCCTTTCTCCATTGTTGGTCGTGCTCAAAAATGGACCCTTTCTCGTACCCTTTTCGTCAGTAAGTTTCCCTTTTTTTTGTTGTAGTTAGTGTTATACGTGTGTGTTATTTGGTTGATTTTGATCAGATCTAGTAATCGTATGTGCAATTGTGTGATTATCTCGTTGTTCCGATCGCCGTTGGGTGTTTGATTTAGCAGTGAAAGGTGGACATAAGTGTTCAGAAAAAGGTTTTGGTTTACTAGAGATTGATTGTGTGGTTTAACTTTTTAAGCTAATTTAGCAGTGATGGTGAGGGATTGTAGTTAATATGGTGCTGGTTAAAAATTTGGGGAAAATGTTGTTGTTGAATCAAGTCTATGGTTTACTTGTTGTCATTAAGAAGGTAGGTTTAGTTTTGAGCTTTGGGTGGTAACGGTAGCCGTGCATGTTAATACTTGATTAATTATTGTCATCTGCTTAGAGCCACTGTTAGCTTCTTCTGGTCCATTGTTTTCTGTTGTTTATTGTGTTCTTATTGGTGTCAGTCGTATAGTGATGTATATGTATATTGTTGATCATTGTATGCGTTTGTTTTACTATATATTGATTGCCTAGTATGTGCTGCCCGATCGAGTAATGCAGTGAGTGCTTCTTGTATCTTTTGTATATTAAGCCCTTGTTGTATGTGGTGTTCTCGCCCTAGGGGTGATTGGATCCTATTGTGAGCACTAATGCTGGAATTCTCGCTGGAAGCAACCTTTCCACCTTATGGGTTAGAGGTAAGGCTTGCCTGCATCCCATCCTCCCCAAACCCTACTAGTTGCGTTGCTATGGATGGGATGTACTGGGTAATGGGTATGTAATGGTTTAGTTTTGAACTTTGAAAGCAGTCTGTTTGATTTCAACGGTCAAGTTGTAATGTTTTTGACGTTAATCATGTATTGTAAATGAATTTGTTTGGTGTATATAGTTATAGTGGAAATGTGGAATATATTCAAGTAGAGGTCTATGTTTCATAGGCAAGGGTACATGTCGTTGATGAATGATGAGTGAAGGGGCTCAATTCTTTCAATAAGTCACTTTGTTTGGTCAAAATCTATGCGTATGACTTAAATTGGGTTTAGAAAGATTTCAATTTGATAATCACATGAGGTCACTGTGCCAGAAGGTAGTATACTTTACAAGGTTTGAGTGGTTATTTATGGATGGTATCAAATATGCAATGGAGAAAGTGTTACATCAAATCTAGGGAAATGGTAGTGACATTGCTCATTCACCTAGGTCTCTAATGCATTAGATTTTTGGTGAATAAAAGTTAAGAAACCTAACAAAGTATAAAAACTAGAATACAGCATTTCACATATCAACACATATATGATGCATTTTAAGTTAAATGTCAAACATGACTGATTAGGAGAAGGACGATTGTAATCCCACTCTCTTTTAAGATGAAAATGACTTTTTGATTATTAGAATTAGCTATGAACCAAGTCTCTAGTTTCCCCTTATTTCTAAGTATGTTTGATCAAATAGAGAACTGCATCTCTGCTTCTACCTCTGGTGGCAAATGCCCTAATAGATTTACAGAAACATATTATACTTTGTTTGCAGAAAGTTATACATGCAAAAACACCAATTAGTACATGCTTTGCCTTTATGTTTTTTTGTCTTGAATGAACTCAAAATCTTGCCTCAATATGGGCACTCTCTTGTGCACCCTCATATGTTAGAGTGGTGATATTGTGCGGATATCAAAATCTTTAAGTTTGGTTTATTATGGGCACTCTCTTGTGCACCCTCATGTTTTAGAGTGATGATATTAGGTCTGGCCTGCTATCAATGAAAAAGTTATTTTTATGTAATGTTCAGAGGTGGAAAGTATTTACACTTTAGTAAAGGTGGCAATTTCGAGCCACTTACTTAAGAGTAAGTCCATCTATGTTAAGTATCATCTCAAATATGTCAAATGGGTCAAAATAGAACATCTAGCTAAAAGAGCAACATGTTGAAATACTGCGTGGAGTCTAATTTTATGCATGCATCCTGCTAACTTGTTTCAAAGATATCAATTGTTGTTCATTTTGTAATCAGAATTATTGCATTAATTTAATGATAAAAACAATGGAAAAAGTGTCTGGGTCAAGTTATCCTGGCCTAGCTTGTTTCTACTCAATAGTAAAAAGAGATTTGCTTCAACCCAAACACTTTTTGACCAAGAGTCAATGACCCAACCCAAGTGATTTACTCTTCTTGCCATCTGTACACTAAAGTTACATTTATTGCTACAATGCATGCTATTTTAAATTTACTATGTTCTTCTTATCTTCTACAGCTGCATTTGGAGGTGTTTTGCATGTTTTATCTACATCTCTTTTGGGAATTACTGCAGTCACCATATCAAACACCATTGCTGGTGAAGAAACCGTGCACAAACTTGCATCATTGCTACTAGTTGTACTTGGTGGTAGTTACATACTATTATTCATGTGTGGGAAAGGTGGTCACACCCACACCCACAACCAACCAATGGAAAAAATGGCGGTTGCTGGACTTGTTCTTGTTCCTGCATTGTCTCCTTGTGCAACCACACTTCCTGTGTTTCTGGCTGTTGGAAATTCATCATCGATGATGGTCCTGGCTATTATAGTGCTGTTATTCAGGTAAATTAAGTTGTTTTTTTATTAGCATTAAACTTTGGATTTCTAAAACTTGTTTTTTTGTGTTGCTATTAAATATAATGATACTGGTGTCGGTCTTGCAAGTGAAAGTCAGATTAGGACTCCATTAGCTTTCTATAAGGAGGAGGAGGAGGGGGGGGGGGGGGGGGTCACCTTTCAAGGGCTGTATATGAGAACGGGTCAATGTGGGTTGTGATATACAATAATAGGATCAATGGGTAAAACTAAAAATAAACAATTATATGGAAACATGTTGAACAGGTCAAAGTAATCCCAAGTCTCTTCAAATGTTTATTTAAAAGAAATGGATTATAGAGGTGACAGGGGGATGGGGTAGGGTCAAAGCCTTTAATTTTGTCCTTGTAGAAACAAGTCATGTGGTCCTCAGAGCTTACTTAAATTTTCAATACAAATAAGTAATGTGTCAGTGTGATAGAAAATATTATATCATCTCAATTCTCAACAATAAATTACTTTTATGAATGAATTGATTTAGGAGATTTTATGCTTGAAAATAAAAACACACTGTAGGCGACTTGCAATTCATTTGAATCATTTCCTTATTAGGTGAGTCTTCTACTTTACCTGTTTATGCCATTAGAAATGAAACATAACCCAAAGCCACGTATAGTTTAGTCGAAATTGGCACCTATTTACTTAATGATAACAGTTTCTATAATCTTTTTTACTACTATAATTGTTTATAAGATCCAAAAGTAGGACAAAAGATGCTGGCAGGGTGAATCCAACCCACCCACCCCATTTTTTCCCATGCCATAATATTATCCTCCCTAAGTCGTCTGTTTTGACACCTTGATTTTAATTCATCATTATGTTTTTTATGGATTTGCAGCACAATAACTGTGATGACATCATTGGTGGCTCTATCGTTCTACGGTGCTAGTCAGCTCAAGTTTCACTGGATGGAACGTTATGACAAGCTTCTAGTAGGCTCTGTGCTCTGTTTAGTTGGTATCTTGACCCTTATTTTCCATGATCATGAAGGGCATACACATACAGGCTCAAGTGAAGCACATTTGCACCACAAGCTGTTTATGCTATGAGAATATTTGTTAGTCCTGTAATCCTTATGCTCTTCTGAAAAAAACTTCCATTTTCAGTTGCATTCTCTTATGTTGCCACACAGGTGGTTGTTGTCTGTAGACTGTTTTCTTCTTGATTACATTGGAAATCCCTAGTTATATGAAAATCTGATGTATCTTGTAAAGTTCTTTAACATCTGGTTCTACTGTAATGTTCTTGATTGTTGCCCAAAGGGTCAATAAGACAAGATGTCAAACAAAACCTTTATTTGATAGGTGGCTTAAGCATAAGACAAGTATATAAATCTTGAACTTCTGGATGATTGTCCTAACAGATTGGGTCCTTATGCTTCTTGTTGTACTTGCTTTGAGAGTTTTCAATGAAGTGTGAGATGAGAGGCGATCAAGAAAGTAAGGAGAAACTGATTCATTCATTCTATATATGTGTAACATCTAACCTGTATATCAAAATAGATACTGATACGATCTAAATCCGTAAAGCACGTAAACGTTGAGGCTAAAATGGTTGGTTTTAACAATTAAACTATTATATAGAAAACTAGCTTTTATAAGAGTTAATTTAGTCTCCAACTTTAAAAAACTATACTGGGTGGTTGGTCCCCATTAAGTTTTAATTTGAGTATATATTAATTTTGTTTTAGTTGAAGATACAGTCTGTGGTCCCACGTGTTTTTTTATTTGTTAAATTGTTTTGTTTTTTTAGAAGGGTAAAACAACATCAAGCACTTATTTAACCTAAAAAGTAAAAACTTTAACATTTATTTATTTTACGGATTACCTGTATTACAGTTGAGTAAAGAGATTTATATAGACATACTATTTTTTATAAAAAACGAAAAAGATAATACTATTGAATAAAAAGTTTTTCATGTCAATTAGACCCTGATTCGGCTTATACGAAATTCTCATTTTAATCCCTTACACAAAGTTAACTCAAATGAAGCAAAACAAATTTAAAGGGATTACCGTTTGCTCTATGCACATGATCCAAAATCCACATTGGTAGTTAAGAATACCTGCTTTGAGCTCCACATCCGATTGCTCACCATATATTTTACTTTTTAACGAGTTAACTTTTAGGCGTGATACGTGAAACAAATATCTAAGAAGCCTTGTAGCCTTGTTGAATCAAACCCAACTGATGTAGACCACTCACCCAAAAGATTACATAGTCTGCATAGAACAAATGCATTAAAATCAAACCATGAATGGATGGCTTATTACCGCATTACCGCGAAACATGCCATTTCCATAGTTGTTTGGGTCAACACATTAGACCTTAAATTACTAAAAAAAGGGGCTAATGGGTCGCCTAGACGCATCCCCTATTCGATTCAAATTCTTTCGAAGAAGTTAAGTGACTATCCAAATTTTTACTTTTTACTCAAATGTTACATACCACAAACATTGGACATAAAAGTTAGGCCTCAATATCATATACTTGATGCACAACTTTAATAAATACTAACAGATTTAAAAAAAAAATATCATGTCAAAGTTAGGTTTCTTTCCAAATTATTACATATATTAAAGAACAACTATGATGCTACAATAGCTTTTATTAAGTTTTGGTTTTGGACACAAACTTTTTGGTCTTTTAAATTTTTTCACAGTATTCTTTATGCTATTTGGCCACAATATAGTATATATTTTTAGCCATGTCCATGTGTGATTGTTTTGACTTAGTTTTCAAAATAAAAAGTAATGTTTTAATTGTTAGAGTATTCTTGAAATATCGTGGTATGTTTCTAGCATTTCTTTTTATTCTATTTTATTTTTTTTAATTTTACTCTTAATATTTTAGTTAATTATAATATTTAACTGACTAAATTTTTAAATGATACATCTACATACGTGACGTTTTTATATAGTTTTATCATTTGGTTAAGCAGTTTTTAAAGTTTGCTTTTGTATTTCTAAATGTTCATTTGTATAACTACTTATCTTTTTCCGTGGTTTCCAAATATAACCGTCGTGTTGCGATGTTTGGGTATTAAAACACAACCGTCGCAACGCACGGTGTACGCCGCTAGTTAAATAACAAATAAAAAACTAAACCATACCAAATCAATTTATTAAAATATTTAGGATGTTGATTGGTGATCAATCACATTTCCAAACACAAAAGGCAACTCTTGAGTCTCAACTCTCAAGAGTCAAGTCTTGCATATCCAGATGATTCAACAAACTAATTTACTCATGTCCTTTTGACTTTTAACTACTATCAAGTTTAAAATATGTTAATAATTGTGACTATATTACTGATTTTTAAAAGCAAAATAATTCAAAATAACAACAAACCAATATAAACTTTTCGAAATAAAACGTCATGATTTGTGTTGATTTTCAAAGTATTTTTCTACTTTATGACAACATAAAAACCCCGATTACTTTTAGCAACTTCTTTAGGATATTTTTTAGTCTTAATGTTTGTGTTTTCAGACCATTAGCAAAGACAATGAGGTTCAGTGTGCTAAAGGTGATTCTGGCACGATCTTCTTCAGGTGGTGGGAAGAAAGCATTTACCGGCATAAACGATATGAGAGTTCCACTCTTTTGCTTGATAATGTAGAAGTCTTTGAGAACAAAAACATTGTTTATTTAGATGACTATATTGTTATCGACTTATGGCACATTCAAAATTTGTTTTAAGAACGAAAAGTTATGAAGACACAAGCTTTATGCCTTCACGATTTGATTCTGTTGTATTTTTGTTAACTATTTTAACTCAAGATGTGTCTAAATCTTTGTTGTTTTGAAATTTCTTATTTCTAACGGGTATAAGTATTGCTTGTAGTATTTGACAAAGACCTCTTCTACATATTAGCATATGATTTAACAAAAGGATTGCAAGTTTTGATCCTACTACAACCAACTATAAGTACAAGGAAGGCTTTTATATGTTAGGAGATCATGTTAAATAGTCTCGCTTTCGCAAAAAAAAAATGTTTTGGATTTCAAAGTATCGTGTTTAGGTAAATATTCCGCTTTTGTGTATTTTAGATAAACAATACATATGTTTTATAGTCCGTGTAAGTTAACATGCTGCAACGCTTATGATTCTAATTTATATAATTGCCCTTACATATAATAATCTAATTTACATAACTGAACCCTCTAATATATAATCATACTACAATACATATACATATATATCGCTAATAAGTAACAGTACTAACAAACTTATGGAAACAATAATAACCAGGTCAAAGTTAGGTTTCTATCCAAATAAAATACATAATAAAAAACTAAATCCAACCAAAATCTATGCATTAAAATACTTAATGCTGACTGGTGGTCGATCTCAGATCCAAAACAATAGTATTTTTGTTTCTTTTCTGCAGCACCAAAACAATACTTAACTAGTTAGTTAGCTCTTGTTGAGTCTCAACTCTCAACTCTTCACAACATCATTCATTTTCATCAACAATCTGACCACCATAATCATTAATCAATGGCTGAACTCGTGCTTTCTGCACTCCTCCCCGTGCTCTTCGAGAAGCTGACCTCTGCAGCTTTGAAAACCATTGATAGCTACAACGGAATCGATGCTGAGATCAAGAAATGGCAGAGATCATTGGAACAAATCCAAAATATGTTTACTGATGCTTCTCAGAAGGAGATAACTGATCAATCTGTCAAACGTGGCTCAACGGTCTCCAACATTTGGCTTACGACATCGATGATGTGCTTGATGAATTGGCAACAGATGATATGCACCGTGAGTTTAGCCACCAGTCAGAAGCCATCACCAGCAAGGTAAGAAAAATCATTCCAACTCGTAGCGCAAACTTCTCGCGGAGTATTAGTGTTCGTGACAAGTTGGATAATATTAGTGACAGGTTGAAAGATCTAGTTGAGGAAAGAGATGCTCTTGGTTTGAGAGTGGTAGGGGATGATATTAGTTTAAGAAATAAAAATGGAAAGTTTCAAACGTCTTTATTTGATGCGTCTAAGATTTTTGGACGGGGGGTTGAGAAAGAAGCATGGGTGCGAAAGTTATTGGGGAGTGAATCGTGTGATGAAAACTTCAGCATTGTTCCCATAGTTGGTATGGGTGGGGTCGGTAAAACTACTCTGGCTAGGCTTTTGTATGATGAAAAACAAGTCAAGGATCACTTTGAACTCAGGGTATGGGTTTGTGTTTCGGACGATTTTGATAGCTATGCTATAAGCAAAGTTATCTTTCAATCTGTGACGGGGGAGAACAAGGATTTTGCAGATTTAAATCTGCTGCAATTAGCTCTTAGAAATCATCTAAGCGGGAAAAGATTTTTGTTGGTGCTAGACGATGTATGGAGTGAAAGTTGAGAGGATTGGGAAACGTTGGTTGGCCCGTTTCATGTATGTGCACCTGGGAGTAAAATCATCATGACAACATGGAAGTATCATTTGCTCAAAATGTTAGGTTATAATCATCTAAACCAGCTATAGAGCTTGTCATGTGAAGATGTTGTCTTTAATTGCTCTACATGCATTAGGTGTAGATAACTTTGATTCACATTTGTCGCTCAAACCATATGGAGAAGGTATTGCAAAAAAATGTGATGGCTTGCCTTTGGCTTTGAAAGCACTTGGGAGACTATTGAGTATGAAGAAAGATGAAGTGGAGTATTGGAAAAAAGTATTAGATAGTGAGATATGGAATTTACCGGTTGAGTGTGAAATTGTCCCAGCCCTTAAACTAAGCTATCACGATCTTCCTGCACGTTTGAAACAATTGTTTGCATACTGCTCGTTATTCCCCAAGGACCCTGTGTTTGACAGAGAAGAACTGGTTCTATTATGGATGGGTGAAGGTTTTTTGCACCAGTCGCCTCCAAGCGATTCAATAGAAGAAAGCATGGGTTATGAATACTTTGATGAGTGTAAGGTTAGACACTGAAGCAAAGAAGGATATTGGAAAGGAAGTGTTGGAAAAGTACAGTCATATGTCATTTGTTCGTGAGGAATATGTAACTTCCAAGAAGTTTGAGGCATTCAAAAGAGCCAACAATTTAAGAACATGCTTGGCAGCATCTGTTACGGAGGTTGAAAGTTGGCGAAGTTTCTACTTATCGGATAAGGTTCTGGCTGACTTAGTTCATAAGTTACCATTGTTACGAGTTCTAAGTTTGAGTAATTTTGAAATCAGTGAGGTACCAGAGTCAATTGGTACTTTGAGGCACTAAGGTATCTTAATCTATCTCGAACTGCAATCACCCGTTTACCAGAAAATATCTACAATCTCTACAACTTACAGACATTAATCGTATATGGTTTTCGTTGTTTAGCTAAGTTTCCGAACAGCTTCTTAAAGCTTAAGAACTTGCGGCATCTTGACATTAGAGACACTCCACTTTTGGATCGAATGCCCTTAGGGATTGATGAGCTAAAAAGCCTACAAACTCTGTCTAAAATCACTATCGGTGGTAAAAGCGTATTTGAAATAGCCAAACTTAAAAATTTTAAGAACCTATATGGAAAATTTTCCATTGTGGGTTTGGACAAAGTGCAAAATGCAACACATGTACGCGAGGCAAACTTCTCACAAAAGAGGCTTAGCGATTTAGTGGTTGTATGGAGTGATGTGTGGGATGCTTCTCGAAACGAAACGCTTGAAAAGGAGGTCCTAAATGAGTTGAAGCCTTTTAATGATAAGTTAATGCAACTCAAATTTATGTCATGCAGGGGATTAGAGTTTCCAAATTGGGTTGGGGATCCCTCGTTTCTTCGATTGAAGCACGTGTCATTAAGTGGTTGTAAGAAATGTACATCTCTACCACCACTTGGGCAACTACCATCACTTAAGGAGTTGGTTATTGAAGGCTTGAAGGGGGTGACAGTTGTGGGTACCGAGTTACTTGGGACTGAGTTTTGTAGATATGCCAGGGTGGAGAAATTGGTCAACCACTAGTGGGGTTGTGTTTCCATGCCTTCAACAACTTCATATACGAGAATGTCCTAAATTGGTTGAAGTATCAGTTGACACACTACCTTTATTGAATGTTCTGGAAACAAGAGGATGCGACAGTGGTGTGTTGAGAAGGTTGGTTCAAGTAGCTTCATCAGTCACCAAGTTGGATGTAGGTCGTATTTCAAGGATTAAAGATGAGGTGTGGAGAGGTGTTATTGATTATCTTGGGGCGGTTGAAGAATTAAGCATCATAGGTTGTAATGAAATAAGATACTTGTGGGAATCTGAAGTAATTGCGAGTAAGTTTCTTGTGAATTTAAGGAAATTGAAAGCAAGTAGTTGTGATAATTTGGTGCGTTTAGGAGAGAAAGAGGAGGATAGTTGTGGGAGCAACCTCCTAGCATCTCTTACAATGTTGGATATATCTCATTGTGATAATATGAAGCATTGCAGTTGTCCGGTTAGCATTGAGAGATTGATTTTATATAGATGTATTTCAATAACAGTTATCTCCTTACCGACGCGAGGGCAGAAGCTCAAGACACTTTGCATTAGTGGTTGTAAGGAACTAGTGGAAAGGGAGTGGGGAGGACAAAAGATCAACAACACAAGAAACATGCCAATGCTTGAAGTTCTAGACATATGTGATTGGCCAAATCTGAAAATAATATCTGAACTGAATTACTTGGATCACCTCACAACATTGAAAATAATAGACTGTGAAAGTCTGGAGTCATTTCCTCACTATGAGTTGTCAAAATTTACCTTGTTAAAGTATCTTCATGTAACAAATTGTCCAAATATGGATGTTTGTTTTCCCCATGGAGTTTGGCCTCCCAAATTGTCTTCCCTAACAATAGGGAAGTTAAAGAAGCCTATCTCCGAGTGGGGCCAACAGAATTTTCCAACCTCAGTTGCTGAACTATACTTACATGGTGACGATGGAGTGCGCAGTTCTCGCCAATTTTCTTATCTTCTTCCTTCATCTATTACTCACCTTGAAATAATTAAATTTGGGAAATTGAAATCATTTTCAACGGGACTCCAACACCTCACATCCCTCCAACATTTAGGGGTTGATGATTGCCCAAACGTGATGGATCTACCAGAAGTGTTATTGCCTTCAGTCTTTAGTTTAAAAATCAAGAGTTGCCCAAAATTGGAAAAAAGATGCAGTAAAAGAGGTAGTTACTGGCCCCTCATCTGGCATATCCCCCGTCTGCTAATATGAAGGTCTCTTTCTCCCTTCCATTAATCAAATAACTGATTTATTTTGCTTTCTTTCAAACAAATAATTTAGATCTGGTTGTATGACACGCTTGCAGATTATTCTTCTTTTTCTGTGTGTGAATATGATGGTGAAAATAGTCTAATAGAAACAAAACTATGAGTTGTACAGATATGAAAATGTAAATAAATATTTTATGTTGTCTGGTGAATAATACTCTAATTGTTAAGCCCATTACAACCTATTTTAACTCAAATGGGATAAGTGGAATGCATTTCAATCAAAGAGGTAAATATTGGCATTCCTAACCATGATTTTCATACAGTTGTAAATTTGTTGAAAAATAATTCTTGTACATATTTTTTTTAAGTTTAAAGATATAAGATTTACATAATTTTCAAGGCATCTAGCTATTCATCTCATCTTCAAATTATAATATTACTTTCTTCAAGTTGAACTGTGAGATTTATTTGGATTTTCTTCTTGTGTTTACTTTATTTCTAGACATGATTGATCTCAAAAGAGAATGAGAAGTTGGTTTTAGCGAGAGACAAATATGCAAAGGCTCAAACTCAGATGTGGCACCAAAAAAGGAACATGTAACAGCGTCTTGTAATGTAAGAACTGATCCATAATCACATGTTCAAGTCTTGTGTTGGATTATAAATTCTAGTTTTCTTCAGTTTATATGATTCTCTTCACTTTCTCTATAGTCTTCTTCACTTGTGTTTCATCAGCATACATTGTTCAGTTACCTCCTTTGTTTCAATTTGATTTCTCAAATGAAGCTTTTGTCATCTCACACTTTCTTTCGGTCCATACAATACTTTTTGCCTGTCTTATTACTATAACGACATGAAAACTTTTAGTATGATCTTTTAGATTTCTTTTTTAGTTTCACTGGTCTATGAAGAAACTGACCATGATTACATTGATGGCTGATTTGATGGTGCAGCGTCTGTTGTGATGTGGAAGCATTCTACTGATTTGCCAATATTCATAGCCGTAAGCAAAACCTGTGTTTTCTTTATGTGACAATATCAGGAGTTAGAAGGAGCAAGCAGAATTGAGCATATAACCACATCAATGTGAGGTTTCTCTAGAGTTTGCTAGTTATAACTGGTGTTTATGATCAGCATATCCAAATGATGATTGTGGTGGATAAAACACCAAGTAATAGAACTGATTATGTTCACTCAATGCAGATTGTAATGTTAATTTTTATTTTCTGGATGCCAGTTAGTGATTTGTGCATCATTGATGGTAGTTGTGTCTGATTGTAAGCTTCTAGTATAAAAAACGAGTCAGACTCAGATTGTATTTTGTTCGTAACGGGTCAGGTTGCTGTTTGTATTTTTTGTGGATACCTTTAAAGCATCATCAACAATTTTCATAGATGGTTCTGGTCATTCTTTGTGTCTCCATTTCACTTCTTTAGGGAAAATTCATTGGTCGGTAGGATCTATCTATGATGTTTTATTACTCACATTGTTTGCTTCCTAGGTGCCCGTCGCAGAAGATATAAATTATTAGGATGTTTAAATCTGCTGGAGTTTAGCAGTATCCTTGAATAGATACTAATTATTATTATTTTTATCATGAATTTCTCTATTTTTATTTTATGTCCCCTCTAAGGTGCAAAAACCTGGGTTGTAGCATCTTGAATTTTCATACTTTTTGTTAATTTATTAATATGATTTTAGATGATTAAAATAAAATATAATCATAAAAGTGACAATTGGGAACTTGAAAAGATCGTTAATAATTCTAGAGAATTAAAAGCGTACGCAATGATTTACTCTGAAAAGTTAGGATATTTGTAAAATGTGAGATACGTTGCTACATGAATAAGATAGTCAACAGGGTAACATGCAACAAGAAGAAGGATGTGCGTGATTACACAAGATTAATGGTAAACGAGGGTTCGGGAGAAGTTTAGGTTGGGAACATAGCAAGAAAGTGAGTTGATGACAAGAGTTGGTTAGAGGTCTACTCTAATGGTGTGCTTTGTGACAAGTAATTATGCTGTATTTATTATAGTTATGGGGTGATTAGCAAAAAGTAGTTTTGAATTTTTATAATGTAATGGGATGTGATGTTTTGGGTGAATATTAAATATGATATTAAAGTCAGAGTTGACTTTGACCAGAAAGTCAACAAAGGTCTAGAGAAATAATTGAAGTCAAAATTCTCTCCTTGCTTTATTTAGAGAACTAGAGAGTGTATTTTTAAATTTTATGATGTAAGGGATGTGATGTTTAGTGGCGCCTCAAATGGGCTAAAAAATAGGCTCATTTTGAGATTAGTTTTGACGTGAATTTTCTATTTATTAGTTTTGAGGTGAAATTTTTTTTGGGTAAGTTGTGGTGTTGATAGAAATTAGAAGGAATTCAACATAAATTGATAATTTTACTATACAAGGAAAACAAGGTTAGGGTAGATGTTAAAAGCATAATCTTGATATAGAATAGCTTGTAGTTTGATTGGGTGAAACACGTTATGAGCTAATGGACCAGATAAAAATGAACCAACTATTCCTAAGAATAAGAAAAGCTTATGAAAATGATAGACCACCTCGCTCTACCGTTCAAAGTAATAAACAACCGGTTATTAAGAACTAATTAAAAGATGGATGACTACGATAGTTCTTCTCACTCTACTGTACAAACTGATGAACCATAGGAGGTATCGCTTCAACCATTCGTTTGGTTTTAAAAAAAAAACAGATTTTTATATCACAAAACAACAATAACCGATGAAGTTGTGTTTTGATATCTTAACTACGAGTACGATCTGTAAGAACATCGAGAATATACTTTTACATTATTCCTGATTAGTTTTAACCTATTTATTAAAATTCAAGTATACAATTTACTAATAACATATGACAAAGTAACCTTACCATGTTCATGTTTTGATCCTTAGTTTCCAAAAATTACATGAGACTGTTAGTGTCCATGAGGCAGTCACTCACAGGTAACATGTCTCTAAAAACAAAAATCTAAATCTATAGAAAACATGTAACCATCAATATCCATAAAATTAGAAAATGGCCAATGACCAGACACATGCAGAGCAGCTGGAATTTTACACAGCTTTGTAGGTACAATATTCATTTTTATCCCACAAATAACATAAATCAACATCCACTATTTCAGTTTCTATCCTGGACTGTTATCTATGCAGGAGTGTACATCACTTCTTTTGGCACAAACCTACCAACCAACTTAAGCATATTTCTATCTAGTGAGCCAGATACGATTTGATCTATTAACAACGATACAGTTGAAGCATCGAGTGAGTAACCTTTTCCACCCATTTCCTGTAACAACAATTCCACATCGTCGTAATGTTGGTTCTTAAGATATCCTTGGAGAAGAAGACGGTAAGTAATATTGTTTGGTGGCAGCACACTACGGAACCTCTAAAAGCTCTCACACTGGATACAAAAACTCATATACCGATATCACCTCCTACAAATAGATGAAAACTAACCAAAACTGATCATCCTTAACAATCCAGTGAATATAGAAGAAGAGAGATGGAAATAGGTAACTGCCCTCTCTGTATCTCAGACTATTGTTTATGTATTAAGTGGAGAAATTCAACTTTGATCCTTGCACTTTGCACAACAACGCTGCAGCCCTCTAAGAGTTCCTTTCACCAGAAGAGCACCTCAACTAACTTCATTAACAAGTTTCTCCCGAAAGACGAATAAACATAATTTGAATAAACAAGGTCCAACATAATTCGAAAGGATAGCGTAGATGTTGAAGCATAATCTTGATATAGAATAGCATGTAGTTGGATGGGTGAAACGTGTTATGAGCTAATGGACTGGATGAAAATCAACCAATGGTTTCTAAGAACCAGAAAAGCTTATGAAAACAATAGCTCAAACCCAAATCCACTATTTCAGAATCTATCCTGGACTGTTATCTATGCAGGAGCATCCATCGATTCTTTTGGTACAAGCCTACCTACCAACTTAAGCATACTTCTATCTAGTGAGCCAGCTGCGATTTGATCTATTAACAACGATAAAGTTGAAGCATCAAGTGAGTAACCTTTTCCACCCATTTCCTGTAAAAATATTTCCACCTCATTGAAATTTTGGTTCTTAAGATATCCTTGGAGAAGAACACGGTAAGTAACATTATTTGGCGGGCAGCCACTTACCTCCATTTTAAGAAACAAGTGTTTTGCTTCCTTTAGCAGACCTTCCCGACATAAGCCACCAATCATCGCGGTATACGTACGAACATTAGGTTGTAAACCTTTTACAGTAAGCTCATGGAAAAGAGCCCTTGCAATATCAAGCTTCCCACATTTGGTTGCACCATCAATGAGGATTGTGTACACCATGATATTAGAATTTAGCTTGCAATCACCCACCAAATAAAACAAAGAGAGTGCCTCTTCTATTTGTTGGTTGTTGCAAAGGCCATCTAAAATTATTGCGTAAGTGCATTCATTTGGAATTAGGCCTTGTGCTCGCATCTCATCAAAGAGTTTGCGTGCAGCTCCACAGCGTCCAACCCTAAATAAACCTTGTATCATGGTGCTGTAAGTGACTATATCGGGTTTCAGTCCTTTTCTTGTTATCTCCTGAAACATATGCACGGCCTCTTCAATTTTCAAATTCGTGCAATACCCATTCAATAAAATGCTATAAGTAATAATAGTAGGGATGATACCTTTATAAGAAAGTGAATGAAAAATTTTCCTTGCTTTGCTCATTTCACCGCTCATATAGTAACCATCTATAAGCGTATTGTATGTCACTATGTTAGGAGTCTCACCTCTCTCAACCATGATGTCTATAACAGCCTCCGCTTCATCCAACATACCTTCCTTGCAATACCCATCAACTAATATGTTAAAGGTTCGCAAATCAGGAGAGATCCCTTCATCCTCCATTTCTTTTAGCATCCTAAAGACGTCACCCCAACGACCCAAGTTACAAAGGCCACAAATTATAGAGTTGTACGTTATTACATCGGGTAGAATGCCTTTTTCAAATACCATCACTTTGAAAAGATTGGAAGCATCATCTATCATTTTGTCCTTGCAGAGACTGTCAATGATGGTATTATATGCAACAACATTAGGCTTACAACCTCTTTCATCCATGAGCCTAAGCAAACCAACGGCCATTACATTGCTTCCAAACTTACAAAGCCCTTTAATCATTGTGTTATACATAACTACATTAGGCTCACAAAGTTTCTGTTTGATGAGCTTCTTGAACAATATCTCAGCCTCAAAAATCCTATCTTCTAGAATTAGTCCATCTAAAAGTGTACTAAATATGAACACATTTGGCACGATTACGCGCCTGAAGCAGCAACCTAAGAGTGCAAAACCGTCATTGGTGCGAAACAACTGACAACAACACTTGATTGCAATACTCACAGAGTACTCATTAACAGGAACTCCAATGACACACATATGTTTAAAAAGATAAAGGGTTGCAGAAAAATGTTTCATTTTGGTAACAACATTCAACAGCTGAGTAAACTGAACAACAGATGGCAGTGGTCTTCTCTGTATCATTTCATCGAACAACTTGAGAGCATCATCCAAGGTGGTAACTTGTTGGAACTTAGATCGAAAACTATCGCTATTTGAAAAATAATTGGAGTGAACAGAAGCTATAAATGTTGTGTGAGGATTGAATTGGAGTGAAGATGAAAGAGGGGTTTTTAACTGAAATGAGTTTGTGATGAAATTACCTTTGAAACTGCATCTGATAGAAGCATGAAGATGATAAATTGTGCGATTCGTTGTCATCATCATCATCATCATCGTTGGAGTCTCCAACAGAGAAGACGAATTGATGCTTCAACCTAACTCTCAACTCTCAAGAAAGTTAAATTTGGGGTTAAAATTCAATAAACCCAAGTTTGGTGCTTAAAATTGAAGGGTAATCACTAGTTTGGATAATTGTTCCATAGAATTATCCAAATATTATAGTTAACACAAATATTATTGAAAAACATTATTCTAATAATCGCTCAAGCCCACAAAAACTAAACAGATTATTTTCGTGCTCTGTGCGTTATCTTGTGAGGTATTTAACTAAAAGCGTATGTTTGAAAGAGATATCATGTTTAAAAACGTAATTTTTAAAAGTAACATCAAAAATTAGAATTAAGCAAGAATTAAATTCAATAACTATGTATGAATTTAGAATTGTATTAAATTTTGAAATTTGAGCCTTATTTGAAATTTGAACTCCCCTAATAGGCTAGAAGTTTTCAATTTTCACAAATAGACACTAGATTAGGGTGTATGTTTGAAGAAATGTAACAAATGATGAGTTAGCATAGTTTCAGTTTTGTTTTTTAAGAAAACAAATATTATTGATCTATTTTGGTTATGCTTTGCTCTAAAATTAAACTGGCTCAAAACTGAATCGAATCGCATCAAACTCATCCAAAACCGGACTGACCACGTCAAACATGAAAACTAAACATGTTATTATTCATTTTATGGACCAAGTTTAGCTGTGCACATTTCAATTTTTTTGAAACCACTCCAGGCATTAACCAAACCAGTGAAGACAAAATTAGTCAAACCGGTTTTTTCAAACCTGTGTAAGTGTTGGGTGTCGAATCAAGCAAATATTAATGAAAATGTAAACCTAACGTGTGCACACTAAGAATAGTATGAGCGGAAGTAAGGTTCGTGTCCTCGAGGATACGTGTCAATTAAGTTATACCAAAATATTTTAGTACAATTACTTTGAATGATTATGGTTAAGGAAGGTGGGGGTTTTAATTAAAAACTAAAACTAAAAGTAAATTGCAAAAGGTAGAAAAAATTCCAACAAACTAACACGGTTGTGTCAAAACTGTAAAGGAAATTCCACGCGGCCGTGTTAAGGTTTTGCCAGAAAAACGAAAATTGACATTTTTTTGTATTTTTTAATTGAAAAAGTAATTACTAAAAACGTTAATTAAATTGTGAAGTAAATTCAAATATGAAAACTAATTCCAACACTAAGGTAATTCTTGATTCGATTTGGCTTACGATCATTAATGATTACGGTGCAATGACTATTTTTAAATTAATGATATGTATCGATACTAGAAATCACGCCATTCGGATATCCACTCTATCTAATGTCCAATCAATCGCAGTTCGTTGATTAGAGCCAACACGCTACTCTAAGTTCACGCCTTCGGATCTTAACGTGCGGGTTGCAACGATAGAAGTATCAATTATAATTAAACACACACGTCGTTTGGTATGTTTAACTAGATTGTGTGATTTTATAACGAGAGTGAATTCATAGACAAACTCAAACCGTTAATTATTCCTTATATCAAAAATCAAAACTTGATTAGGGTTTTAAAACTTGAAGAACTTTATTAAGAAATTAATAAAGTGGCCAATATTATTAACAATTTAATATATACCGGATTAGATCCCGGTTTATGATCAAGAATCAAACAAACAAACTCTTAAAACAAAAACATTTTATAAGCATTTCACATAAGTTCAAAGCAAATCAAATAAATTAAAACTTAATGTTGAAATTAAAAATGTCCTAGTCGAATATGACGACTAGGTTAATGTCAAAACAAATAAGAAAACTTATAAAATGAAACCAAAATAATTGAAATGATTTTGAATAATGAAAAATCATCTAGATTCCAACTTGTTTTCCTTCTCGTTGACCCCTAAATACTCCACAAAAGTTCACTCAAGATTCTTCCCTCGTCGATTCTCCCTAGCCCAAAGATGCTCCCCTCTTTTTATTTTCGAGCCTCTATTTATTCTTCTTTCCTCCAACTAACCCCTCTTTTTGTAGGGTTTGAATTTAAGTTTTTTATAAGGCTTTAATGATAAACATTAAAAATCCTAACTTAATAATATTTTATTTTAATTTTTTTTTCTTCTCTTCCAATTCCATGAACCTACCTACAAAAACTACTATTATATTAAATAAATAAAAAATACATACAAGTAATACAAAATATATGCCAAAATATACTCTAGAATTGTAATAACTAACGTCTAAAAATATAACTAACAGTAAGCGGTTATAGTTATTTACCGATTCGGGTAACAGGTAATAGTTTAAAATAATCAAATATAAAAAAGAAATAATAAAAAATCAATTAAATAATAAATACATAAATCATACTCAAATTAAAGATATTACAAAACGTGATTCCGTTACAAAGAAATATTGTACAAAATACAAAACATTTCAATAGATTCTCTTTCACGTGTCTTGCTTTTTAACATAACCACATCCTAGGCTATCTAGGAAGAAATTTTGTACACAATATTGCAATGTGCACTTTTTGCGTGTAATAATTTATATATGCACAAATCATCAATACACACACATTCTTCTCAATCTTTTCATCCATCAACTTCATTCATGCGTGGAGAGTTCGTATGAAGGCTGCCAATATAGTAAAACAAAAGACGAAGAGTTAAAATGAATATGAAGAACAATATGGATAAGAAAAAACCTCAGTTCAAGTGATAAAAAAAATGGAATTTTGAGAAGACAATTAACAAAATCATGTATGGTTATTGAACTTACTTGCCTGTAACTGAAAGAAGAGTACACACATTGAAGTCCTCTTAAAATGATTCATGTGAGTACAACAGCCTGTAAACTGATTTAATGATGCGTTAAAATAAGAAAAATTAGAAGAGTAGAAGACAATGTGCATAAAAAAGATATGAACTAACCAAACCGTACGCAAATCCAAACAAACAAAACTAAACAAGCCCGAGTGGATTCGAGGATGAAATACTTGAGATTAAATCAAACGCAGAGGATTTAATACGATGCTACAACACACTACGGAACATCTAAAAACTCTAAAACAGATACAAGAACTCATATACTGACATCATCTCCAACAAATGGATGTATACTAAGAAAATAATTATCATCCTCAACAATCATGGGAATAACAATTGTAATATGCAGTGGATATACAAGAAGAGGTGAAAAATAGTACCTTCCATCCCTGTCTTTCAAAAACTCTTGTTTATGTAACAATTGTAAAAATTCAACTTTGATACTTGCACTTTACAGCAACAACACTTCAGCCCTCGCCCCTCGAAGATTTCCTTTCACCAGAAGAGCACCTCAACTAACTTCATTAACAAGTTTTTCCTGGAAGACAAATAAACACAAATTGAATCAAACAAGGTCCCAACTTAAATCGTAACACAACGAGAAAAAAAGGTTAGTGTAGATGTTAAAGCATTCTTTTGATATAGAATAGCATGTAATCCGAAAATTATAGTGTTGTGAATGTAGCCTTGATATACTCGACTCGTTACTGATTTGAGTCGTGATATGAACCCACTGTTGGGTCAAGATGAATTTGGGTCAGATCCGACCCAGTTGCTGTTTAGTGGGGATAAAAGAAGTGGGGATAAAAGAGCAAGAAAATAGGAAGTGAGTTGTGAGTGGGTTGTGATCCTGGAATTCAGGAAGTGGAGTAGTGGGGTCAAGGTTACGAGAGTTTTAGAGTTTATATATTCTAGTATTGTTTAGTTTTTGGATTGTCTTTGGTTTTATAATTAAGTTCTGTAACCAGAATTGTGGAGATTAGCCTTCTCGAATTGGCCAACTATCCTGTTCTTTGTTTATTTCAATTAATCAAATTCTCGGTTCCTATCATTTGGTTCCATTGCCGGGAAAACATCGAAGACGCAGAAAATGGTTCAACCCGCGGTAGTGTTGAAGGTAGCGGTACTCCGCAGGATCCAATCGCCACTCAACTGGCAGCGATCGCAGCCAAACTGGCATCCATGGAGACCCTGAAAGATGGCATCGCTGCACTAAAGCGTCAAGCTGCTGCGAAAGAGAAAAACAACAGCGGTGGTGGCAGGTTTGATGATGGAGAGTCAAGTTATTCCAGTAATAACCGCCGCCCTTACCACAAAATCGAATTTCCCGGGTACAGTGGGGGTGATCCTAGAGGTTGGATACTCAAAGCGGAAAAGTATTTCCGGTTCTACAATACATCCGATGAAGACAAGGTAGATGTTGCTGCGATACATCTCGAGGGGGATGCCCTTGACCTCTATTCCTGGCTCTCGACAGAGCAAGAAATCACTTATTGGGAGGAACTCACCAACGCGTTACAGAAGCATTTTGGCCCGCCTGAATTCAAAAATCCGGATGAGTACTTGTGTAGCATTAAGCAAACCGGATCCATACACGATTATCGGCAGGAATTTGCACGGCGATCTTCCCGCGTTTCGAATTGGCCAGATCATTGCTTACTTGGAGTCTTTCTTAATGGGTTAAAGGAGGAACTGAAGGCAGACGTGCGCATACATAAACCTCGTTCGGTTTATAAAGCAGCCAGCCTCGCTCTCGAGTTTGAGTCCAAATGCAGCCATGCTCGATCAGAAAAAGATGCCATGTCCACATCCTTGGCAATCACCAATGCAACGACAGCCTCTTCCAGCACCGTTAACCAGACTGCCTCTTTCCAAAAACCCACTGAAAATCGCCTCTCAGAGGCAGAAAAACAAAGCCGTTACCTCAAGGGTGAGTGCTTCCGTTGTGGGGATAAGTACAGCCCTGGACATCGTTGTAAGACGGGAACCTTCAAGGTTTTAGAGATAGCTGATGTGGGGGAAGAACAAGCAGCATCCAATGAGCAGAACTACCCCGAGGAATTGGCTGAGATCAGCCTTCACGCTCTTTTTGGTCAGTCAACCGGAGTTTTAGGAACAACTGAGGTACTAGTTCTAATTGACAGCAGGTCAACACATAACTTTATCTCGGATAAGTTAGTGCATGACCTAAAACTCCATTCCCAGTTTACCCCTCCGTTTGGTGTTCAAATAGGAAATGGTGATATTATCCGATGTAATCGTATTTGCAAGAGTCTTACACTGCAGCTTTCTGACCTACAAGTGTCCCAAGACTTCTACCTATTTGCCTTAGGTGGTGCTGATGTGGTACTTGGTATTAAATGGTTAGCAACGCTTAACACAGTGCAGACTAACTGGAAGCAGATGTCCTTAATGTTTACTATAGATGGAAAGGACCACAAGCTGCAAGGGCTGCCTCCGGATAACCAGCAAGCTGCTACCTTTCGCCACCTTACTATCGAACCATTTGAGGAGCAGACCACAGGAACAGCAGGCCAGCTTTTACATACCCGACTTGAGGACAAGTCGTTTCCTCGGGCCGGAAGTATTTATATGAACCCACTGTTGGGTCAAGATGAATTTGGGTCAGATCCGACCCAGTTGCTGTTTAGTGGGGATAAAAGAAGTGGGGATAAAAGAGCAAGTGAGTTGTGAGTGGGTTGTGATCCTGGAATTCAGGAAGTAGAGGAGTGGGGTCAAGGTTACGAGAGTTTTAGAGTTTATATATTCTAGTATTGTTTAGTTTTTGGATTGTCTTTTGTTTTATAATTAAGTTCTGTAACCAGAATTGTGGAGATTAGCCTTCTCGAATTGGCCAACTATCCTGTTCTTTGTTTATTTCAATTAATCAAATTCTCGGTTCCTATCAAGTCGCTTCTAAACACAATGTTAATTGAAAGTCGAATTGGATTAACAAAACTATATTCAAGCCATATAAATTTAATTAGCAAGACAGGATTTAAAATCGAAAATTATAGCAGAAATAACTTTTTTTATATACATATTAAACCATGATTAGAAATCGATCTATTTTATTGAAATTTCATTCACTTAACCCATTTGACTTTAAATATGTTGTAATGGGTTTAAAATTAGACTATTATTCCTCAGGGAAAGAAATTTTGTTTGCATAAAATTATTCCTCAGACAAACAAGTGCCATTGTCATATTTGTACAATTATAATTCAAAGTGCCTCATGTTTTATACATATTCATAACCTGAATAATACTAACAATCTTAGTTCAACATTTATTCTCATCATATTCACAAAAAAAGAGTAATCAGTAAGCATGTCAACAACCAGATATGGAAATCATACTTAAGAAACTGTTTGTTTAAAATAAAATAAATAAACCAGTTAATATTAAATCAGTTAAGGGAGAGAGAGAGACCTTCATATTAGCTGCAAAACTGAGGATACAAGTCAACAAAGGGGATATGGGAGATGAGGGGCCAGTAACAGCCTCTTCTGCTGCATCTTTCTTTCAGATTTGGGCATTCAGCGACCTGTAAACTCAAAAGTGAAGGCAACAACGCTTCTGGTAATTCCATCATGTTTGGGCCATTGACAAAAGATAGATGTTGGAGGGAAGTGAGGTGTTGGGTATGGGATAGTTTATTCAGATCAGGGCAATCGTCAAAAAAGAGATATTGGAGGGAGGTGAGGTGTTGGAGTCCCGTTGAAAATTATTCTAATTTTTCAAACTCATTTACATGAAGAGAAGTAAGAGATGAAGGGAGAAGATGAGAAAACTGACTACAACTACTTACTCCATCGTCACCGTATAAGTATAGTTGGACAAGTGAGGTTGGAAAATTCTGTGGACCCCACTCTGAGATGGGCTTCTTCAACTTCCCTATTTCTAAGGAACGCAAATTGGGAGGCCAAATCCCACGAGGAAAAGAAGCATCCATACTTGGACAGTTGCTTATTCCAAGACTCATTAACGATGTCAAACTGGATAGTTCTTTGTCGGGGAATGACTCCAGACTTTCACAAGTTCCTATGCTCAATGACGTGAGGTGAACCAGGTAATTCAATTGAATAATTGATTTCAGATTTGGCCAACCTGTTATCATTACTTTTTCAAGCATTGGCATGTTGCTTCTGTTGTTTATCTTTTTTCCTCCCCACTCCTTTTCCAATAGCTCATTACAACCACTAACTTCAAGTGACTTGAGCTTTTGCCCTCCTAATGGTAAGGATATGGCTGCAATTGAACTACAACATGTGACGCTCAACGTCTTAAATGTTATATGGACAACCACAACGCTCCATATTGTTACAAAAAGATACCTTCAACATCCTAAGAGATATTAGTGTGTTTCTCCCATAATTATCGTCCTCCTCATTCTCTCCTATCCTTACCAAATTATCACAACCAGACACTTCCAATTTCTTTAATCTCACAAGAACCTTACTTAGAGCTGCTTCTGATTCCCACAAGTATTTTATTTCATTACAGTACCTTATCCTTAATTCTTCAACAGTCCCGAGATAGTCTAAAACCCCTCTCCACACCACATCATTAAGCCCTGAAACAAAAACAATATTTCCAACTTGGTGACTGATGAAGCTACTTGAACAAGCTTTCTCAACACACCACTGCTGCATTCATCTATATATAGAACATTTAGTGGAGGTAATGCTTCAAGTAGCACCTCAACCAAATTAGGACAATTTCTTATAAGAAGCTTTTTAAGGAGTGGAAATGACACAACCCCACAATTAGTTGACCATTTCACCCACCCACCCATATTTTGAAAACTTAGAACTTCAAGTGAAGGGAATGTAACACCATACCCAAGTAGTTCCAACCCTACAACTTCCACCTTGTCCAAGCCTCTAATATACAACTCCTTAAGTGTCGGTAGCTGCTCAAATGGCGGTAAAAATGTACATTTTCTACAACCAAGTATTGACACATATATCAATCGAAGAAACGAAGGATCCCCAACCCAATTTGGAAACTCTAGACCCGCATATGAGATAACTTCAAGTTGCTTTAGAAATTCATTACAAGGCTTCAGCTCATTTAGAACCTCCTTTTCAAGCATTTCATTTCGTGAACCATTTGGCACAGCACTCCATACAAACTCTAACTCGCTAAGCCTCTTATGTGAAAAGTTTGCCTCTCGTGCTTGTATCACATTTTGCACTTTCTCTAAACCAGCAATAGAAAGTTTCCCACGTAGATTACTTAAGCTTTTAAGATTGGTTATTTCAAATCCGCTTTTACCTCCGATAAATATCTTGGAGAGAGTTCGTAGGCTTTTCAAGTCAGCAATCCCTGGTGGCATCTCGTTCAAACACCAAGTGCCTCGGATGTCAAGATGGCGAAGGCTTTTAAGTTTTATTAAGTTGTCGGGCAACTTACCTAAACCATAACAACCAAATAAAATCAGCGTCTCCAAAATTATAGATTAAGATACCTCAAATGACTCAAAGTACCAATGGACTCTGGTAGGTCACTTATTTTAAAACCACTCAAACATAGAACCCTTAATAACGGTAACTTAATATATAGAAACAATACTTATTTTAAACAAATCAGCCAATATCTTATTTGAAAAATAGAAACAATGTGAACTTGTTACCGCCCCAACAGACGTTGCCAAGAAAGTTCTCAAATTTTTAGATCTTTTAATTGGTTCGAACTTTTTGTACGTTACATATTTCTCACGAACAAATGACATATGACAATACTTCTCTAATGTCTCCATCCTGGTATCCTTGTCCAACCTTAGAAAAAACTTGCCCGCAACACATGTAGCCAAGTCACTTATCATGTCATGCGTCACAAACAATGATTCGTTATTAGGCGCATGTTGAAAAAATGACCTTGACAACAACTCATCAAAGTATTCATGACCCAAACGTTCTTCTGTTAAATCACTTGAGTTGACCGGAGCAAAAACCCTTTTGCCATCCATAATTGGACTAGTTCCTCCTTGTCAAACACACAATCCTTAGGGAACAAGGAGCAGTATGCAAACAACTGTTTCAGATGTGATGAAAGATGATAGTAGCTTAGTCTAAGGGCCGGGACTGATAACATCCATATCTCATTATCTAACACTTCCTTCCAATACACTTCGTAATCTTTTTTTGTACTCAGTAATCTCCAAGTGCTTTTAAAGCCAAAGGCAAGCCCTCACATTTTTTTACAATACCTACAGCGTGTGGACTGAGTGACAAATGTGAATCAAAGTTATCTACACCCAATGCATGTAAAGCAAGTAAAGACAAAACATCATCATGGGACAAGCTTTGTAGCTGGTTTACATCATTGTAACCCAACTTTTTTAGCAACTCATCCTTTCGTGTTGTCATGATTATTTTACTTCCAGGAGCACACGTATGAAACGGACCAACTAAGGTTTCCCAATCCTCACAACTTTCACTCCATACATCATCTAACACCAAAAGAAGCATCTTCCCCCTTAGGTGATCTCTAAGAGATACTAGAAGAAGTTCCAAATCTTCAAACTCCTTAATCTCCCCCTGACACAGATTCAAAGATAACTTTACTTATACTAAAGCTATCAAACTCATTCGAAACACAAACCCATGCCATAAGATCGAAGTGGTCCTTGACTTTTTGTTCATTATACAAAAGTCTGGCTAGTGTAGTTTTACCTATCCCACCAATACCAACTATAGGAACAACGTCAAAGTTCCGATCACATGGTTCCTCCCCCAATAACTTACGAACTAACGCCTCTTTCTCCGCCTCCCGTCCTACAATTCTAGACTCCCCGATCATAGAAATTACACTTTTTGACCTAGATTCCTCCTCTTTCACAATCAAACCAATAGCACCTTTCTCCTCTATTAAAACTTGTAACTTGTTGCCAATATCATCCATCTTATCCTTCATCCCTCTAATCCATAACGAATTCTTCGAGAATCTATCGAAAGAGCTTTGTACCTTGCCTGTGTGTGTTTCAGACTCATCGATCAACTCACGATCGATAGCTTCGGTTGCTAAATCGTCGAGTATGTCGTCGATGTCGTAAGCCACCTGGTGGAGATCATTCAACCATCGTTCAACAGATCGATCGATTATCGCCTTCTGAGAAGCATCAGCAACCACATCTTCGATTTGAGATAACGTTTTCTCTAATTCCTTGATCTCGTGATCGATTTCATCATATAGAGTATGTGATAATGAAGCCGCAGATGTAAGCTTTTCGTGAAGAACTGAGAGAAAAGCAGCCATTGAGTACGGTAAGATTGCAGATGAAATGGTGGTGGTGATGTTGTGAAGCGGTGGTAATGTTACCTCACATTAGGAGTGAAAGACCGAAATTGCCCCCTTGAATGTCACAATAAGTTTGTGATCAAAAGTCGGTAGCTTTATCTCTTTCATGTGATGTAGGAGTGAGAGACAGAAATTGCCCCTTGAATGTCAGTATGTTAGATATACTTTTTAACTGTAGTTAAGAGATTATTTATTAATGATTTATAGATTTTTAATGATTAAAAGATAATTTTAATACTGAATGGTTAAGATATACCATTAAGATTTAACCTCTTAATCGTTCAGGATGGGTATCTTTTAACTATTCAGAGGCTATAAATCATTAAGAGGTAGCCTCTTAATGATCATTAAAAGACTACCAAACAGCCTTTAAGTTTGTAATCAAAAGTCTATTTTGCTAATCTAATCAACTTATATTATATCTTGATACTTTCATTTTGTCATGCAGGTGTGAATGAATCGAGTCAGGATGAATTTGAGCACGTTTGAGCTCTACTTGTTAAATTTAAAAGGTCTTGATTTGTTTCGAGTTTTGTATGCGAGTAGTTTTTCAAGCTCGAGTTTAGTTTGGGTTCACACTAGTATGCTCTCCTGCTAGATAAGTCACATCTCTTCTCATAAAAGGATATATTAAGCACGTTTTGTGTGATTAAACCAAATAATATTGTAAAAAAAAATAACTTTTTTAGTTTTTAATAGTGTCCACTTGCATCACGCTAGAATAAATTACTAGTTATATATATATATATATATATATATATATATATATATATATATATATATATATATATATATATATACTAATTGTTAAGTTCTTTATGCTTCATGCGTTGTAGCAAATGCTTAATGGGTTGTATCTATTTTTTGTTTTTTTTATTTTTAACTTTTATTTTAACTCAATACTTTTACATAATTTAAAATTTAGCCCTAATATTTTATTACTTTTAACTTTCATGACTTTCGTCCCTATACTTTTCATATATTAAAATTTTTAAATTTTATGAATTAATACGTCGCAATGTGTGTGTGCGGTTCAATCATCAAATCTTTTAAATTGGTGCTACTTGATGATGGCGTGACGTTGGTTTAACGTGAGAGGCTTAATACTAGTATATTCTAATTATCAACTTGTATGTATATATTTTTATGCATATAGTACAATCATCTAATTTTTTTAATTTTTTATTTTAAGCACATACTACTAGGAATAAAAGTAATATTTAAATATGTTTGTCGTAAAATTGATGTAAATATTTGTTACAATGGTATCCTGTTGCAAAACACTTATCGCAAACCTGTTACAACTTATTGTTGGAAAGTTGTCGCAAAACTATGTCATAAGATTGTTGGTATCTTGTTGCAAAACAGTTGTCGTAAACCTGTCATAGTAACGTTCAGAAAGCTTTCGCAAAATTTTTGAAACAAGGGTTTTTGCGACAACTCATTTTCCGATGTAAACTTGTCGCAAAACAGTTTTGTGACAAATTTGCAACAATCTTGTTTGTCGCATTTTTTGTTTTTTTTCTAGTAGTGACAATACATTTACATTTTTTACGATTTAACCCCTACAATTTTTTACTTTCAACTCTGATCTCCTGTACTTTCATCTTTTACAATTTTTTTTGTTTTACATTTCAGTCTAATTTTAAAAGTTAACACGTCGTAAGGTGCGTGTGTGGTTCAACGTTCTTACGACTATTTTTTTCCCGTTTAACGACCACGTTGCAATGTGCGGGTTCTAAATCGACTTAGTTATTGTTTTTTATGTTTTATGTTGCACCTGCGTGATTTAACACTTTTACGTCTACTTTCCGTTCGATTTTATTTTTTTTATTTTTATTTCTTTTATAATACGAGGTTTTCTAGTGTTGGTGATCGTTGACAATGGTGTGACGTTGGTGCAATTTGACACGGTGTTACGTCTCAGCTGCAATGCGGGGGCCTTGATACTAGTTATATATATTTTCCAACACACTATCATAAAATATATAAATGGCTATGAAACAAAACTATATAAAAATAGCTGAGAAATTAACTTTTAACGTCAGATATCATAAAACAAGCTAACAAAAATGTACATAGTGAAGATCATCCGGTTAGAATAACTACATAAGTTACAATTTGTCTAATTCATTGGTTAACAGGGAATTTAAGTTCATGTAAGCTATTTTACGGTGTAAACGAGTTGAGTAGGCTCAAGCTTCCACTCGTTTAAAACATTATTTTAAAGCTCAAGACTAGGTGGTTTATTATTTATTAATTTTAATTGTTTCGATTATATATTTGTATAATTATTTAGTATATTTATATAATCTTTCTGAGACTCTAAATGTTCGTATTTGACCTTGTGACTATAAGTTATATTTTAGACGAGGGTGTTGTGTAGATGATTGTTGTAATGTTGTTCTCAATTGTTAAATGGCATCATTCGCATTTACGTATTTGGGATTACAAGTTTATAATAATGACGAGCATGCGTCATATAAAGCACTGGGAATTGATTGTGAATAAGTTTGAATCCATGTTATCGATATGGAATTTAAACATATTATAATACGAAAAGTCATACTTTTGAATGCGGTTATAGGTATCATTCCACTATCTTGTTTCTCCTTATTCAAAGTCCATCACATCATTGATGAGCTTGATAGAATTCAAATGAGGTTTGTATGAGGAGATAACAATGCAAACAACCAAATATGATGGGTCGTTGTGTCAAACCCCAGCATGACGTTAGATTGATACCAAACTTAATCAACATATAAGAGCATTGGATTCTAAAACCATAATGTGTTCATAACATCAAACTACGAGCGTTATTGTTTAGTACCAACCGCAACATAGGACATAATGACTTTAAATTGTGTGACAACCGGCAATTTCAAGTCAATACCCGGCCCCGACTTAGTCATAATTATGCATATTATACATGAGTTTCAATTGAGTTCTATTTATTTGAAGTCATTTCTTGCATTACAAATTTCATGCATAACATTACACGCATCGGTGATTCGGCGTAATTATCAGTTTACATGTGGTACAACCGGCACACACGAACGTTGGTAATAGTTAACTTATACATACTAATATATACTTTAAAGTGTTTCAAAGTATTTTAGATTCCGAATTAAATACATTGAAATAAGCTTAAATTTGTAAATAAACCTAAACGCGTAAATTGATCTTTTACCTGGAGCGAATACTTTTAATGCGACCACTAGATATACGATGTATGATTAACATACCATCAATATTAAAATATATGATATTATATAAGTTCTTATGACATTTTGATGCATTTTAAAAAGTAAAAAGTAAAAATATAAAAATATATAAAAATACTTATAGTGTAACAAATATCACCCAAATACCCAATACTACATAAAATTAAAAACACCCCCCTCCCTATTCATGTTGACCGTCCACCCTACACCCTCCATCTAACTTTTTCTTTTTCACATGCAAGCTTTCAAAGATGGTTACAAGATTCGTGACTTTGACAAATTTTAAAGTTTACCCTATTTGTGAAACCTTTAAACAAATGCTTAAAGTAATATGTTTCGTTGCCTTACATAGCTCACACTTTTAGCTCCCTTCACCATGAAGTAGAAACATATTCTACAAAAGTTGATTTGACCAAATTGTTTGAGTATAAAACAAGTTTTTTCTTGTCATTTTCAACCTACTCAATTCACTACTTTATATCTTTTTCTTTCCTCCTATATTTCGGCCATTTATCTATCTTCATCACCCCACCATATTTCAAACTCCCTTGCTACTAATCAAGATAGTTCCAAGTGCCATAAGTGGAGATCAAATAATTTTTGAAGTGTTCAAACATTCTACAACAACCCTTCCATCTTTCCTTGTTTGAGTTAAGTGATAACTTTCTCTACTTGTGTATATATGTTTATGTGTGTATCATTTCATCATTTTTATTCATCTACTAGTTCATATGTAACAACACTCATCCACAAAAGACATTCATGTTAAAAATAGTGTTTTTACGAACAAAAAGTTTCAAGGATATTATTTCACATAAAACATTTTAACATGAACTAAATAATGATTCTTGTTCCTAAAAAATAAATATTCATCCATATTTGATCAAATTACTAGTTGGTGATTTTATAAAAAGTCATAAAAGTTTGTTAAAACTCGAGAAAAGCTCCAAATGGGTTATATTATGGTTATAGAATTTTAGTTGTTTTACAAGTATTATTATGAATATTTATATATATTCTACAAGTTATGATTAATTAATGAGTTGTGGTATGTTATTATAAAAGCTGGCTTATGACTAGGTGACAACTTAACCAAGTTTACAAGGGTGGTTAAAAATATAAACATGGAACTTTAAATGGAAAAGTATGAATCTTATAACTTTAAATATTATGTTAGTTTCAAATGATGTGTTAAAATGGTTAATAGATGACACATGAGTAAGTTGTTTTGACATGAGACTTATGATACAAACTTATGATTTTATAACATGGACATTAAGTTACCAAAAAAATGGGTTAAGACTTGTTGGTAAATTAACTAATATGACTAAGTATTTTATTCAAGAGATTTTATTTTATAAAATAATAAAATTACTTAATAATTTGGAAAAAACCCTAATTTAACATAGGTTAAAGTTCATAAAAAACTAGATAAAATAAAAGAATAACCCTACTAAAAATTAATTAAATAATTATTTTATGAATAAATATATATATTTATACATGGGTTGTAAAAATATGATAAACCATGTATTTCTAAGATAAATCTAAACACGACCATATCGCCTCCATTGATATCTAATACTGTTTATTACATACTAAATATTGAACATGAGTGTTACATATTTATAAGTCTATTCATAAAAATATATACAAAAAAACAACAATCCAACTTCCATTTTATAGTATGCATATCCCAAAAAAAAAGGTTAAGTAAAACAACAGGCAATTAAATCAAAGAATCATAATCAAAACAAATAACATATAATTATATATAAAAGGTTTTCTATGTGGTACATCAAAACTATGATCAAACCATAAGGAAAATTAAGTTCTAAGAACTAAACATCTAAGAAACACACAAACTACACTTGCTCTTTAGATGTAGATCCAGAAAAAAGTTTTTTTTTTTTGCACCGCTGCCTCTTTTTCTTTTGTTGGACCCACGGGACATATCTTCACTGGATTGAATAGTATGACTATCTTTGGAGCACTTACACTTGTTTGCATTGTAGTACCACTCGATCATACCAAGGTAGCGATGGTATATAATCCGGGCATTGACTGATCCGCGGGAAATTACATGCCATGGCTGGATAGTTTCAGTCCATAAGTTGTTTCTTGAAACCTTTTCGTACCCACCTCGTTTATGAACTTCCATGTAGAGCTTAAACAAACTGACTGTTTCTCGGGCTGCAAGCCTGTTGGAACCGGCCATTCAAGACCAATTTTAAAGAAGGAGAAGAGCATCCTGTAAACAACCTCATAAAACACAAATCTATAAGCATCAGGGTCTGCCATGACAAAATCATAATTATCCAGCAGCGGTAGAAACTGTATTGCATCTGCTATTGATGTAATTCTTTTGCTCCATTTACTTTTCCCCTATAAGAAATTTGAAGGAGCAGAAAAATACCATTAACAATATACACCATACAGAATTGATGTTGATGCTATATACCATGACAATAGGTATCCATAGACCACACCTGAGTTTTTGTCTCAGAGCACGGCTACACCATGACACGATGTTGATTGTTGGTACCCTGATATGACAAAAATACACGTTACAACTGTATGATGTAAAAACCTAAAATTGTTTTATGCTAACTAGACCTCTTACCGCAGGACTTTGAACATGAGATGAAGTTGTGAAGGATCTTTCCATTGAAATATCTCTGGCATTTGATCCAGGTACAAAATTAAAAAAACAACATAGCAGGTGAAGCCTGCTTTTATAGATGACAGCTTGCGGTTACAGCATTAACTGCAGCCCATGTTGCACACCTGCTAATATCCAGGCTGTGGACTAACTTCCCAAAAAAATTGCAGGCCTTAAAAACCACCCAAAACCAACCTGGAACCGCTAAAACTGCCTAGTTTAAAGGGTCGGGATTGCGTTTCAGGATGATTCGACGGCTGAGATTGATATTACCGACGGTTACACTAATCGCTGATAATATAATATATAATTCGAGCTAACAAGTTAAAGAACCGGTTTCAATTGTTTAGCAACTGAATGCTTTATACTTGTTCAACGGTAAAGAAAAACAAACCAAAGCGAGAGTTGAGAGTGAGGTTGAAGCATCAATTCATCTTCTCAGTTTGAGCTTGCAACGATGATGATGAATCGTACAATTTCTCATCTTCAAACTTCTATCAGATGCAATTTCAAAGGTAATTTCATCACAAACTTCTTCATTCTTCCTTTCAAAACCCCTCTTTCTCTGTTAGGTTTTAAATGCAATCCTCACACCACGTTTTTAGCTTCTCTTCACTCCAATTCTGTTTCAAATAGCGATCGTCCTCGATCTAAGTTTGAAAAAATCACCAAATTGGATGATGCACTGAAGTTGTTCGATGAAATGACACAGAGACGACCCCTGCCATCTGTTGTTGAATTTACTCAGTTGTTGAACGTTGTTACCAAAATGAAGCATTTTTCTTCAACCCTTTATCTTTTTAAACAGATGTGTGTCATTGGAGTTCCTGTTGATGAGTACTCTGTGAGTATTGCAATCAAGTGTTGTTGTCAGTTGTATCGAACCAAAGACGGTTTTGCACTCTTAGGTTGCTGCTTCAGGCGAGCGGTTGTACCAAATGTGTTCATATTTAGTGCACTCTTAGATGGATTAATCCTAGAAGATAGGATTCTTGAGGCAGAGAGGTTGTTCAAGAAGCTCATCAAGCAGAAACTATGTGAGCCTAATGTGGTTATGTATTCCACAATGATTAAAGGGCTATGCAAGTTTGGCTGTAATGATTTGGCCACTGGTTTGCTTAGGCTAATGGATGAAAGAGGCTGTAACCCTAATGTTGTTGCATATAGTACTATCATTGATAGCCTCTGCAAGGACAAAATGATAGATGATGCTTTCAAGCTTTTCAAAGAGATGGTATTTGACAAAGGCATTCTACCAAACGTCATCACATACACCTCTTTGATTTATGGCCTTTGTAACTTAGGTTGTTGGGATGAGGTCTCTAAGATGCTAAAAGAGATGGAGGATGTAAGGATCTCTCCTAATTTGCATACCTTTAGCATATTAGTTAATACATTTTGCAAGGAAGGTATGGTTGATGAAGCGGAGGCTGTTATAGACATCATGGTTGAGAGAGGTGAGGTTCCTAACATAGTGACATACAGTACACTTATAGATGGTTATTGTCTGCGTGGTGAAATGAGCAAAGCAAGGACAGTTTTTGATTCGCTTATGTCTAAAGGTGTCATTCCTGGTGTTTTTTCTTATAACAGCTTATTAAATGGGTATTGTAAGCATTTGAAAATAGAAGAAGCCATGCATATTTTTCATGAGATGACAAGAAAAGGTTTGAAACCCGATATAGTCAGTTATAGCACCATGATACAAGGTTTATTTAGGGTTGGACGTTGTGGAGATGCACGCAAACTCTTCGATGAGATGCGAGCACAAGGTCTCATTCCAGATGAATGCACTTATGGGATAATGTTAAATGGCCTTTGCATTAACCATCAAGTAGAAGAGGCACTCTCATTATTCCATTTGGTGGGTGATAGCAAGTTAAATTCTAATATCATGGTGTACAATATTCTTATTGATGGTGCAAGCAAATGTGGGAAGTTGGATATTGCAAGGGCTCTTTTCCATGAGGTTACTGTAAAAGGTCTGCAACCTGATGTGCGAACATATACCGTGATGATCAGTGGATTATGTAGGGAAGGTCTAGTGAGGGAAGCAAAAGACTTGTTTCTTAAAATGGGTGAGAGTGGTTGCCTGCCAAATAATGTTAGTTATTGTGTTCTACTCCAAGGATCTCTTAAGAATCAATATTATGATGATGTAGCGACGCTACTACAGGAAATGGTTGGAAGACGTTACTCGCTTGATGCTACGACTTTATCACTCTTAATAGATGAAATTGCGGTTGGTGCACTAGATAGAAGTATGCTTAAGTTGATAGGTAGGCTTGTGCCAAAAGAATTGATGGACATTCCAGCCTAGATAACAACAGTCTGGGAGAGACTATAATTGTGAGTGTGGAATTAAAAATAAAGATTGCACCTGCTAAATGTAGAAAGTCTGAAATCTGTGCCAGTTGGTCTTTGTGTTTGGTCATTGTGCATTTTTAATCTAATGAGTTTAAAACCTTTACATACTTGTATTTTTAGTAGTTTGATGGTATTTTACTACTAGAAGTCACATTTCAGATTGATATGTATGAAGTGGATATAATTGCTTTGATCACAAGTGATCTTTTGTAGAATCAACACTGAATGAGAAGTCATCCCCTGATTATTCAAACTTATTTCGGCCAGGTGCACCATGTGACGGGCTGCTATTACAAAAGGTAGTGGAGGCCTATTTTGCATTAAAAAAAGGTTCAAATAATGGACTGGGCCAGGTGCACCAAGTGATGTGCTGCTATTAAATGCGTTGGGATCGTGATACGGATGTGGATGGATTCATTCAACGTAAACTGGGCTTACCCAATATAATCCCTTCTCGAGTTACTGGATTCGAGGCCCAAGAAATTAAGGAAATGGACAAGGATAATGGTTATGTAGGTATTGTTTGTTCCTTAGACATCAAGTATAAGCGAAAACCACCTTATGTTGCTTGTGGCATGTGGTTTTCGGGCACTCTACAGAGCTTTGTGGTGTAAGTAGTGTACTACATAGTTTGAGTGATGGTATCACATCCCAATTCCCAAAGAGTGCTGGCTTAGTCAAAACCAAAGACCAAGGTTAAGAAGACAGTAGGAAGGATGTGTTATGTCATATGTGGTCAACCTACCACATCAAAGCAGTTGTGTCAAGCAGGGTTTTTGACATCTTTTGTCACTGTGAGGGATTGAGATACCAGAATGGATGAACCTTATGTTGACGAATAAGAAGAAAAGTCACAACCGTGAAAGGTAGATTGGTGAGATTATGGGCACATTCAGTCCTGGAAGACTCCACCTGTGCTCATTCGAATTTGATATTCTTTTATGCTTTCAAATGATAAGGTCCCACGCCATTCATGATGCAGGGTATGTTATAATCTTTGGTTTTCTTGTGTTCCTAGTTTGTAGTCTTTTGATTTCCCGTTCTTGTTTCAAACTAAGGAATTATGACAATTAAAGTATAAATAAAACTAACAAAATCTTGAAATTGACTTTTGAACTCGATTATTCTCCATACATTTGCATCGTTTCATTATTGTTCTGTATAAAAAGATCGAGTTAATTACATAGATTATCTTTGTAGTTTGAACAAAATAACAACTTTGGTACTAAGCTAAAAAGGTAACATTTTTAGAGTTTGTAGTCCGGTTTTGTAAAGAATTTGGGGTTTTACACTAACAGATGTTAAATTTTCTGTTAAATTTGAGTAAATTGAACAGAATACCCTTTTGAGGAACTATTTATGTATAACTTAAAATTTTAAGAGTTAATTACAAGAAAGGTCTCTATGGTAAGACCATATTTTACTTTCGGTCCTCAAGTCTCGGAAATTACACTGTTGGTCCACAACTAGAAAACTCAAAAGAAACCTCACATTGTTGTGGTTATATGTTCACTTACTAATTAATCCTAAGTCAGTATATTGTCACATAACGAAAACACGGGTAATTCAATGCTTAAGTAACAAAACATACAAATGTATTAAATTATTCCAATAAACTCTCTAGGTTTTGCTCTGTTCTATCAGTTTTTGCAAATCAACATGGATATAATCATGGTCAGTTTCTTCATAGACCAACTAGTGAAGCTCAAAAGAAAAGCTAAAAGATGATACTAAAACTTTCCACATCATTATAGTAATATGACACGCCGACAAGAACGAAAAACATAATACTGCATGGATTGAAAGAAAGTGTAAGATGACCAAAAGACACACTTAACACACTGCAATCATGAGTCACAAGGTGGAAAATATAATTCAATAAATCTGTTCACTCAAAAAAGTCATTGCCTATACTGTCATAATAAAGTTGCTAGAAATCACTTTACCAAATAAAAAAAGAGGAAACATCAATCAAGAAGACTGACCTTTTTTTTAAGAAACTGAAGAGAATCACATAAACTCAAGAAACAAAGGTGGTTCAATCCAAAATGGACTCTATAATCAAAAGACTTGGACTTGTGAGTAAGCAATGGATTCTTACATTACAAGACCGATGTTACATGTTCCTTTTTCGGTGCTACATCCGAGTTCGAGGCTTGCATAATTTCTCTCTTGCTAAAACCATGAACCTCTCTCTTTTGAGATCAATCACATCTAGAAATAAAGTAAATATAAGAAGAAAATCCAAATAAATCTCATAATTTCTACGCATTTTACCATTAAAAAAGTAATATTATACTTTGACGATGAGAGTGAACATGTAACATTAAAATATTATGTGAAAGCAAATGCAGGAGTAAAATCTGGTTCTTAATCTGCATACTAAAATCCTAAATTTCTTAGTATGTGCATTTAATTTTGTTATATTCAACTCCTCTTTAATGAGTTGATACATCATGAAAGGGTAAAAAGGTACATTTTTTGTTCTAAAGTTAACTTCAATTCTATTGATGTGAGAAAGTATTCTGTTTCAAGCAACAGAAAATTTGAAATTTTGTGTTACCATTTTCTGTTATTTACCCAAAAGTAGACCTTATAAATTTAAACCTGGAAAAAGAGATGTATATTCTTTTTATTCCAAATAATTCCTCATTTGTACATATTCATATTCATAGTGTCCTGTTAAACTATTTTCATCATCATATTTATGCACAAACAAAGGAATAATCAGTAAGCATGTCATAATCCCAATATTAAATTGCTTGTATGAAAGAAAGCCAAACTAATCATACTTATTTAGAATCATTGAAGGGAGAGAAAGAGACCTTCATATTAACCGCTTGCTAGAGGGTACAGGAGGATACATGGGATATGGGAGTGATGAGAGGCCAGTAACCGCCTCTTTTACTGCATCTGTTTTTCAAATTTGGACAACCATCGATTCTTAGCCTTAGAAGTGAAGGCAACAACACTTCTGGTAGATCCATTATGTTTGGGCAATCAAACAACCCTAGATGTTGAAGGGAGGTGAGATGTCTAAGTCCAGTTGAAATTGATTCTAATTTCTCAAATCCAATTATTTCAAGATGAGTAAGACATGAAGGAAGAAGATGAGAAATTTGACTACAACTGTCCACTCCATCTTCATGGCAGAAGGGCTTCTGCAGGTTCCCTATTGTTAGGGAATGCAAGTTAGGAGGCCAAACCCCACGAGGAAAAGACGAGTCCATACGTTTACAATGTGTTATATTAAGACGCTTTAACAAGGTCAAATTGTGCAACTCATTGTCAGGAAATGACTCCAGACTTCCACAATTTATTATTTTCAATGTGGTGAGGTGAACCAAGTAGTTCAGCCCAATAATTGATTTCAGCTTTATCCAATCACGTATCTCAGCATCTTCAAGCACCGGCATGATGCTTTTATTGTTGATCTTTTGTCCTCCCCATCCCCTTTCCAACAGTTTCTTACAACCACTAACATAAAGTGACTTGAGCTTCTGCCCTCCTGTTGGTAAGGAGATGGCTGTAAGTGAACTACAATAAGTGACAACTTTTCGAGGCTATCTGGACAACTGCAATGCTCCATTTTGTTACAATGAGATACATCTAACATCTTAAGAGATGCTAAGAGCTTGCTCCAACAATTATTATCATATTAAGTAATGGTAGTTGCCCAAGTGGTGGTAAAGATCTATATATTTCACAATCACTTATTGACACATGCTTCAATTGAAAAAACAAGGGATCCCCTACCCAAACTGGAAACTCTAATCCCCAGTATGATCCAATTTTGAGATGTTTTAAATAATCATTTCGAGGACTCAAGTTGTTCAAGACCTCCCTTTCAAGACTTTCATTATGAGAACCATTACCCCATCTAACCTCTAGCTCACTAAGCCTCTTTTGCGAAAAGTTTGCCTCACGTGCATCAGTTGCATTTTGCACTTTGTCCAAACCCATAATGAAAATTTTCCCACATAAATTCTTCAAGTCTCTAAGCTTGGTTAATGCAAATCCGCTTTCGCCTCCAATAATAATCTTGGAGAGACTTTGTAGGCTTTTCAACTCACCAATTCCTAAGGGCATCTCATTTAAATGCGGAGTGTCTCTAATGTCAAGATGTCGTAGGTTTTTAAGCTTTAAGAAGTTGTTGGGTAACTTAGCTAAATAATGACAACCATATACGACCAATGTCTCTAAATTATAGAGATTGCAAACATTTTCCGGTAAACATTTGATTCCAGTTCGAGATAGATTAAGATACCTCAAGTGTCTTAGAGGACCAACAAACTTTGGTACCTCACTTATACAAAAACCACTCGAACATAAAACCCTCAACCTTGGTAATCTAGGAAGGAAATCAACCAGAATCTTAGACTGTAAGTAAAAATCATGCCACCCTTCTACCACCCCAGGAGATGTTGCCAAAAATGTTCTCAAACCTTTAGCTCTTTCAAATGACTTGAACTTCTTATAAGATACATAAGTCTCACGAACAAATGACATATGGTGGTACTTTTCCAACATTTCCATACGAATATCCTTCTTTTCCTCAAAGTCTAACCTTACAAAAAAATCGCTAGCAACAATTGTTGCTAAGTTATTCATCATGTCATGCATAACAAATAATGATTTGTTATTAGGTGCATGTTGAAAGAATGCCCTTGACAACAACTCATCAAAGTATTCTTGACCCATGTGTACTTCTGTTGAATCCTTTGGAGGCGACTGGTGCAAAAAACCTTCAGCCATTCATAATAAAACTAGTTCTTCTTTGTCAAACACACAATCCTTGGGGAATAAGGAGCAGTATGCAAACAACCTCTTCACACATGCAGAAAGATCGTGGTAGCTTAGTTTAAGGGCCGGAACGATTTCACCTTCGATCAGTAATTTCCATATATCACTATCTAACACTTCTTTCCACGAATCTTCTTCATTTCTTTTTGTCCTCAATAATCTACCAATTGCTATTAAAGCTAAAGGCAAGCCATCACATTTTTTCACAATACCTTCACCGTGTGATTTGAGTGACAAATGTAAATCAAAGTTACTTAAACCCAATGCGTGTAAAGCGACTAAAGACAAAGCATCATCATATGGAAGACTCTCAAGCTGGTTTAGATTATGGCAAACCAACTTTTTAGATTATGGCAACCCAACTCACGATCCATAGCTTCATATGCCAAATCGTCAAGCACATCATCTATGTCATAAGCCAAATGCTGGAGATCATTCAGCCATCATCATGCATTAACCGGTTTAGGTGTAAAAGAATTACCATCCAAATAATAAAATCCGGTTTTTAAACAAGTTAAAAATCGATTAACCATTTAGTGACCGACCGAACCGAACATGCATTTAGTTAAGGAAAAGCATTCTCATGTTAGTTATGCTATGGGGTATACTCCCCTCCATGCTAACCTTTAGTTTGTGTCACGGCAACGACATATTACACTTCAGTCCATGCTAATAAGACAAGCTAGGAAGAACGAAACAATATTGTATGGATTAAAAGAAAGTGCGAGATGAACAAAAGACATACTTGTGTGAGGTGACCAAAAAATAAGATGACTTAGACCTTCTACCCTTTTGTTGGTAAGGAGATATTTGTAATTAAACTACAAGAAGATACATCTAACGTCTCAGTGCTATATGGCAATTGAAATGCTCCATAGTGTATAGTTGGTTAGTTCCTAACTTCTGAAGAAGTATTAAGTCTCTCCTACATCATCCTCTTTTATCTTCTAAACCCACTAAACTACCACAACCATACACTTTCAAGTTTCTTAAATTCATAATAACATAACTCCAAATGCTTTTGTTTCCCACAAATAACTTATTCCATTAGACCATCATATGCTTAATTCTTAATTGCCCTAAGATACTCTATAACACCTATTCACACGACATCATTAATGATGCATATTCAACTTGATGATTGTGTGAAGCTACTTGAACTAACCTTCTCAAGACACCACTATCATATTTATTCATGATATTTAAAAGTTTAAGTCTGTAAATAGAATTCTTGAAAGATACAGGCAATTAAGTAATTTTTTTGATTTAACAAAAGGATTAGCATACATACAATATTATAGCAATCAGTTAAGTGTTCTAGTTTCGTTATGATTAGCTCATAACAAATGGGCAACTAAGTATTTTCTCCTTGTTTTTAATCATTATAAATGATCATGCATGTATTTCATCTACTTGAAACCCACAAATGAAGTTGATAGTTGTAACACTTCTTTCAAAGCACAAGATGTGAATTGTACATGGACGTTTATTTTCGATAACTTCATTCTACCGGGTATTCTATTTAGACCCGCTTTTCATTAAAAAAAAACATTTACTTTTAACAAGATACAATTTACTTGAAAGTCAAAAGTGGGAATCATTGACCGGCTTAAACAAGAACCTCTCGAGTCTCTAGGGAAATGGATTGAGTATATACCCGAATGAGTGTCAACTAACACCATCTGCCATTACCATTCACAAAGCTACAATTCTTTAACAAGTCTAAACAATGCTAAGTCCTCAAATCACTCTTTCTTTTGCGGGCTCTTTTTTCCACCCCATCTCTCAATTGAGATACCTTGCACCCGACTTGCCACCTTTTGTGCTTCTAGATCAAAATTGTTGGTTAACAGATCTTTAAACACACCCATTTACGACCATTTGGCCATCTAGAAAATTGTGTATTTTATCCATCTCCCACACTTCCTTTCACAAGCCCGAATACATCAATATTCAATTCCTTCAATTCTGTCAATGACTTTGAAGATAGTCTCTCTTATGATATACAAATGGCTTGTATTAATGCATCCATCTCCTTCTACAGAAATAAAGGTTTCAGATAGTTTTTACTCACAAACTGGTCATCGACGGGTTCGGTTTTGCACATTTAGATCCACTTCAATAATAGGACCACCAAGTTTGTTCAACGAACACTCTCCATTCCGAACACGTCTTGTTCTCTGGCCAACAATATCTTAAAAAAATAAAATAAATCATATTAATCAAAAGTGTTATGTCGGTAGACATTTTATAAAGTCCACTCACCTAATAATAAAATATCCAAGAATCTAAAACAGTAAAACTTGTTCATAGCTTTTTCCCTTTTGCTTTTTTAACACCCACAAAAAATCTTGTTTTATTTATATTTTGATACCCATGCTTATACCCAAATATCAACAAAGCGTAACACGCGTACTCTCGTCATATACAAACTCTTCACATGTCTACAAATGGTCAACTCAACTGATTAAATGCACAAATTGAACAACAATCCAAACGATTTCTACATCTTCATCTTCATCTTCATCTTCCATCTTCATCGTCTACAATCCACCATCTCACAACTCCAATCAGAAGCATCTGCTGCATTCATCACATAAATCCCTTCATAATTGCTGTTCGTTGCGGTTTTAGTGAAATACAGAAGCAATTGAAGTGAACAACTTGTTATGATGTGGTATCGTTTACATCTCTGGATCGAAACTCGTTTTCTACAGGTAATTGTTCTTCGTTGAATCGATTTGTTATGGATTTTAGGGTTTCTACCCGTACGGGAGGTTTTCTGTTATTATTTATAATCTCTTTTGTTTTCTCTTATCCGTTTGTGAGATGATATTCTTTTAGAAGTTGTGTATAATTCTGCTTGAGTAAGGTTACGTGGTTGAAGTTATTGTCTTATAGAATCATTGGAGTTTGATAAGGTGTGGGAACAATTGGCATTGCACTGAAGAGGAAAAACTTGTTGGCTGAAGGCTAGGTTTTGGGATTTGCAAAAATGAAATGTGTATTTGTACTGGGGATGTACATAACTGTGGTATAGGGTATGTGTACATGGGTAAATGAAATAATGTAGGCTGACCTGATTGGGTGTTAATGTGTCATGATGGATGATAGTAGCTTGTTGATTTAGGGGTGTTTGGGTTTGATTTGTTACAGTGATTATTGTGTCTTGAAGATCAGAATAACACTAGTCAATCAGATTGTCAGTTGTTTAGAATTAGGGATAGAGATTTGTACATTTATCTCAATACGGAATGAGTGTATGGCAACTTCTTACAGAATTTCGTATATCTAACCTTAAATTGTTAGAAGATTAGAATTCAATTGTCGCGACTTTAAATCACAGCAATCAGTTTAAATTTGCATACAAATGCCCCATTAGATGTGAAATGGGACACCCGTAACAATCAACTTTTCCCTTTTCTTGCAGATTCAGCTACTGAATATTAATGAAAATTTGGCATTTTACCTTAGAAAAAGTTTTTTTTGTTGGTATGCTAAGCCCAAATGCATGTGTTAAGTGTAAGTTGAGAAGCTGTTGGGTTTAATCACCTTTTCTGCTGAGGAGAGGGTGGTGAACTGGAGAAGATGAAAAGTGTATCTTTGGCTTGTAATTTTTTAATGAGATAATTGTATGTTTTTGGTAATTTAACATTTAGTCATTTACTAAATCCTCATTGATGTACCAGTTATATCTACTTATTTTGACAAAAATTACTACAGGTTTGAAGTTGGTAAGATAGAACTGACTAACAAAATGGGCGTTTCTGGAAAATGGATTAGAGCACTTGTTGGATTGAAGAAACAAGAAAAATCACAAAGTCCAGGAGAAGATGGACATGTTAGTATTAATATCACTTCCTTTTTTCTCAATGCAACTTAGCTATATCTTATGCATGCTTTTTTATCAAACTATGCAGTTTTTCTCATTTAATTTGTTTGTAAATGTTGTAAGATCTTGTTTCTACATTGCTACTTTTATGCCTTATAAACGGTGCAAATAGATTTGTAATGGAAAATCCTTAATTGATTCCAATTTTCATATTTTTCATGCTTTTCAATCACACCTTTTGAGATGCATTCTGGTACCTAGTTACCTAACCATTCTAAGGTGGTAATTGATATTTTTATGTAGTTTGTGTAAACAAGTACTTATATTATTGTAACACTAGGGGGCGGTGATGAAAAGAAATATAAAAACTACGCACAGTTAACTTAGCATCTGTTGAGGTTTTGGTTATGGTGTAGGAATTGACACTTTGGAAGTGATGAATCGAAGTGTAGCTATGTAGACAGCGTGTTAAAATGCATGTACAGTTGCTTTAGAGGTCATGCTACGTATGAATTCTATGGGTGATAGTTGATGGTACTAGAGAATAAAGATATGTAAATTACTATAATCCATGAAAATGTGAAATGTTTTCGATGGACAATTTCTACCACTTGTATTATGTGTACAACTGTTATTCTGGTGGCAACTAATCATCATGTTAGTGAACAGAATAGAGTTACATATTTACAGTCTATTGTTTAAGGGTGTGTTCATTTACATCCTTTTCATTTATACTTTTTTTATCTTTCTAGATATAGTTGGTTGTGTATATTATATGCTTCAAGAGTCGAATAGTACATCCCTAGTTAGTTTTAGGGCAGAAAGTAAAAAAAATAAATGTATTAAAAACATGTAAAATACACAGCTTTAGTTATGTAGCTCGCATATCAAAACATAAGAGATGGATGCTCTAGAAGCTGTACTACTGCGTGCACCTGTGCTATAAACATACAGAAGAAGTTTTGATCGGGTATTATTTTTTACTGTTTATAAAAAGACACTTACAGGAAAAAACACTATAGGGCAAATTCTCGACTATTTAAGCCCCTAAGAAAGTCCAATTTTTATACTTATTTTACATTCACAAAATCTTATTTTTTATAGAGGAGTGTTATACAAGTTCCTGATCTCATCTTATATTTATGGAACTGTTGTTAAAAATCCTGTTTAATACTTACTGAAATTATAGTTAAATATTGTTTTTATAAAAGTCTATTCAGCATGCATAGTAGCTATCTATCTCTGATTCTCTGCATGTACTCTAGTAATCTCTTTCTGAATTTAAAGTGCTTGTCTAACATTAAATCTTGTAAAATGTGGTGTACTACATTAGTACATTGGCAGTATATATCTCATCCCTTGCATTTGCATAATCAATTTCAGAGAGTAAAGACCGGAAAGTTTCGTCACCGAAGGAAAAGTTCCAAAGAGATAAACAGTGACATTTTCTTAAATAAGCTCAATGGTGAAGATGGCAATAGCAGTGCAACTCAAGATGTTACAAATTCTTCTTCAACTACACTTCAAGTGCAAGATTCATCTCAGATGGACCAACATATGAAAGAAAAGTGGGCGGCTACCCACATCCAAACTGCTTTTCGAGGATTTTTGGTATTATTTGTACACTATTATGCTTTAGAAAACTACTACAAGACTTGTATATGCAACTAAAACTCCAGTATTAGATTGTGCTACATTTTGGGTGACATCTAGAGGGTCAATTTTTTCTTGGGTTTGATCATTGTGCACACAGTCCCAGTTTTAACCTTTTTTAACCTAAAACTGTAACTTATACAGTGTTAAGTAGAGATGGCAATTTCAACCCATATACATATGTGGAACTTAACAAACGGATTAAAAATTGCTGAAAGTTTATGATTATTGCATATGACCTTCTACATCGTGTTTTCTTTTTTTTCGATTTTAGAATTTTATAATAATGTTGTTTTTGCAATCATAATTAGACAAAAAAAGCTGATCACATGTCAACCCAGCCTACCTATTCTGTTTTGATCACTATAGTAGTGACCCATTTGAGCAGAAACCCGTTTTGACTTGTACCAAACCGCCTGCTTGAGAACCACCTGGCCGCCTCTACTGTTAAGCTTGTTAAAGCCTTAAGAAACAAAAAAAATCTCTAGCTACACCTTACTAACTGTTGTAATTGTGCATCCAACTATTAGCTATGTACTTTTGACAGTTTATCAATGATGCCATGTTTGACCTTGAACCACTTTTATAATAATATTCAGGCTAGACGAGCACTAAGAGCACTTAAAGGACTGGTCAGACTACAGGCTCTAGTCCGAGGCCATGCTGTGAGAAAGCAAGCTGCAATTACACTTAGGTGTATGCAAGCCTTAGTTAGGGTTCAGGCACGGGTTCGAGCCAGGCGTGTTCGCATTGCATTGGAAGGTCAGTCAGAACAGCAAAAACTTCAACAGCAACTCCAGCACGAGGCTCATGTTCGTGAAATAGAGGTGAGCATTGTAGATTAAAATAATAATAATTGAATAAAAATGATCTGGGTTGAGTTTCACTAGTCAGTTGGTAATGATGGAGGCCCAAAAATATAAGACTTTTTAAACTGTTTTTCCAATTAAAGTTAGTTGCTGAAGTCATGGGCCAACCACACTGAAATGATAATAATAATTTTTTTTGATTAACCTAGAAATTGGTATGGTTTGTTGGTTTTTTCAGTTTTTTGAACAGTTCTACTGAAAACTTGGTGTATAATGCTAGAACCTAGAAGTACCAACTGGTAATGTGCCTAACATTGAATAAGGAGTTGTTTAGCCAAATGATTAATCAAGTTTATATATACCAATGACCCCCTGATATTCACTGGATAAATACATACATATATTATTACATGATTATTTTATATTAATTTTTTTTTAAATTTTTTGGTTATGTTTTACATGTCTTTTCCATTTGTAAAGAGGTGCGGGAGGTCTAGTGAATCTCATAGTTATTGTACCAATACCAAATTACCAATCATTTTCTACTTTTTGTTAATTTACCCTTTTACATTTTTTGATTTAATTGACAGCAAGGATGGTGTGATAGTGTTGGATCTGTTGAAGAAATCCAAGCAAAGTTGATGAAGAGACAGGAAGCAGCTGCTAAACGTGAAAGAGCCATGGCATATGCTCTTGCTCACCAGGTAGTATGACATATAATGTTTTTGCAAGAAGTTGAAAGTATATACAAAAACAATACTTCCTTTCCACTGTTTTCAGATACTTAAACTTGTGTAGGAGTACCAGGCCTATTTCTGTTCTTTTTTTAGAGAAAAGGGATAATGTATTATGTATGTGGAGGCTGCATATATTCAACTGTGTTTTTTCATTTAAGACCACCCATGTATTGAAACTGCTTTTGTGCACACCACCGAAATACTTTACTGTGCGTTTGTGCCCCCTACACTACTATTAACTCTTTTAACTTTATCTTATTGTTGTAAGGGCAAAATGCTCATAAATAATAATTTGGTGGTGTACAAATCACATCCTATAAGATTAACCTTTGACGATATGACAATTGAATGTGTTGCTACAGTGGCAAGCAGGATCCAAACAACAGGTAAATCCCTCGGGATTTGAACCAGATAAAACTAACTGGGGCTGGAATTGGCTGGAGAGATGGATGGCTGTTCGCCCGTGGGAAAACCGATTTCTTGACATCAACACAAGAGATGAAATAAAGATTCAGGAAAACGGATCTGCTAAAGAAGAGCAAGAACATGGCATCAAGAATCAGTTAAAATCTGCTGGCAAGAAAACCATTGCTTCAAATGTTCATTCCGATTTAGCAAATGAGAAAGTGGGTCAATCTCAATCTGAAGGCTTTGATTCTTCTCCTGTCAAGTCCACTAGCATTCAAGAAGTTTCTGCATCATTGTCTGTCAAGTCAAAGTCAAAGCCAATAAACTCAGCCCAGTCAAGATCCCATAGCAATCCTAAAGAGAGGTCCTCAAGTTTGGGTAATCATGGAAAGAAACGGTTATCACTTCCCAGCAACGGTTAGTCTCTCTCTCTCTCTCTCTCCCATTTATGATCTTAACCATTTCAACCAATTTTTTTATAAAGCTGCTGCTTTTTTTTCGCTACAAGTAAAACATAATCTGAATCGATCCGTTCTTGAGTTAATGGGTCAAATTTTATTTGGACAGGCAAGTCAAGGAAAGGTGTCGAGAGCTCAAATAGCAAGGTTTCACAACAAACTACAGCCAATTAAGATATTTTTCAAGTCAAATGGAACTCAACTAGACCACATAAACAGCTGTTGATTGATGCTTGTATATACATGAGTTATTTAGTGCATCAAGTTGCAACCGATCATCTATGATGCTGAGCCTGTTGTCTCAAATAATTATTATCATGTTTATTAGTAATGTTGTGTTCGTTAGACGTTGTGTCATTGTTTTGTAACTACCATGTGTGTTGTATAACGATGAGACAGACATCAAGCACTAAAGTGACTGCTTGGTGTTTGTTGATGAATTTCATTTGTAGTTTTGTGTTTTTCTTTTTCAAATATGTACCATGTAATTTCTAGTGTATCTTTTTTTTCAAGAAACAAAAAGTTGGCATTTAATTAAAACTCGTGCTGTGAGTAGATAGCCAAAATTATAAGTGTGCATTTTGGGTATATTTGTATGGTTGTGTTAATGTTAGACATAACTTTACTAACATTTATTAAACGAACAATTTTTTTTAGTTAAAGGAGATATAATTTGATATATATTTTGTTTAAATCAAACTGTATTAAATACATGCTTATTTTTATTAGAGCTGGCTTAATAACAAAGTAGCGCAGCGTTGCGTGTGGAAAAAAATAACTTGACCTCGCCGCAATACGCAGAGGTAGAGGTGGGCATAAAACCCGGGTTCGGACCCGACCCGGAACCGGGTACGGGTACGACCCGGTATATGTATACCCGATTTGGACCCGAAAAAACCCGTAGGGTTGGAACCGGGTATGATTTTCTAGAATTTCTTAGAACCTGACCCGAACCCGACCCGACCCGAACCGGAACCGGTTGAACCCGGGTTGGACTCGGTTTTGACCTTTTTTTTTTTTTTAAAAGTAGCCGTTTTTTAACGGCTATATAGCCGTTGGGATCGATTTTTGGCCCTTTTTTTTGTCACTTTTATGCTTATAAGTTAGTATAAATAGGTGTGGGTTGATATGGTTTAGTACCCAAGTCTCAAATGCAAAAAACGCAAAAAATACTCTCGTTTACTCTCGTTTTACACGTTCACTCTCTCGTTTTACACTTTCACTCCCTTCAATCTTGATATGACTCACTCACAATCTTCCGTTGGTCAAGGTTCGTCCAACGCTCCAACCGTCGTTCGTGTTCTTGCACACAATCGTAACATGGATGTTTGGTGCAATTGGGATATGGTTGAGTTGAGTGACGGGTCTGTAAAGGCTCGTTGCAAGTTTTGTGGAGCTTTGCTTGCTAAAGATTCTAACACGACTTTAAACAAACACATTAGCAAGAAGTTTTGTAAGTCGTTGAAAAGTAATCCGGATTCGCAACAAACACAATTGGGTGGAGACGGTGGAATCTTTAATTACGATGTTAATACGGTTCGAGATCGAATGGCGAAGTTCGTGATTCAAGAAGCTTTGCCTTTTAGTCACTTCGACAATCCTCGGTTGACCAACTTAATTCGAGAGACGCTTCAACCTCGTTACACACACGTAAGTCGTACTACACTTAGACGTTATTGTTTAAAATTATGGAAACAAGCAAAAAATGATTTAATTGTATTATTTGAAAATTTAAATACCGGTGTAAACTTAACTAGTGACGTTTGGTCTGCTCCACACGGTTACTCGAATCGTACCTTTGCGTCACCGCTCATTGAGTGGATTCCAATTCATGGCAATTGATGAAATGTACGATTGCATTTGATCTTTTTCCGCATCCACACACCGGAGAATTTTTGTTTTACTTTTTAGATAATGTAATAAGTACTTTTAAATTACAAAATAAACTTTTTTCAATTGCATTTGATAACGCCTCTAACAACACAACCGCGGTTGAAAAATTAAAATTAAAATATCTTCCTATTGCAAACGGCGATTTTTTCCATACTCGTTATGTTGCACATATTATTAATTTAGTAGTGCAAGACGGACTATTCGGGCAATATGTTAATAACTTTATTACATCTTTTCGATTTATGTTACATGACGTTTTTAAAAAAGTAGAAGAAGATATCAAGATTATAAACAACTTTGTAAGGATACGCACTCTAGATTTTTAGGTCCTAATTGGGATGTACCTACTCGGTGGAATTCGACTTGTCACATGTTTGAATATGCTTTAAAACAAAAGCGCACTTTGAAAGCTTTTCATAATAGTCTTTCGGATAATGGTGAAGCCGACCCATTTCCGGATGCGGGTTGAGAGAATCTTCAACGTCTATCCGAGTTTCTTGAGGTTTTTAAAAACTCAACAACAAAATTATCGGGAGTTTATTATTCCACTAGTTATTAGGTGCTTCAAGAATTTATTTTATGTCTTTGAATTTTAAAAATTTTCAAAATAAAAATAATATGTTTAATCAAATGATAAAACCAATGAAAGAAAAGTTTAAAAAATATTTTAAGGACTTACCACCCGTTTTTACGTGTGCCGCCGCTTTAAATCCGTTTCTAAATGTTGCGGGGGTTGAATGTTTGATAGATGAGATAAATGACAATTTGGATATGCATGACGAAAACCCTAATTTTTCAAGCGAGGCAAAAGAAAATTTTAATGAAAGTTTGAAAACAATTTATAATTTTTATTTAAATAGATATGGGCCTAACGTAAACATAACCATGCCAAGCGGATCAACCTCAAGTGCCAGTACCTCGGTTAAAGACCCTGTTTTGACTATGTTGAATGTTGTTCGGGATGTGACGGCTAAACGTCAAAGGGGTAACACCCCAACAAGTGAGCTCGGTAGATATAGTGGAATGGATTTTATTCCCACTATGACTATCGAAGATTATCGTGCATTCGATATTTTGGCTTGGTGGAAAGGAAAAGAATCTCAATTTCCGATTCTTTCTGCTATGGCCCGTGATTTACTAAGCGTCCAAGCTTCTACGGTAGCTTCGGAATCTGCTTTTTCTCTTAGTGGCAGGGTAATATCATTACGGAGAACAAGACTAACTCCGGAACCAGTGGAGATGTGCATTTGTTTAAAGGATCACTTAGACGCAACGGATCGTATACAAGACCAAACAAGCCTCGAAGACGAGATTACACTCGAAGCTAAAGTACATGATGAAGAGGTAGAAGACGGAGTATCTTCTGGCATATCCGATGAAGAATTAGCATTTGATCAAGCATCTTGTAGTAGATAAAATTAGACGATATTGTTATTTTTTATTGATTCATTTATGTATTTTTAAGTTGTTTTAATATTATATGTCTTTCATGTTCTTTTTAAATTTTTTTGTCATTCAAATGTTTAATATAAAAAGTATTTAATATTTGTATATTATAAGTGTAATATTTTCTGCTCAAGATTTGTATATATTTATATATTAAGTTGTTTAAATTTTTGTCATTCAAGTGAACCCGGTTAAAAAAGAAAAAAAAAAAAAAAAAAAAAGAAAATATAAGAAAAAGAAAACATACGACCCGGTGTTCGACACACACACAAGAAAAGAAAAAAAGAAAAAAAAAAAGAAAAAAACCCGGTTGAACCCGGGTTTCATACCCGAACCGAACCCGACCCGACCCTACCCGGGTATACCGGGTAGGGTTTGTATCCCGCTGAACCCGACCCTGGTTCGTACCCGGGTTCACCAATACCCGGGTACAAAAACCCCGGTTGGGCCCAAACCCGGTTTGTACCCGGGCCCAGGTACGGCTCAAACCCGATTTGCCCATCTCTACGCAGAGGGACAAAGCTAGTTTTTATAAAAACACAACTTTTTACCAAGTTGACACAAATAACAATCCATCCTCTATTTCTATCCTTATAATTACACTAAATATTATTATTTTTTATCTATTTTTTTAATTAAATAATATTTTTTCATATATTTTTTTCACTCTTCCGCTTATAACTGCTTTAAAAATTTTTATCATTTTTTAAACGCCTGTTAGTTAGGCCCGGCCCAGCCCAACTGAGCCCAATCCCGAAGCCCAATAAAAGAAACCAAAAGTAACAATAAGTAGACGAGCAAAACTCATCACCTAGGGTTTATTGCTGTGTTTTTCTGCACCTGCATCTGCCGCTGCAAAGCTAATAATCTCTCATCAACAATGGCGGAACAGGTACGTTGATTCACATATTTCACCTTCACATTACAAAATATCAAAAAACATATCGTTTTCTCATCTGTTTCACTTGACTACTTACAGACGGAGAAGGCTTTTCTGAAGCAGCCGAAGGTGTTTCTCTGGTTAGAAACGAACACTAAACCTCTAGGTTCATGTACTTTTGTTGAATGTTGTTTATGTTGATTGAGTGATATTAATGTCGAAACAATGGTGGATCTGTGCGATGTTTATCAGCTCGAAGAAAAGCGGCAAAGGAAAGAGGCCGGGGAAAGGTGGAAACAGGTTCTGGAAGAGTATTGGACTCGGATTTAAGACACCGAGAGAGGCGATTGAAGGTATCGTTATTGTATACTTTTGCATCGATTGTTATATGATTGTTGTTATTTTGTTTGGTGTGTTGTTGGATCGTTGAAGTTAGTGAAGGATTTGAGGTGTTTTTAGATGCATTTGAAGGAAAATAGATGAATTTGATTCAGATTTTGATTATTGGATTGTTCAAGTTAGTGAATTATATGAGATGTTTTTTGATGCTTTTGAAGGAAAGTAGATGGAATTGATTTGAATTTGGTTGGTACTCTAAATGTGGATAGTGTATTGTACAGATATTGTGTGATTTCTGAAGATTTGACTTTAGTTTTGTTGAAGGTTGTTTTTTAGTGTTATAATTGCATGAACTTGTCATAGGCGCACTAGGAATCACTGATTCACTGTCTGTTTTTGCTTTGAGGAGCACGTTTAGGATGAATGCACTTTTTGTTCTTTTGATGGTGAATAGTTGTACATCTAGAGTATTTCCTTGTCTTTAAGCTGGTTTTTACTCTACTGATATTGGACATACATCTGCTAAACCATGGTTCTATAAAGTGTGAGGTGCTCTGATACGTTATGGCTTTAAAAGCTGAGGTGTTTGGTGAGAGCCTCATGCACGTGATGTGTTTCACTATGTATAAGTGTATAACCTGATAAGCCAAGCACAGCCAAAAGTTGCATATCTTTCATCTTTTTTACATATTGACCTTTTTTATTATGTAAACCAATTATGATCTCTTCATCTCTTTGGTTGTTTCTACATATCACTCCCTTATAGACCCTAATCTTGACCAATGTTGACCACAATTGACCTAGATGTGCATGTGCCCTGAGGTGTTCTTCAATCGCCTCGAGTGACTCACGCTTCAGGTGCAGCTTTCTAAAACCAAGCTGCTAGCCACTAAGGACCATAATGATACAGCATTTTGAAAATTTGATATACTAGTGTGGAGTTCTTGAGTTTGAGTTTTTGCCTCTCATGGGTTTTAATGTAGAAAGAGTTCTTATTTTCTGGGACTTACTAAAGTCCATACTATGACACATGTAACATTTGATCAGACATATTTTCTCTATCTGATAGCTTTACTGGTTAAGTTGGTCTTTTTTGTCTTTAAATATAGTTAAGAGCTTTTCTTTACCTTCATCTTAGTCATTGACTGCTTTTAAACTCGTTACCTTTTCTTTTTTGTACTTCTCTTACCTTAATTCATTGTATTTTGTCGTCTTTAGGAACTTACATCGACAAGAAATGCCCTTTCACTGGTGATGTATCCATTAGAGGTCGTATTTTAGCTGGTACATGCCATAGTGCTAAGATGGTGAGGACTATCATCGTTCGAAGGGACTATCTTCATTATGTGAAGAAGTATCAGAGGCAAGATCCAAACACTACATTTATACTATGGTGTTATCCGCCAATAAACTATTATTAGACATTCTAAATCTTGTTATCTTGCAGATACGAGAAGAGGCACTCAAACATTCCAGCTCACATCTCGCCATGTTTCCGTGTGAAAGAAGGCGACCATGTCACCATTGGGCAGTGCAGGTATGTTTTTATGATAATTGTATCATGGTCTATTTGTTTCTAAGCCAAACTGAAATACACTGAAAGTTGCTTACTTGCTTATGTTGATCTTCAAACTGTATTTGGTACTTTATCAAAAATAATTGTTTATTTCTTAAGCAATGTCTACTGTTAAGTTAGTTATTGTACTCATGTTTGTGTTTCCAGACCATTATCAAAGACAGTGAGGTTCAATGTGTTGAAGGTGATTCCAGCAGGATCTTCAAGTGGTGGGAAGAAAGCATTTACAGGCATATAAAAATATGAGCTTTCGATTCTTTTTGTTTGATCATGTAGAAGATTTTGTAAGCGAAACATTGTTTTATCAGACATTATTATGCTGTTTTTGATTTTCGACACCTTTGATATTTATTTTAAGAAATTTTTATCGGGTGTTTGTTTTTTCTTTGAATTCATGGCATTTTTTATGCTGGTTTTCGTTGTATTTGTGGTGCTTTTATACTGGGTTTCTTACGATTTTTTTCTCAAATAATTATTATAATTAACTAAATGTGTCACAATTTTCTTGCCCCGTACATATTGGATGCTTTCTGCTTTGGTACATTTTGGATGGTGTTGGATACCTAAGGCTAAGGATTTTATTAAAATTTCTAAATGAGGTGTCGTTTTCCAACTTGTGATAGCTATATTAGCAGGAACTCCTATCACTATGTTATTTTTAAAGATTTGCTAATCAGTAGCAACTAGTTGCTAGCACCGTTTTAAAAAACGGTTGAGGCGTGCGCCTCGAGGCGAAGCGCCCGTTAAACGAGTCTGAGGCGGCGCTTCGGGGTTATTTTGTACGGGCGCCTCATATGGTTGAGGCGGTGAGAAAGGTTGCGCTTCAGGGGCGTCTTAGGGGGTTTTAGTGTTAGTTTTTGATATTTTAGACTCTTTGTGTTAGTTTCAAACATTTTATGTCTTTTTAATGTGTTTTTTTATGTTTTTGATGAATCTGATGATGAAATTAGTTTGTATTTTGTTTTTATAAGATGTATAAATTTTATATTTATTTTTTAATTTCGCCTCGGTTCGCCTCGAGGCTTACGTCTCATGAGACGAAGGGAAAACACCTCGAGACTTGATTCCGTACTTTTAAACCTTGGTTGCTAGTTACCATTAACTGACCATGTTGCTACTCATAATCAGTATTGTTTCTACTAATCATTGGTTACTATTGATGCACTTGGTTGCTATCAAAGGCTACAAGTACAGTTTATCATAGTTTCAATCGATGATTAGTAGTAACTTACTATTGATTTATCAATTTTTATATCATCAAATCCCTTTCACTTTTCACCATCCAACACGACCCTAGCAGGAGCAAAGCCCCTTTGACCACAATGTGGCAACATCCCAAACCCTGGCATGTGATGGTGCCCCCAGAACCCCCTTTGTTCTAGGGCTTTTCCCGCTCGAACTACAACGGTTCCTTATGCTCTGTTCCCGAGTTTACTAAAGGAAAGAAGAGAAAGAAAAGAAATTTAGAAGAGAAAAGAAAGGAAGGGAAAGGGAGGAAATGAAAAGAAAAAAAACGTGTTCCCGAGTTGAAGAGAAAAGAAAAGAAATATATAATATTACGATTATACCATTTTAACTCATATGGATATTATTATTTGAGATAAAAGAAAAATATGAGTTAGATGACCGCTCCACACTCATTGTTTATCTTCATCCCGAAGTCATTTGTTAAAAATCTAAATCTTTTCCCACATAACTCCTTGTGTATATAAAAACCAAATATATTACGCCAAATAAAGAAAACCAAACGGTCTGTAGTATTTCTATCATGAAATTCAATCATTCAACTATTAAAAATACAACCACATACTTCACTTCAAATTGTACTTTTAGCTACACACTAAATTCACTTTACTAGTTTACTATTTAGTTAATCTGACCTACATAATGCAACCAAATCCATGGTTATATTATAGTAATTTATGCTCATAAGCACTTAAGAAGACACCTAAATCAATAAATAAAACAATGTTATATCCATGTCTGATGTATTTCTATCATGAAATTCAATCATTCAACTATTAAAAAGGGTTTGAATGTGTAGCTAATAATAAAAAATATGCAGCCAACAACTCTACTGTCTTTCTTGTTTAATTACTAATAAAGAATGCAATCAACAACTCTACTTTTTTTTTTGTTTATTTACTAAAAAGGGTTTGGATGGCAACAACCACTTGGATGTACAACAAAAAATCATATACAGGAAGCTAAATCTATATCATGGCAAACAGAGTACTTACAAATCTACTAACAACATCAACCATACAATCCAAAATTAGTGATCGTTTCACCCTCAAATAAACCAAATCCTAATTATAATCATATTTGAAGTCTTAAAATATTGGAAGTTCACATCGGTATCAATATTAAAAATAAGAAAACAACCCTTCGGAATCAACTATTGGAAGTTTGAATAGGAATCAAAATTGAAATTAAGTTAATACATGAAGATGAAGATGGGGGGAAGATGATCAAGTACCTTATCTTTGAAGAATGCTGGGACTTTTTGTTGAAAAGAGATAGAAGACGATGGGACGATGTCACCGGTTGTGATATTGGCGGTTGTCACACCCCAACCTTAACGGCGGAAACGTCGAGGTGTGAGGGTTAAGATTGTTCATGCCACACAACACTATTTTCAAAGTATAAATATTATCAATTTCCAAGGTTCATGACATACAATAAGGAAATGACATAGGTTTCAAGCAAACAATAATACAAAGTTCAAATAGCATCATGTGACAAATATGTCTTTTTATTTTATTTCACTAGGTCCAAATCCTAGATATGATTGAGTCTTCAAGAGCAATTTATGCGGTATCATTTCCTGAAACATATTAAAAATAAAGTCAACAATATGTTGGTGAGTTTCCATTAAGTAATCATACGTATATATATATCAAAAGATGGCAATTCACGTCATAGGTTATTGAATAAAGTAAATATAAATGGATGAACAAATGTAACAATCAAATCTTGACAAATATGGCCATTACAAGATTAAACGATTAGCTAAGTGTACTTGGTTCCCATAGTGCTCAAGAATACGACACAAGGAGCCGGCAATAACCTCGGCTTTAGCACCAAATAGGCTTGTCAGGCCCATAGATCTATGACGTCGCTAGGCTAGAAATGATTAATGATTGTATCTTACAAGAGTCATCACATGATAGTTATAAGAGTTCAAATAACCATGACAAATATAAGATGAATTGCACAAGTGTTACAAGAATAAAACGTGTTTATAAGTGTGTTTAATACAAGGTTAACATGTTTCACCCCAAAAGTAAGAAATAATATAAAATGGGGTATGAAAACTCACATGAATAATAAGGATGAGCAAATAAGAAAGTCTTGTATGAAATGCCGGGGGTTCGTTAACGTTCAACCTAAATGGACGATGTATTAAGTTAATCATGGTGATTATAGTGTGATATTTATAAACCATTTAACCCATAATTTTTAAATTATTTAATAGATACAATTTGTTATTATTTTGGTATTTAAATAATTAAATAAGAATTTTAGTGATTAACACTATTAATAAAAGTAAACCTTTATTATTAAATGATTATTATTTAGTATTTAATAACATAGTAATTTTGTAGATTTAAATGATTAAAACAATTCTATTAATTACAATAACTGTACATTTTAAATATGTACATATATATTTATTTCCTTAAAATATATATAAATAAGTTTGTAACTATATTTATAACAATAAAGAATTTATTAAATTGGAATTATTTAAAGATTCAATGAAAAATTTATTACAATTTAGAATTAATAATAAATAGTATTTTGCAACAATTTTTATAATTTAAGATAAAAGAAATGAGAATTTCTTAATTGAATTTCTAAGAAAATTAAAAGGAAATAATTCTATTAAATTTCTGATTAAAAATGATTTTTATATAATTAATAATAATATTTAATCATTTTCTGAAATTTAAATATTAGTAAAACCCTTTTAAAAAAATAATGGCAGAAACCAACACTCATGATTTGTGTTGATTTTCAGAAATCAACACTCAAACCACCGGGCCAAAGCCCTGGTTTGTGTTGATTTTCAGAAATCAAACCTTAAATCAATTTTCCCAGAAAAGCCCCAATTCCATAAGAACCCTAATTATCAATTCGATCAAATTGATTAACGATTCGATGATAATACCCAAATTAACCATGGGGATTTTGTCCCCCATGTAAAAACGAGTAAAAACCCTAATGTAATTACTTGGTATAGTTTGAAATTCGATAGAATAGACAGAGGTACAAGTCAACGGTTTTTGATTTGCGAATTCGATGTGTGTGTGTGTTTGATTTGTGAAATTGAGCTTACAGATAGTGAAAAGAAGGTGTCGAGAGCAGTTGCCTCTACTTTATAGTCTTAATTTGGTCGATTAAATGCCCAATGGCACTAGGATTAACGTCGGCCGTTATCATTGATTGGGGGGTGTAATTTAGTCGTTTCAGGTGAAATTAATCACCCCATTAAGTTCTATTTGATTAACCGATTGTTATAACCAATTAATTTGATAATTTAAGATGGTTTAAGTGTAAAATCGGTTTTGAGTTCGATGGTGTTCGGTTTCGATTTCATAGATTAGTAATACCACTGTTAAGATCCAATTAATAAGCATTATAGAGTTCGCATGGGTTCCACGATTCAAATGGCACGATTTGGGTTATTAACACTTCGCGTTTGGGGTTGGTCGGAGCTCGCCGGAGCTTTGGTCGGAGCTTAACCGGAAAAACGGGGGTGGAGTTGTGTATTAAGAAAAATAACACTTTGGTCCCCTGCAGTTTATGTTTTAACCCTTAGATCCAAAGTTTGAGTTTAAAAATAAATTACAATTTAGTCCCTGTGGTTTTAAATGTTATTATTTTATGCACAAACTATATATTTACAAGTTTAAAAAAAAAATATTAATCTTATATTGCTTTTATTTATTTAAAATACTAACACTTATTATTATTATTTACTATTATTAGTATTATTATTATTATCATTAATTACTTAATTATTTAATTATATCAAAGTTATAACGATACAAGAAATTACAAATAAGTCCTCGTATTTGCATTAATGAGAAAACACACCCTTACAAGAGATAACGAAGTTAACAAGTAAACTAACAAAAATACGAGAGGTCACAGTCTCCCAAACTTTAAGAAATTTCATCCCGAAATTAACGATGAGACTAAACAAAAAGATAAGGATATTTCTTCCTCGTATGCTCCTCGCGTTCCCAGGTGAACTCAGCTCCACGTTTGTTTTCCCAACGAACCTTGACGATTGGCGTGGTAGTTGTTCGGGTCTTCTTCAGCGTTCGGTCCATAATCTCGACAGGTTCCTCGACAAAATACAAGGACTCGTCAATTGGGATTTCCTCCAAAGGGACGTGCAAATTTTCATCGGCCAAGCACTTTCTCAAGTTTGAGACATGGAAGACAGGATGAACCCTGCTAAGTTCAGAAGGTAGTTCCAGTTTGTAAGCCACTTTCCCAACTCTTTTCAGAATCTTGAAAGGTCCTACGAAATGTGGGGCTAACTTGCCCTTCTTCCCAAAGCGAACAACACCCTTCCATGGAGAAACCTTAAGAAGAACCATGTCGTCGACTTGAAACTCCAATGGTTTGCGTCTTTTATCCGCGTAACTCTTACTTCTAGCCACCTCAAGATTATTACGGATTTTGGAGACTTTGTCGGTCGTTTCTTGAATAAGTTCTGGACCCGTAATAAGATTCTCACCAATGTCAGTCCAACAGATCGGAGAACGACATTTACGACCATATAAAGCCTCGAATGGTGCCATCTTGATGCTTGAGTGGTAACTATTGTTATACGAGAATTCCGCTAATGGTAGATGCGTATCCCAGTCACCACCAAAGTCAAGGACACAAAGACGTAGCAAGTCCTCAAGAGTTTGAATTGTTCGCTTGGTTTGTCCTTCCGTTTGAAGATGGTAAGCGAAACTTAAATCCAGTTGAGTACCTAAGAGTTCTTGCATGGAAGACCAGAAATGTGAAGTGAAACGAGCATCACGATGGGAGATAATATGCAACGGCACGCCATGACGACTCACAATTTCATCAATATAGCTACGAGCCAACCTTGAGACTTTGTACGTGTCTCGTATAGGTATGAAATGTGCCGTTTTGGTCAAACGGTCAACAATCACCCATATACTATCATGGCCTCGAGGAGTACGTGGTAACTTAGTTACGAAATCCATGGATATATGTTCCCATTTCCACATAGGGATTTCAGGTTGTTCAAGTAAACCACTAGGCCGTTGATGTTCAGCCTTGACCCTTGCACATGTGAGGCATTCGGAGACATAAGATGCAATATCCTTCTTCATTCCTGGCCACCAATATTGGCCACACAGATCCATGTACATCTTATCGGACCCAGGGTGAATAGAATATCGTGTTTGATGAATTTCGTTCATGATGAAGTGACGGAGATTGTCACGATTAGGAATCCAGAGCCGGTTCAAGAAATACCACATGCCATTTGGTTTTGTCTCCAATTGTGACCGAATGTTAAATGTTAGTTCTTTATCCTTCCCTTCCTCGGTTAACGCCGCTTGTTGAGCCCCGCGGATGCAAAACTCGAGATCACTATCAATCCTTATATTTTGAAGCATGATAGTAGCCTCGTTAACATCCACGTGAATCTTGGTATCAAATTCTCCCAACGTGTCAAACCATTGCCTTCGATCTCGAATTTCTTAAAATGAGACAGTCTTATTATGGATCTTACGACTCAGCGCGTCGGCTACAACATTCGCCTTTCCAGGATGGTAACGAACGCCACAGTGGTAGTCGCTAATCAACTCAACCCAACGTCTTTGTCTCATGTTGAGATCCTTTTGATTGAACACGTGTTGAAGACTCTTGTGGTCGGTGTAGACTATGCATTGCGTCCCATAAAGGTAATGCCGCCAAATCTTTAAAGCAATACCACGGCACCAAGTTCGAGATCGTGAGTTGTGTAGTTCACTTCATGAACCTTCAATTGCCTTGACGCGTACGCTATGACCTTTCCTCGTTGCATGAGAACACAACCAAGACCTTGACTAGACGCATCACAGTACACAGTGAAATCATCGTTTCCATCAGGGAGGGTTAAGATAGGAGCATTACACAGTTTGCGTTTCAGTGTCTCGAAAGCCTCTTCTTGTTCGGGTCCCCACTCAAAAAGTCTATTCTATTGAGTTAGCGCCGTAAGCGGTTTAGCAATCTTCGAAAAGTTTGCAATGAACCTATGGTAGTAACCTGCTAAACCCAGAAAAGAACAAACTTCGGTTGGGGTCGTGGGAACACACCAATTTTTCACGGCTTCTATTTTTGCAGGGTCGACGTAAATTCCTTGGCTATTAACCACGTGACCTAGAAATTGAACTTCTTCGAGCCAAAATTCGCACTTGGAGAACTTGGCATACAGTTGTTCATTCTTCAACAGATCGACGACTTGATGCAAATACGACTCGTGCTCAGTTTTTGTCTTGGAATAGATGAGAATATCATCGATAAATACGATCACAAATTTGTCCAAGTACGGTTTACACACTCGATTCATGAGATCCATGAAGACAGCAGGTGCATTAGTCAAGCCAAAAGGCATAACCATGAACTCATAATGTCCATATCGAGTACGAAAAGCGGTTTTTGGAATATCGTTGTCGTGAACACGTAGTTGATGATATCCAGAACGTAGATCGATCTTCGAGAATTATGTAGCTCCTTGAAGTTGATCGAAGAGATCATCGATTCGAGGAAGAGGGTATCGGTTCTTGATGGTGAGTTTGTTGAGTTCTCGATAGTCGATGCACATACGAAACAACCCATCTTTCTTCTTCACAAATAGAACAGGTGCACCCCATGGTGAAGAACTCGGACGAATAAAACCCTTATCGGTCAATTCCTGCAGTTGACTAGCTAGTTCTTGCATTTCAGAAGGTGCAAGACGATAAGGTGACTTAGCTACGGGGTTTGCACCAGGGATTAAGTCTATCTTGAACTCAACTTCCAGAATGGGAGGTAACCCACTAAGATCCTCGGGAAACACTTCGGGAAAATGTCGTACGACAGGGATATCCTCCAATTCCTTCCCCTTGGCTTTCGTGTTAACTACGTAAGCCATGAAGGCTACGTAATTTTTACTCAAGCACTTTCGGGCCTTGATACAAGACATAAGTTTGAGTCTTTGAGATGATCTCTCCCCAAAGACTCTTAAGGTATCTCCCGATGGTAGAGGAATTCGAATGCACTTCTCGAAACAAATGATTTCCGCGTGCTGTTTGGCTAACCAATCCATGCCAATAATGATGTCGAAGCTCCCCAGTTGCATAGGAATAAGATCGATAAGGAAATCGTGCTCGTTAAGACTCAGGATGCAATCACGTATTACGACGTCAACTACAATCGATTTTCCATCGGCGACTTCGACCACAAAAGAATCTTTCTAAATTAGAACACGGCTTAGCAAGAATGGGCTCAAATTCTAAGGACACAAAACTCTTATCCGCCCCGAATCGAAAAGTACAGAGGCATATCTATTATTTACAAGGTACATACCTGCTCAGATAATAAACTATCATTGGCACATGGAAAGCAGGCAGGAATTTTACAAGATAAAAGAACGATTAAAGAGAAATAGTGACGTACCATTCACCACGTTATTGTTGGCTTGAGCTTGATTGGCGTTGATATTGAAAGCCCTTCCTCGAGCCGGTGGAACATTTCCCGCAAGGCGAGAACATTGTGGACGGAAATGCCCAGTTTTGCCACAGTTGTAGCAGGCTCGGTTGGCAATCATAACAGCATTATTCGAGGCATGATGACAAGTAGCCACCAAATGCCGATACTTCCCACATAAAGAACAGATTCGGCAGGGAGTGTTTCCCGCATGATGGACTTGCAGGTGTTGCACATTGGATATGGTCCCGTATAAGCTCTTGCCATGGGTGCTTGGTTGACAGTGACAACTTGCCTTTGAGGGGCATTTGGTGTTGTCACAGCATAGTTGCGAGCCGGTGTGAACTTGCGCTTCTTGCCCTTGAGCGATGTTTCAGCTTTCACCTCCTTTGTTGCTTCAGGGTTGCCTTTACAGTTGACTTGGCACCCTTCACCGTCAAAGTGCCAGCCTTAATATGATTCTCAGTGAGCTGGGCAGTGATATTGATCGCCTCCTCTAAAGTTGTGGGCCTACTTCCCACCATAACATCTTGGATTTGAGGCGGTACCCCCTTGATAAATTTCTCGATACTACGGGGTACAGTATCCACCATGTGTGGTAGAAGCATGCTCAGTTCGTGGTGGCGGGTGGAGTATGCCAAATGATTCCCGCTGTCCTGTTTAAGGTTCTAGAACTCCTCCTCCAGTTTCTATAACTCACCTCTCGGGCAGAATTTTTGGACCATTAAGTCCTTAAACTCTTCCTAAGATAGTGCCAAAGCAACTTCAGCACCTCGGTTCCTTTTCTCACTATTCCACCAAGTAAGTGCCCGTTGTTGAAGGACACTCGCAGCATAGTGGACTTTGAGCTCCTCGGGACACTCACTATTGATAAACGTATTTTCCATGCTCTCAAACCACTCTAGAAGTCCAGTGGCTCCCTCCTTTCCACTAAAGCTAGTGGGTTTACATGAGTTGAAATGCTTAAAGGTGCAGGTACGGTTGTTTCCACCTTGGTTATTACTATTCTCACCATGGCCGTTGTTACCATCACCACCATTATTTCCATTCGCGTTGTTACTATTGTTGGCCATTAAACTGCTACTAAGTTCAGCAACCATGGTCAGGAGTACAACAGCCATTTGACGGGCGATCATCGGGGCAAGTTTGCGGTCGGAGGTAGCACGCTTTCCTTGGTGACGAGACATTCTACAAGATAGAAATAAAGAAAATATTAGAATTCGATAATAAACCAGTTCAAGAAATCAAGAAATTTTGATATTTATAAATATAACTAGGATGGTTCCAATTGGTACCACATAGCCAATAGGAACATGGACACGTCGAGGCGACTTAATCCCAATTACCTTGGAGAAGATGTGTATCTTGACCATAATTTAGCACTCATTCCAAAAATCCCCAGGTAAACATAACAGGTCTCGCAATGAGATTCATACGAAATGCTTGCCTTAGCCCGAGGGCCTTTTGCCAGAAAATTCAGAATACAGGTGTTTATGTGTCACACACTTCCCTATAGGCTACTAGAATTAAAACTCGATGAGATTTTCAAGATTTAGACATATCGTCTAAGGAATTTTCTCCACTCGATAAGATGCGTAAAAATTCCACACGTAGTCGAGAATAAGATTTAGAAAAGATTAGACGCGGTAGAACTTAAAGGCATACGAAGAGGATTAGGAAGTTGGGGTATACAAGGTTCAAGTCATATCCCTAAGGCACCATTTTCTAAATATAAACAAATACCACATAAGGGATTTATCATGCAACATGTAACAACATGTGATAGGCATATAAGCAAACTTACAAGATTATAGCAAATTATTCATGAAAAAGAGGTCCCTAGGTTAACCATAGTCTAGGCCACCATTTCTAATAACCTAAATCCCTATAGTTATGGGCTCTGATACCAATCTGTCACACCCCAACCTTAACGGCGGAAACGTCGAGGTGTGAGGGTTAAGATTGTTCATGCCACACAACATTATTTTTGAAGAGCAATAAGGAAATGACATCAATAAGAAAATGACATAGGTTTCAAGCAAACAATAATACAAAGTTCAAATAGCATCATGTGAAAAATATGTCTTTTTATTTTATTTCACTAGGTCCAAATCCTAGATATGATTGAGTCTTCAAGAGCAATTTATGCGGTATCATTTCTAGAAACATGTTAAAAATAAAGTCAACAATATGTTGGTGAGTTTCCATAGAGTAATCATACGTATATATATATATATCAAAAAATGACAATTCACGTCATAGGTTATTGAATAAAGTAAATATAAATGGATGAACAAATGTAACAATCAAACCTTGACAAATATGGCCATTACAAGATTAAACGATTAGCTAAGTGTACTTGGTTCCTATAGTGCTCAAGAATACGACATGTAAGGCCCCGTTCCCGGAGACCTCACAGTTGGTCAATCACAGTATGATTAAATAAAAACATTACATAATTCTTAAAACGATGCAGCGGAATTAACAACAAAACCATTCACTTCATTAATAAACGCTATTGTCAAGCAATACATTTGTGTTTGTTATCAGTTACAAAAGATCAGTTAATTGCATTACAAAACAACAATATTATTAAGAGTGAACGGATGCCAGTCTAGACCCGACGAGTAGCTTCCCCGAGTGCCATCCTCAGCAATTTACCTGCCAACTGAAAATGCATAAAAGTCAGCGTTGCTGAGTGAGTTCTAGTTTTAAAACATTAAAATACCCTAAAAGGTTTGTATACAAAAATACCCTTTAAAATAATATACTTTTCATTCGTACGTGATCACACATCATACGTACAGTTAAGATAACATCCATTATCTTCTTTTTACCATTTACATCATCGTTCATCTGAACTTTTATTTTAATCTTTCACTTAATCTGGACCAATATGCTATGCCCCCGATATTGCGCACAAAACTGGTACTGGGCCGAGGTCTACACATAGAGCCCATACTGATACACGAAGCCGACTCCAGTACCGGGGCAGCAACAAGGGTCCCCTCAATCTCAAAGATTGACCCTGTGTGCATCCAACGGGTTAGCTAAACCGCACACAGTTGAGCTAACAACCTAGTGGTTGTGAACCTCATGTGAATTTGCTTGCAAGTCTTTCTTCCGTTCTTTATGTTCCACTTCTCATTATCATTAATCTTTCCACTTTTTTTAATGATAATACTTTACGTTATAGGGATAAATCACACCACGTAAAGTCACATAATAATATAATAAATAGGAACACAAGAACAGCCCAAAACATAAATAAAATAATCAAGTAATATCACCAAGTCAAACCAGGGTCAAACCCTAAAATTCTGATTTCCTAAAAATTCCAGAAAATTTTCTAAGTGTTTAGGCGCATGAGTACTATGCAGGCGCACGAGCCCTGCTTAGGCGCATCAACACTATTTGGGCACATGAATTCTTACACTTAGGCATTTTAGCTTACATTCTGGGCGCATGAACTGTTCAGGCGCATGGACTAGCACTTAGGCGCCTGAACAAAGGGTTGGGCGCATGAAACTATTTAGGCGCATGAGTTTACACTTGTCAATTTCAGGCAAAACCTTGGGCGCTTGGGCACTATTGGGGCGCATGAGCCCCACATAATTTTTCTAAGGAAAATATTCCAGGCGTATGCGCCCTGTTTGGGCGCATGGCCTGAACTTGGCCGTTTCTAAGTTAAAATCCCAGGCGCATGGGCCCTGTTTGGGCGCATGACCATCAGTTATGTATATTTCAGACTTAAATTCGAACCCAAACTGCATACTAATATGTTCTAAGATTATACCCAACATTCTAAGCAACCATAATACATAAACAAGCATAGAACATAAGCATAAACATATATATACATACGGATAAACATAAATCAGTTGTAAAACATTTTAATCATGCATTTTCAGCCCCAAAGGTTGTTTGAAACATGTATAAAACGGGGTCTAGAACTCACCTATAGCAGCAAACAAGTAACACTCCTCCAAACTTGCCTGCACTAGAGTTCAAACACCTAAAAACAAACATAAACAAGTACCAAAACACCAAAAACACTTAATGATCGGTTTCTAAGGGTGAAACCACAAAGAAACCGAACCAATTAACATATAAACGTACTAACCTTCGAAGATTGCAGCCCTATTCTTCTTCACAACCGATAGAAAACCTTAAAATGCAGTTCTTCTTTTCTTTTCTTTTCGGTAGTAGCAGCACCAGGATGGGGCATGGGCGACCATGCCCTTATAAGTTAAACTTTTGACTTTTTGGTGTACTATTTACACTTTACACCCCTCATCTTTGCCCCTTTTTATTTCTTCTAGATACTTTTCTTTTTATTTATTTGACCAAGTTTTCGGGTGTTACAAGCCTACCCCCCTTAAAGAAGTTTCGTCCCCGAAACTTGTCACTCTTCGAATAACTATAGGTAATGCTGTCTCATCTCTTATTCGGTCTCCCACGTAGACTCCGAACCCCTTCGGTGTTTCCACTGCACCCGCACAAGTGGAACCACTTTATTCCTCTACCTTTTCTCCTTCTGATCGATGATTGCCATTAGTTGCTCCACGTAATTGAGCTGTTCATCCACCTCGATATCGTCCAGTGGTACAATCATATCCTCGTCGGCTAAGCAGTTTCTCAGATGAGATACATGGAATGTCGGGTGAATCCCACTTAACTCATCAGGTAATTCTAGTCGATAGGCCACCTCCCCTACTCGTGCAACGATTCGGAAAGGCCCTATGTATCTCGGACTCAGCTTGCCTCTCTTCCTGAACCGGATGATCCCTTTCCAAGGCGAGACCTTCAACATGACTTTATCACCCACGTTGAACTCGATCGGTCTACGCCTCTTATCGGCATACGACTTCTGTCTATCCTTGGCTGCCTTCATAAAGGCTTTGATCTTTTCTAGCTTTTCGGTCGTAGCCTCGACCACCTCGATGCTTCCTAATTCCTTCTGCCCAATGTCTCCCCAACATACGGGCGTTCTACACCTCCTGCCATATAGCATCTCGTATGGTGGCATACCAATGCTGGCATAATAGCTGTTGTTGTATGAGAACTCTACTAATGGTAGATGATCATCCCAACTTCCTCCAAAGTCGATCACGCATGCACGAAGCATATCTTCCAGTGTCTGGATCGTTCTCTCAGATTGACCACCTGTCTGAGGATGATAGTAGTGCTAATGTGTAGCCTCGTCCCCATCGCATCATGGAATCTCCTCCAAAACTTCGATGTGAACCGGGTGTCACGATCCGACACGATGGACACCGGCACACCGTGACGAGCTACGATCTCTTTAATGAACAGATCCTCCAATCTCTCGAATGAATACGTCTCGCGGATCGGTAGGAAGTGAGCACTCTTTGTCAATAGATCAACTATCACCCAGATGGTATCGTACCCCCTCGCAGTACGGGGTAGCTTCGTTATGAAGTCCATGGTGATATGCTCCTACTTCCACTCGGGTATATCCAATGGTTGGATCCTCTCGTATGGTTTCTGATGTTCTGCCTTCACTTGCAAGCAAGTAAGGCACTTACTCACATACTCCGCCACGTCGCGTTTCATACCCGGCCACCAGTAATCTTTCTTCATGTCTTGATACATCTTGGTAGCACCAGGATGAATGGAGTATCGAGTCTTATGAGCTTTGTTCATAATTCGCCCCCGTAGATCTCCATATCAGGGGATCCACATTTGCCCAAAGCGGGTCTTAACCCCATGGGTATTTTCTCCCAACTCCGTGACTAGACCTCTCATTCGTTCAGAATTGAGGCGATCTTCTTTCAATGCTTCATTTTGAAATTCTTTGACCTGTGTCAACACGTCCGAGGTCATCACCAACTGATACGCCTTCACCCTAATCGGCTCAGGTCTCTCCTTTCGGCTAAGGGCGTCGGCCACTACATTGGCTTTACCTGGATGGTAGTGGATCTCATAATCATAATCCTTGATTAATTCTAGCCACCTCCTTTGTCTCATATTGAGATTCTTCTACTCAAAGAAATACTTTAAGTTCTTGTGGTCCGTGAAGATTATGCACTTTGTCCCGTATAAGTAATGCCTCCAAATCTTCAACGCAAAAACCACTGCTGCTAGCTCCAAGTCATGAGTGGGGTAATTGGTCTCATGGGTCTTCAATTGTCGGGATGCTTAAGCGATCACTTTCCCACGTTGCATTAGCACGCAACCCAATCCCAAATAGAAAGTATCTGAATAGACCACTAAATCCTCACTCCCTTCGGGCAATGTCAAGACAGGAGCCTGAGTTAATCGTGCCTTTAACTCCTCAAACGCATCCTCCTGTTCTCGTCCCCACACATACTTCACATCCTTGCATGTCAATTTGGTTAAAGGTGAGGCTATCTTGCAAAAGTCTTGAATAAACCTTCGGTAGTAGCCCGCCAAACCCAAGAAACTACGAATCTCGGATGGCGTCTTTGGAGACTTCCATTGCATTACTGCCTCAACCTTCACCGGGTCCACCATAATTCCTTTAGAATTAACCACGTGACCGAAAGCACACTTAGAGAATTTAGCATAAAGCTTCTCCCTTCTAAGTGTCTCTAATACCTCGCGTATGTGACCGACATGTTCTTCTTCGCTCTTTGAATAAATCAGGATATCATCAATAAACACAATCACTAATTTATCTAGCATCGGCCGGCAAACTCGATTCATCAAATCCATAAAGGCAGCTGGCGTATTAGTTAAAACGAAAGACATAACGAGGAACTCGTAATGTCCATAACGTTTGTGAAATGCTGTCTTAGGAATATCTTGTTCTTTTACCTTCAGCTGATGTTAGCCAGATCGAAGATCTATCTTGGAGAACCAACAGGCACCTTGAAGTTGGTCAAACAAGTCATCTATCCTTGGCAATGGATATTTGTTCTTCACCGTCAACTTGTTCAACTCACGGTAGTCTATACACATCCTCATACTACCGTCTTTCTTCTTAACAAACAAGACCGGAGCACCCCAAGGAGATATGCTTGGTCGAATGAACCCCTTGTCTATCAACTCCTGCAGCTGATCCATCAGCTCTTTCATATCAGTCTGAGCTAACTGATACGGTGCTTTGGCAACGGGCTGAGCACCAGGTATTAGGTCAATCTAAAACTCGATCTCGCGGTCAGGTGGCACACCTGGTAAATCTTCTGGGAACACGTCCGGGAAGTCACACACCACTGGCACCTCAGACAATTGTGGTATCGACGCGTCCACATCCTTTACGTATGCCAGGTAGGCACTACAACAGCGTCTCATGCACTTCTCTGCCACCGCCATCGAAATCACCCTCGGAACCGTTGTAACGCGATCACCAAAAACCGTTACCTAACTCTCATCGGGCGCAACTAATCGAATCATCTTCTTGCGACACACGATGTTTGCCTCATAGGCTGCTAACCAATCCTTCCCTAGTACTACATCAAATCCGCCTAGGGGCATCACATATAGTTTAGCAGGGAACCTATGGCCTTCTAGTTCTATACCACAATCTTCAATCATACTAGAAATTCTGGTTTGACTTACCAATAGCAGTTTCTACATAAAAAGGCTCATCAATACTTCTACTACTAACAGGAAACTTAGCACAGAAAACAGCAGATAAAAAACTCCTACTAGCACCAGAATCAAATAATACAGAGGCATAAGTTTGGTTTACTAGAAACATACCTGACACGACGTCGGGGTCTACCCGGGCTTCCTCTCGGGTCATCGTGAAGGCTCTAGCACTTGCCCTCTCTCCACCTTCTTCAGTCCCCTTCTTGGCCCCAGAGCTCTCAGCTCTCGGCTTCTTGCACTCATAGTTCCTGTGGCCAGTCCCGCCACAGTTGAAGCACTTCGGCACTCCACAATCTCTTGCTATATGACCGGGCTTCCCACACTTAAAGCACACAGTCACTCCCCTCATGCAACCACCAGTGTGCTCCCTACCATATCGGTCGCACTTCCTCAACCCCGGGCCTGTTGACACCACCCGCCGATCATCCATCCTCATCCTCTTGTTGTTTGGGTGTAACCGCCACGCCCCGATCTCTTTCCTCTCCAGTTATTACCACCACCATCTGCCTTCTTCACCTCCACCACCATTACCTCCCTTTCATCATACAACATTCCTGCCAAATCCACTACCGACCTAAAAATGCTTGGTCGGGCAGCAATCAAGTGCCTGCGAATGTCAGCTGGCAACCCCTGAATATACCGCTTAATCTTCCATGATGCTGGAACAACCTGATCGGGCACCAGCCTCGCCATCTCGTTGAATTTGGCGGTGTATTGCTGGTGGGTCATAGTGCCCGCCTCCAGCTGTAGGAACTGTCTCTCAATCTTGTCAAGTTCCCGATGAGGACAGAACTCCTCGATCACCAACTTTTCAGTTCTCCCCACCTCATCCTTCTAATGGCTCGGTTGCCCTCGGCCTGGACAAGGTTGTCCCACCAACAAGCGTTGTGTTGACAAGGGAGTGGGTGGTGAACTTCACCTTCTGGTCCTCCTGACACTCACTGATCTCTAGTACCGCTTCCATCTTCCTTATCCAACGGTGAGCAGCAGCAGCATCACCATTGCCATCGAAAGTAGGGGGTCTACATCATTGGAATGCCCCGTAGCTGCATCCCTTTGTGGTCTCCCGCACTACCACTTCCTCTACATCACTAGAGGCTGCCTTTTCAGCATGCAGTTCCTCCTCCTCACCATCATTCTCCCTTCTCCCAGTCGCCCTCCTTCTCTCCTCCTCCTTCTCCTTCTTTTCATCCTCTCTAACAGCACGGATGACTTCAGTCACTACAGACGGTAGAATCGTCTGCATGACTTGGTGAACTTCCTCGACCACTGCCTCCTTTACCGAGGCCCTCAGGTTGGCACTCTCGTCACCGCCCTCCGGGTGATGAAGATCAGGCTCAGCAGGAGCCGTCTCTGCGGTCTTGGTCTTGTTCCTTGTACTACGTGGCCTACCACGAATGCCCCGCGTTCCACCACGAGAAGCTTTCGATTATCTTCCCCCAACCATCCTCTAAACACTATAAGATTCAAATACCAACACGGTCATTCAAGGTAATAGCTCAGTTTATGTCAAGTATAGTAAGTCCCTAATTATAGTGGCCAGTTGTGATTAGCCACTTACTTTACTCTTCATCCCCCGAGCATTTTCTATCCTGACTACATTAGTATCCAAATTTACTAAAGGCACATAAATCAAATAACACATGCACATAATACCAGTTGATATTAAGAAAAGAAATACCTGATGGCACGTAGCTACTCGGGCTGGCATCCCTCCATTCGACCCATTCTCAGTTTAAGTTTAGGTTTTGAAAATATTTATCTATTTCTCTTAAACTTTGGCTCTGATAACAACTTGTAAGGCCCCGTTCCCGGAGACCTCACAGTTGGTCAATCACAGCATGATTAAATAAAAACATTACATAATTCTTAAAACGATGCAGCGAAATTAACAACAAAACCATTCACTTCATTAATAAACGATGTTGTCAAGCAATACATTTGTGTTTGTTATCAGTTACAAAAGATCAGTTAATTGCATTACAAAACAAGAATATTATTAAGAGTGAACGGATGCCACTCTAGTTTTAAAACATTAAAATACCCTAAAAGGTTTGTATACAAAAATACCCTTTAAAATAATATACTTTTCATTCGTACGTGATCACACATCATACGTACAGTTAAGATAACATCCATTATCTTCTTTTTACCATTTACATCATCGTTCATCCGAACTTTTATTTTAATCTTTCACTTAATCTGGACCAATGTGCTATGCCCCCGATATTGCGCACAAAACTGGTACTGGGCCGAGGTCTACACATAGAGCCCATACTGATGCACGAAGCCGACTCCAGTACCGGGGCAGCAACAAGGGTCCCCTCAATCTCAAAGATTGACCCTGTGTGCATCCAACGGGTTAGCTAAACCGCACACAGTTGAGCTAACAACCTAGTGGTTGTGAACCTCATGTGAATTTGCTTGCAAGTCTTTCTTCCGTTCTTTATGTTCCACTTCTCATTATCATTAATCTTTCCACTTTCTTTAATGATAATACTTTACGTTATAGGGATAAATCACACCACGTAAAGTCACATAATAATATAATAAATAGGAACACAAGAACAGCCCAAAACATAAATAAAATAATCAAGTAATATCACCAAGTCAAACCAGGGTCAAACCCTAAAATTCTGATTTCCTAAAAATTCCAGAAAATTTTCTAAGTGTTTAGGCGCATGAGTACTATGCAGGCGCACGAGCCCTGCTTAGGCGCATCAACACTATTTGGGCACATGAATTCTTACACTTAGGCATTTTAGCTTACATTCTGGGCGCATGAACTGTTCAGGCGCATGAACTAGCACTTAGGCACCTGAACAAAGGGTTGGGCGCATGAAACTATTTAGACGCATGAGTTTACACTTGTCAAGTTCAGGCAAAACCTTGGGCACTTGGGCACTATTGGGGCGCATGAGCCCCACATAATTTTTCTAAGGAAAATATTATAGGCGTATGCGCCCTGTTTGGGCGCATGGCCTGAACTTGGCCGTTTCTAAGTTAAAATCCCAGGCGCATGGGCCCTGTTTGGGCGCATGACCATCAGTTATGTATATTTTACACTTCAATTCGAACCCAAACTGCATACTAATATGTTCTAAGCTTATACCCAACATTCTAAGCAACCATAACACATAAACAAGCATAGAACATAAGCATAAACATATATATACATACGGGTAAACATAAATCAGTTGTAAAACATTTTAATCATGCATTTTTAGCCCTAAAGGTTGTTTGAAACATGTATAAAACGGGGTCTAGAACTCACCTATAGCAGCAAACAAGTAACACTCCTCCAAACTTGCCTGCACTAGAGTTCAAACACCTAAAAACAAACATAAACAAGCACCAAAACACCAAAAACACTTAATGATCGGTTTCTAAGGGTGAAACCACAAAAAAACCGAACCAATTAACATATAAACATACTAACCTTCGAAGATTGCAGCCCTATTCTTCTTCACAACCGAGAGAAAACTTTAAAATGCAGCTTCTTCTTTTCTTTTCTTTTCGGTAGTAGCAGCAGCAGGATGGGGCATGGGAGACCATGCCCTTATAAGTGAAACTTTTGACTTTTTGGTGTACTATTTACACTTTACACCCCTCATCTTTGCCCCTTCTTTTATTTCTTCTAGATACTTTTCTTTTTATTTATTTGACCAAGTTTTCGGTTGTTACACGACACTAGAAACCGGGAATAACCTCGGCTTTAGCACCAAATAGGCTTGTCAGGCCCATAGATCTATGACTTCGCTAGGCTAGAAATAGTTAATGATTGTATCTTACAAGAGTCATCACATGATAGTTACAAGAGTTCAAATAACCATGACAAATATAAGATGAATTGCACAAGTGTTACAAGAATAAAACGTGTTTACAAGTGTGTTTAATATAAGGTTAACATGTTTCACCCCAAAGTAAGAAATAATATAAAATGGGGTATGAAAACTCACATGGATAATAAGGATGAGCAAATAAGAAAGTCTTGTATGGAATGCCGGGGGTTCATTACCGTTCAACCTAAATGGACGATGTATTAAGTTAATCATGGTGATTATAGTGTTATATTTATAAACCATTTAACCCATGATTTTTAAATTATTTAATAGATACAATTTGTTATTATTTTGGTATTTAAATAATTAAATAAGAATATTAGTGATTAACACTATTAATAAAAGTTAAACCTTTATTATCAAATGATTATTATTTACTATTTAATAACATAGTAATTTTGTAGATTTGAATGATTAAAACAATTCTATTAATTACAATAAGTGTACATTTTAAATATGTACATATATTTATTTCCTTAAATATATATAAATAAGTTTGTAACTATATTTTATAGCAATGAAGAATTTATTAAATTGGAATTATTTAAAGATTCAATGAAAAATTTATTACAAATTAGAATTAATAATAAATAGTATTTTGCAATAATTTTTATAATTTAAGATAAAAGAAATGAGAATTTCTTAATTGAATTTCTAAGAAAATTAAAAAGGAAATAATTCTATTAAATTTCTGATTAAAAACGATTTTTATATAATTAATAATAATATTTAATCATTTTTTGAAATTGAAATATTAATAAAACCCTTTTAAAAAAATAATGGCAGGGCCTCGGGTTCGAACCCGGGCCCCTTCCCAAGACAACCAACACTCAAACCACCAGGCTAAAGCCCTGGTTTGTGTTGATTTTCAGAAATCAAACCTTAAATCAATTTTCCCAGAAAAGCCCCAATTCCATAAGAACCCTAATTATCAATTCGATCAAATTGATTAACGATTCGATGATAATACCCAAATTAACCATGGGGCTTTTGTCCCCCATGTAAAAGCGAGTAAAAACCCTAATGTAATTACCTGGTATAGTTTGAAATTCGATAGAATAGACAGAGGTACAAGTCAACGGTTTTTGATTTGCGAATTCGATGTGTGTGTGTTTGATTTGTGAAATTGAGCTTACAGATAGTGAAAAAAAGGCGTCGAGAGCAGTTGCCTCTACTTTATAGTCTCAATTTGGTCGATTAAATGCCCAACGGCACTAGGATTAACGTCGGCCGTTATCATTGATTGAGGGGTGTAATTTGGTCGTTTCAGGTGAAATTAATCACCCCATTAAGTTCTATTTGATTAACCGATCGTTATAACCAATTAATTTGATAATTTAAGATGGTTTAAGTGTAAAATCGGTTTTGAGTTCGATGGTGTTCGGTTTCGGTTTCATAGATTAGTAATACCACTGTTAAGATCCAATTAATAAGCATTATAGAGTTCGCATGGGTTCCACGATTCAAATGGCACGATTTGGGTTATTAACACTTCGCTTTTGGGGTTGGTCGGAGCTCGCCGGAGCTTCGGCCGGAGCTTAACCGGAAAAACGGGGGTGGAGTTGTGTTTTAAAAAAAAATTACACTTTGGTCCCCTGCAGTTTATGTTTTAACCCTTAGATCCAAAGTTTGAGTTTAAAAATAAATTACAATTTAGTCCCTGTGGTTTTAAATGTTATTATTTTATGCACAAACTATATATTTACAAGTTTAAAAAAAAATATTAATCTTATGTTGCTTTTATTTATTTACAATACTAACACTTATTATAATTATTTACTATTATTAGTATTATTATTATTATCATTAATTACTTAATTATTTAATTATATCAAAGTTATAACGATACAAGAAATTACAAATAAGTCCTCGTATTTACATTAATGAGAAAACACACCCTTACAAGAGATAACGAAGTTAACAAGTAAACTAACAAAAATACGAGAGGTCACAACGGTGATGGGAGAAAAGAACGTAGGTTAATTGTGAGTGGGTGAGTGGGTAATGGAATAAGTATCTTCTAGTTAATTTAGGTTTGAGGGTAATATGTTAATTAAGAAAAGTTTATAATTTACTTGGTCACTTTCTCTTCAAATTCGGAAGGAAAGTTAGGAGGGAATATTATTAAAAAATCTTCCTTCCACTTCCTATCATTTCCTCCGTTAAAAAACTCAGGAACACGAATTATTTATATATTCCTTCCATTTTCTTTCACTTCCCTCTTTAAATGAGACTCGGGAACAGAGCGTTAGTACCAGAAACTAGAACATTTATAAATGAGTGTGCACCTCACACAACTCATATCAATGTTTATTCAAGTTTCTTATTTGGTATTAAGTAAATCCAATCACACAAAATGACATTAATGACACTAGTATCACCAACTAAACAGTAAATGATCATGCAAAACTATTGATTATCTCGAGCCACTCATTCGACAACTCGTTTAGTATGTAAACTTGGCCGCTAACAACTAATGTTCATGATACAAACATAATTGACATTGATTGCCAAATCAGTCGATTTCGGCAATTTTAAAAGCAAATTGATTCACTTGGGCTATTTCCCCGGAAAGAATCTAAGGGCTAGATCAAAAGAAAGTTCAAAGGGCCAATAAGGTCAAACAACCTATATCTGCCTGTTAATAAATCTAAAACTATTATTATGACAAAATAGTTTTAATATTGTATTCAACCGAAGAATATGAATCATAAGAAATCAAATTTCCGTAATACATGTAATGGACCAAGCTGAGCGGCTCAACCAGTTAAAAAGTTGGTTATTTCGACCTAAGCCTGTTTGGACCTGTTATTCGAAGGCAAAGAGAATATCCCACCATTTGAGTCGTGACAATTAAAACAAGAGATGTTGCCATTAATATTTAACATTATAGAGTTGAAACTAACTCCTAGTATAAAAAGAACTTTAATGTGGATGGAGTCTAACTACAAACGAACAAAATGCAATATACAATGCTCTTACACTGGGCTGCCACATGACAATAAAAGTTCCAAGGCTTTGTATTCAAGTATTCAACCACTAAATCATATTCAAAGGTTACATCCTTGATAGAATTAGGCTTTTGTAAGCCCACCTAACCTCGCTTCACCGGCCTTTGTACATAAGACTTGTTGGGGTCTTCTGTCTTCAGCTTTGGTGGTCGAAGCTCACCCTTTTTCACCTACAAGCATCACCATTCGGCATTTGTTAAACATTTATACTTAAGAGGTAGCAGTTTTGATCTATTTTGTTACAAATGGACCGGGTTGAGTTATGTTTTATCTCTAATGTGTCAACCAGGTAAAATAAATAAAAAAGTTTGGCTCAGAAAGAAAATGCACAGGAAAAAGTCGCAGAAAATGCAGTGTTAATGGCAAAAACCTCTTAGATAATTTTTACAAAAATTTTAAACTATTATTGAAGTAGTATAATTTTCTAATCATACTTTGCAGTATTGCAAACTTAAATTTTAAATTAAAGAGTTCAATTTTATATACAAAAAAGTAGCACTTTTGATACATCTAATTCTTTATGTATACTTATTTTTCAAAGAAATAAATATAAATAAGTAAAGAAGAAAAGGCGTAAAGAAGAATTCTGTTAACCTTCTTTCCCCCTTTCATAAAGTCCCTCCAGCTAGAAACCTGATGAAATAAAGAAGTCAAAGGTACTAGCAATTATGTTGAAGTACTTGTACTGTGTGCTGAACAATATATAATCATGCTACATTTTTTGAGTTTTCTGTATGATGAAATTTATAAATAGAAAACTAATAAACTACTATATCCACAGGTTTTTGCTGGCATGCATGATTTGGGTGTAGTAGAATGAAATATTGAATAAAACAAAGCATTAAAACAATAACGAATTTAAAAATCCCTTTGGTCCATAAAAAAGTCCGCCTTTGCCTTTTTGAATGTCAAATAAAATACTTTAATGTTGTTACCTTCTATAGTTTAATGTAGTTATAGTATGTTGTTAATAAACAAATATTTGGTTCATTTTGCCATGGCATCAACCAGTGCCACATCAGCCAACAACAGGTAACATTAATTAAAATGTGGTTGAGTTCTAAAACTGGTACTATATTCAAAGTTGGTTTCTATTTCCGCGCCTAACTTAAAGTTGGATGTTGAATTTGTGAATACGTGTAAAGTTTGTTTCTATTTGGTGCATTTTGCCCTATCAAAATCATGCATTGGCTGAAACCCAAAATCAAGTAATCAACAGATGCATTTAAGTAGCAATTATAAAAAGAAAAAATATATTAAAGGTAAAAAAACAAACCCTATTTTCCCTTGTTCCTTCCCATTGCTCTTCGTGTTCACGCTTCCGTTTCCACATCTCTTTGGTTTCTTCCTCATCTTTCTTCAATCTGCCTTCCTCTTCGGAAATCTACATAAGATGCAGGGAGAAGATCATAAAAATTAAACAGAACTATAAATATCTCAAGGTATGGTTTTGGAATTAACATATTGTAAACGAAATTACAATAAAACAAATTCTCTTACAACATACCCTCATTTGCATTTTCCTCCTCCGCCATTCTTGGTCAGTTAATATTTCCCGAACCTTCAACTTTAGCTGATCTTGAAATTCATCTGATTTTTCATATTCTTGCTCGTATTTTCCCTGCAAGAAAAGCTCAATAGAAAAACAGAATATTATAATCTGCATGAAAATAATCCCCATAAGGATTGCAATAAGGTGTTCAATGCCTAAAAAATGTAAGAAGTAATAATTGTTGGTGTTAAATTACATACAAAATAGTGAGTTTAACAGAGTGCATTTGGGGGAGAAACAGTCCTGAAAATTTTTTTTGTCTTAGAACACACTTGTGTTTGACCATCCAAAACTGTTATACTGAATTGAATAAGGCCTGCGGTATTTGTTGGGATTTTTTGTAGCCATTTTCTTTTTCATAAATATAGATTTGGTTCTTTTATTTATATATTTTTTTTGGCTCACTGGTTTTGATATCAAACTACTGAGTCTATGTTAACTACTAATGAGCAAACCCAGTGCTTGACTTAGCTCCTGCTTTGGGCAGGAGCCGGATCGCTTCGTGATCTGATGTACACAGTCAAACTACTGAGTCTATGTTAACTACTAATATTATCCAAATTCCTTTACAATAAGAAATATATATCAGTTCTGTTTAAAGACGAGAAGCATAATTGGTTTCTAAATCAGCAATAAATGTAAGTTGGTTTCTATTATTTTGCCTAACTTGAAGTTGGCTTCTAATATCAGGAAAAAGGGTAGATTTCATTTCTATTTCTGCAGTTTAACCCCTTCCAAAAAGTTTTAATTACAAAGTTTCAACCTAAAATAAGAATTCAGATAACTTTCCACAAATTTGCACCAAAGTGACACAATGCAGCTTCTTTCTAATATTAATGTTACTGTTCGTGATAGAAAAAGTCAAATTACAACTTGATTACCTCATCGACTAGTGACTTCAGCTTAGATGCGGTGTCTTTCTTCAGTTGCTTTTTCCTCTTAGCTCGAAGTTCTTCTGCAAATGAGTCAAGTACATATGTGAATATTATACCAATTGAACAAATACAATAATTTGAGATATCATATAGTACTAATATCAGTATAGCACACAAAGTTATCAATGCATCCAAACGTTTCATTATCCTAGTATCCAACCATGAATTAACATGCTACACTCAATCAAGGAAGATGAACTAGAAATTGTTATCTTGGCACCGGAGTGTAAGAATTAAAACGCAAAAGCATCACTTTGTTGAATAGTAAAAAGTAAAAACACACTCGAGCGTATGTACGAAGGAAATTTGAGCTAGACACTATTTATGTTCTGAACTATCACTCTTTTCTCTTTGTAATATATTGTTCATCATGGGGGCCAATGGGCTACTAAGATAAAATAGGAACCTAGACTTATGGGCACTAGTTATATGTGGAATATCCTAATTGATTTTTGATTCCTATATCCGTGTAGTTCCTATTCAACATAATTAGGCTTATGAATCTCGTATATTGCATTTTGGACCTCCATGTTACCAGAGTATATCATTTTAATTGGTTCCTCAATTGACAACTGTCAATCTTAAGGCAAGGACTTCTTGTGCCTACAAACCGAATTTATTATTCAGCACAATGAAGTTTTTACTCCTAGTTGTAACAAAGACGTCTTAGCAGGTATCAAAACATACACAAAAATAAGGGGAAAAAGGATTAATTCAAACAACAAAAACTGAAATACAAATCAACAGCCATGAGCCATGGAATAGAGTCCAACAATAGTAAAGTTGTTGGAGGAAAAATAGATGATTCTCCATGACAGCTTGCTGCTTTTGAGATATTTTGTCGACAACATTGGTTATCTATATATAATACATATGTTGGAATGATCAACAATCATATTATATGGTATGTAACATTGTAATGAGACATCAGATATGATATAACATGAAGACAAAGTGACAATATAGTATAAATGGCCTACTACAGTAGAAACAAATTGTAGCTTTTGTACAAACCTCTTGCTGCATTTATTTGGTTTACAAGATACTCTCTTTCTTGTGGGTCGAGTAATAGTTGTTGGGCTTTTGCTAAGGCTGCATAAAAGAGAGTCAATTTTGTTATTGCGGTGTAATAATAAATTTACCCGTCAAGCAAAGAAGCATAAAAGATTTACCAGAGATACATAATGAATTCCTTGTAAGTAGTTTTTGAAGGCAAACAAGATCTATAATTTTATATGAATACGTTATGTATAGTTGTATACTAGGATGAAACCATAGTGACCAAAATACTTGTATGCATAGCTTTATTATAAAGCCTCCATCTCAAAAAGCTTTTAGTTTTTGGCTCCTCACTATTAAATGAGCCTTCTGTATTATTCATCTCTTCAAATATACTTGCACTTTTTACGGTTGCTAAATGCTTAAGGTGCAAGGAAATGTAGGCTGCACAAGACTTGAGATGCAAAAGAATAAACTAAACATGTACATAAAGTTTTAAGAAGGCATCCTTTAAACGCCTAGCATAAAAAACTCAAAAAAACAATAGTTCATTTACAGTAAACATGGAGTCCTTAATTCTTCTTACAATGGAGTGTGAGTTTGTGCTTGGTTATGACAACCCTTCTTTATTATTTCTTTAAAATGTGCAATTTTAATAAAACTCGAATTTAAAATTCACACTAGTACGAGCCAACAAGTCAAAAATATGTTAATACGTACCAGAAAACGCTTCCTTTGCCTGGGGATGCTTGCATTTATCAGGATGGACCAACAAGGATAGCTGTGTATCATTGTTACAATATTAGAGGTATTATATATGGCCTTCTTGATTCTTATGTAATAATCAAACACTTAAAATACAAATCCTAATGTACACTATAAAAATAAAGATATTACCTTACGATATTGCTTTTTCACATCTTCTGGAGATGAGTCGAATGGTAGATTAAGATATTCAAATGCATTTAGCTTAAAGCATGAAAGAATCCTGTAAAAATTGTTATTCCAAAATCAATGTATTAGATAATAAAACAAAATCCCATCCTCATATTCCCCATTACTCTTATTTAAAATATAAACACAAATTCATGACCAAACAGATAAATAAAAACAGTTAACTTCTTGAAGGTTCCATTAACACCCTTATCTTCTCATGTAAATGAAAAATAGTCATTAAAAAGTACCTGTCACTGAAGAGTACAGTGTTATAATGCTAATTCTAATACTAACATGCATTAAAAATTACTAACTTCTACATAAATGAACTGCGTATGCGTCCACTTAATTCCTGGGTAGAGACTAGAGAGGTCATGAATACCTACAGGTAGGTTTACAAGAATTCATTGTTATATGGTCATCTAGTTCCTCCCCACAAGTCATATAAACTAAAATGGCAATACCGCTGAAATTAATACTTTACATATCCTTAAAAGATAACTCTTTTAAAGTCATTAAACTTTAAAACAGCAAGAAACAATCAAACAAAATTAATTCTTGACCGCATCACATAAACACACTTTCCAAAACTCAAGAGCGTAATTGCCTGATACAAAAACTTACCTGTCATATGACTGTTGTTATAAAATATATACCCTACTTGTTATCCCTTCCCCATCATTCTTATAATCTATCTCAACTGAGGTAACAATCAAACAAAATACTTCATACATAATTTCAATTGTTAACATGTGATAATTTCTCAGAAGCAACAAGCTATCAGTTGGAGCTCCGTTGACACTTCCAACAGAATCAAGATCACCAAATTCAAACAAAAACAAAATTCATTATCTATGTGCCAAATCCAGATAGAGGTCAAAAAAGATGGTATAGTGTTCAACCTGGGGTCATTAAGCAGGTATTATATGAGATTGTGCATATGCAATTTCTAGTGATAATCATTAACACCACTACACAACACTTTCTCCTTCCAAAAACATTGGGAGCTTATCCAAAGAAATCCACTCCTTAGAGAGTAAACTTGTGAAAACCAGTTGTTATTAATCAAACTCATTGTTTTTGTTGTTAGAATAGCATTATTACACATGTACAATACTATGATAATGTATATGTGTAAATTCACATGCGTTAAAAAATTCATATGTGTACTTTGTAACTCCGCACAACACACGTTAATCCTGTATAATGTTTATGTACGTAATGATGTTATTCCAGTAATGAAATTAATGATTTTATTGATCTAAGCTGTTTTTGTTTCGCAATTAGTTAGCAAATGGTACTACCTCCTTTTACCTTCGATTTCGAGTACAACTTGATGACAATTTAGATGATTAACTAAATGAAGAGCAACTTGAAGCAAACAAACAACAAATTCAAGTAATCAAAACCATAAATTGTATACCTAACGACTTCGTTATCGCGCTCAACTTCACTCACTTCAGCATAGAAGTTTTTGAGGAGCAAATCGTCATCGATTGATGATGTATTCGCTTCTCCCATTGTTACGATTTGCTCCTATGCCCTTTGTTTCGTCTTCAATCTCTAGCGATTAATAATTTGTCCGCAGGGGTGTTAGAGAAGAAGGTTGTTTAGTTTAAACAATTAAACCCTTTATTAACATATATGACAGAAGTCACCCTTGTTTAAGATTTCTTGATAAAGACTCGAAGGTTGTATTCGGGTGTTAAGCTAACTTGATTTTATCCTGCGGTCGTTGCCCCGCTAGTATTTCACGCATTTATACTAAAATGAATGTCAATATGAACGATTTTTATGTTTTTCGAAAAAGAGGGTCTAATGTCAAATGTTAGCATATAATAAGACAGCAAAAATAGACAGCACAACACAGCAGTTGTTTAAAATGACAATTATGAAAATTACAACCCACAAAGCTAAAAACCACTGATTACCAGTTTATAAACCCAGACAAACTTACAAAATCTGAAAAACCAACATATAGTTTATATATAAAGCACCATACAACTTGCATATGCACATGGTACAAATAATGCACCATTAAGTTGTTCATTAGTTTATATTAATTAATATTATATCATTAGCATAAATAAGCGTGTTGTGATGATAATGGGATTTATGAAGACATTCACCTTCGTTGTAAAAATGAGTGTTAATTAACACGAAAATAAGTTCAAAAATAAAAAACGTAAAAATTAGAGTAAACTTCACTTTTGCTCCCTGTGGTTTGGTCAAAATAACGGTTTTCCTTCATACGTTTCAAAATTGCAATTTTACTCCTTGTGTTTTCAATTTGTCGCAGTAAACTCCAACCCACTAACACCGTTAGATGATTCTGTTAAATATAAGGTCATTTTTGACTTTTTGCACTTGGGGACTAAATATTTATATATTATTCTCACATTAATAAGGGACTATTTTGTAATTTTGATGAACTAATTTAAACATCATCTTCTTCCCCAAATCTACTCCAACCGACCACCACCATCACTTCTTCCGGCAAAACCCCTTCCGGCCATCCCCACACCACCATCTTTCTTCTTCATCATCACACGCCACCAACAACAACACCCATCATCACCAGTAGCAACACCACCGCCGCAGTAACACAAATCGCCACCAACACCACCACCTGCCGCCACCAACACCACCACCAACCGCCACCAGCAACACCACACCTTCAGCCTTCTTTCTCTCTAAATCAAAGTCCCTCGCCTAACCCAATCATCTCTGTAATCAGTACAGATCCTAACCCCCACCAGTGATTCCAAATCTGGCGACTTGTAAATGTATCTCGCCTTAAGATCTAGTGTGGCAGTCCAAGGCGGCAGAGGCAACAATATTATGGTTCAAGGGGGCGACGGTGGTAGTGGTTGTGTGGCGGATGGAATGGTAGAAAAGAGGAAGGGTGTGGTGGTGGTGGTGGTTGTATTGTTGCCGCATTTGTGTTGTGTTGGTTGGTCGTTGTGTGGTAACTAGTCGTTATGTGGTGGTGGAGTGGCGGTTGGTGGCTGTCTGGTGGTGATGTGACAGTTTGATGTCTGTGCGGGAGTGGTGTGGCCTTTGGTGGTGGTGTGGCAGTTGGTGGGTGTGTGGTGGTGGTGTGGCGGAGGGTGGCTGTGTGGTGGTGGTGTGGTGGTTGGTGGTTAAAGAGATAGAGTAACAGTGTGTGTATGGGATATATTTTTGTATTAATAATGAAGTTTTGAATAATTACATTATCACCTCCTATTGGTAAAAAAAAAAAAAATGCTCTTATCTTTAACAGAATCATTTAACGGTGTTAGTGGGTTGAAGTTTATTGAGACAAATTGAAAATCACAAGGAGTAAAATCGTAATTTTGAAACGTTTAGAGGAAAACCGTTATTTTGATCAAACAACATGGAGCAAAAGTAAAGTTTACTCTATGTTATATTTAGCTAGGTTCAATTTTGAATATAATTTATATTGAAGCATGTACAAAAATAATCATATCGTAGCGGTATATTATTTGATTTATAGAATATTATGTTTTAAATATTATAGGAGAAAAATAAAATAAGGATTATGATCACACGATGTGGCACCTCGGTTTTGATAGTTTCAAGACGTATGTAAAAACAATCACGCTCGTAATAGTATATTGAGAATTTGATAGTACTTTACTCTGTTTTTAAAAATAAGTGAGTTAAAAAATAAAAGAGTAAAATATATTATATTCGACTTGCTCAGTTTTAAAATAAAGATTATATCCAAATATTGACAAAGATAACCACTAGTAACGATATATTCAAAATTTAATGAAACATTATATTTAAAAGGTTACAAGACAAACACAAAATATGTCTAAAATTAAATATAAACATAAAAATTAAAAATTAAGGTTACAAAATAATAAAAAATGCTTCAAGAGAATTAAGGGCTCGTACTTTTATAAAAAAAACTTTAAGGACTTGTAATTTTTATTTGTTTGTTTACCCTTTTAATTTGTGTGTGTTGATCATTATAGATTGAAATTTTTGATAATATGTACATATACTCATTTGTATGTTGAGTTTTTATATTTTACTATGTTTGACGTTTTTAAACTAAAGGTTTTTAAAACTTTATTTGTTTCTATCAGTTGTTAGAACTTCTGTCAAATGACCAACATGCATTTTAATTTAAAATAAACTTTACGTGTTTCTACCGGCTTTTAAACTAAAGATTTTCCAACCTTGCGTTTTTAAACAATCTTTATCGTATAAAGCTCTTACTCCATAAATGATTAAAGATGTATCCCCTCTTTGCTACTTTAAATCTTCTTGTTGATAATCAAATGAGAGCAACAATTGTAGAAATTTCTAATTTTCTGGAACAAATCAAAATGAGATCAACAGTTGTTGAAATTTCTAATTTTCTGGAACAAAATCGTGTCAAAAGATTCGAGAGAAAATGGTTTGGTCGGTGAAGCAGTCCGCGGGGTGGGTGTACTAGGTTGGGGAGTAAAAAAAGCTTGGTAGCTTTTTTAATATTTGCTTTAGTTTTATATTATCAATTGGTAAACTCGACACTTAAATAAAACTAACAGAAAATTTAACGGCAGTAAAACTAAAGGAAAAAATATAATTTACTCATATGTGTATTAAAGATTAAACCCAGGTTTGGTGAGCACCATGCTAGCCTCGTTTGATTGATAGCTTTCGAATATTGACAACTTGTAGATGTTGAAGATACTAGGCCATCTACCATATAATTATATTGGTGTGCCTAATGAGAAGAACATGAACCTATTCAAGGAGTGGAACCTAATCGTGGATTTCATTCGAGGTGAGACAATTTACGTGGCAGACAAAGATTTTATCAGTCTGAGGCAACTATCCTTAATCAAATCTGTCATTGCTAGTCGTTGCTTTGTTTTTTTTATCTATCATTTTTTGTGTTCTCAAAAAGGTTATAGACAAATTTGATGTCCAGAAACACAACCCGTCCTAAAATTCCAAGAGACCCTAGGCCCAAGACGAGAACAAAAAATAAGCTCCTATAAAGATGTATAAAATAAGTCTACACCGAATAACTTGTATATAAAAAAATCTATAATACGACGATAATTGTTGTAACAATAAACAAAACGAAAGTATTGTAGCAAAATGATCTAATTTACTTATTTAAGTGAATCGGGTGGCTCTCCTACTTTATTATATATTATATATATAATATATAAAAACTTTTTAAAAAAATTCCGGGCCAACTCGAGCAACCGGGCCGTGGGCGGTCGCCCGCCTTGCCCCTTCTCAGGGCCGGCCTCCTTCAGAGGTCAATGATAAAAGCTAAGGATTTGATTTATTTTTGTTGTGATACTGACTTTGAAAGTGGCCACAAATATGTAGCAGGAAGAGGGGATTCTACATGTTTTTGGCTTGATCGATGTATTGGTTCTTCCCCTTTGTGTGATACGTCCCATGACATCTTCAACCTGGCTGCCAATAAAAATGAATTGATTCAAAACAGTTAGTCTGTTGTCGACGGAGTAAAGGAATTGAAAGCGGGTATGGAGTTGTAATCCATTGGCCTTAAGAAATCTTAAAGAGTTGGACTATTACCTTAACTTACTCAGGTCTCTTCCTCTCATTTAAGTATTCAATTCGTCATTTTGACATATGTGTTTTGGTGGATGACGGAAATGGGCAAACGGGCCTCCACTCGAGAATTATTAGACACAAATTGTATAGTTGTTATTCCCCATCATGAAATTCCATATTCGAGTGGAATAATTGAGTTCCAGAAAAGATTAATATATTTAAGTGAAAAACAAAAATAAAAAGATTTCATAAATTGTTGTCTTTGTCCAAAAGGAGGGTTAATATTCCCTCGATCTCATGTTAGTTGTGTTAGGAGCTTCTTGAATCGCACGGATACATTTTCATATAAGCCCCGTTGCTAAGAAGGTATTGTTCAATATCAAATCCTAGGTTAAGTCCCTTTCAATTTTTGCATTCTTCTTCAAAGATCCATTGAGTTGGCACAAATCCTTTTTCGGGTGACAATTTGTTGAAGAAGATATTACACACCGTCATCCTCATTTATTGTTGGGTAATTTGAAGGTGTAGAAACACCATTACCCAAAAAAAAAAAAAAAAAAGAGAGAGACCCGGTAGAAGCATCATTACTTCTATCAAATTCTTATCTTTCTCATGAATAAAAAACCGTCCCATCGAGATACCAACGTCCTTACTACAATTGAGTTCTATCTCTTTTAATTGGTGTTGCTAGTGTTTCTTAATGTTTTCACTGATGTTTGTCTTTTGTTGCTATCTTATTGCCAGTTTGAAATCAAATTGCCGTTAAAAAGAAAGAAAACAAATGCGATACACGACAATAAAATAGCTTATGTTGTAGATCACGTAGGAAATATACGAACATTTAATGATATAAAGTATGATGATAGGCGACCAAAGATTCACGTACCGGTTTTTAATCTAAATTAGGTTTTATGCTCAACAATTCAAACCTTTATTTGGAATGATTAAGTAGTTAACCCCTTTGAAAATCATTTGCGCTCATTCCTCCACAGTCTCCCCTTTACCTCCTCTACGTCATCACCGATCAACGCAAATACGATAATTTGCATAAAAAAAACCCTAATCGTCAAAACCCCCAATAAGCATACTTCGATCATTATCAGAAACACTATCACACCATTTTCATCTGCTGTTTGCATTCTTCATTCTGATTACAGCATCTGGTGTTTGGAATTGTTGGTTTAAGGTCTTCAATTGAGTCATTTGACCTAAATCGATCAACAATGTCCGAAGATGTGCTTCTACACCTCGCATCAAATTCCTCTAATCAATCGGACCAGTCGTTGCCTTCTAAAATCGCGAAACTCGAAGCTCGAATGGTGGGTAAAACCTCCACTGCGGTGGTGTCTACGCTTCAGGTTCCTGCTGCACAAGCCGCAGCGACGAGGTCGTCGGTTTCTTCTTCTGCTTCTGCGATTGCTGCTAAGTTTGGAGCTAATAGTGCTGGTGGAATTTGTGTTGAATCGTTGGATTCTACTGATTCGGAAGAGGATGATAGTGTGAGTCTTTTGAAATTATCTCTTGGCTAGACGTATTTTTTGTTCTTAATTATGTTACTGCTTTTGCTGTTATGGAACTTCCTGTTTGCGGTAGTTGATGTGTGATTTGAGAACAATGTAGGTTAGTGACTCCAGTTTAGAAGTCTGAAGAGGTCTATCAATTTGAAGCAATGCTAATGCTTTGTTTAGTTTGATCCTTAGGTTTTTGGGTGTTTTATACATCAGAGGTTACATAGGTGCGAGTTCTAGAAAACTTGGTTCAATTTTTGATATTGTGACTGAAATGCTGGTTCAAGCACAATTGGCCTCTTCATGATGTTAGTTAATGCTATTTACACACATGTTCATTAATGATCAATCCAAATAACATCAAGGAAAATTGAAGTATTACCTAGTTTCAGTCAGTCATGTGCTATCTCATTAAGGAAAATTGGCACAATAAGAATGAGTAGCGTGACAGTATTCATGAAAAAGATTGTATTTTCACGTAATCACGTCACAGTAAGTCACATATGCTCTGTCGAATGCTCGCATTGGAAGCTATATTTTGAAAGATATAGATGTATTAAATTCTTCATGCATTATTATTTTTATAAATTTAGACAATAAGAACCTCATTCTTTCTCAAGGAAAGCAAAAGGCTATACAGCTGGGTTCTAGGATTTGCTCACATGTCTGGTAAAGCTATATTTGTGCAAAGGATGCCTAAGAAGGGCTGAATGTTGGACAATTGGGGACTCCAATATCTTTTAATTGTCTATCTGAGTAAAAAGTTATGAACTTTGCCTTTTGGCTTTATATTCAATATTTATTTGAGTACGAATGATTTTTCAGTTTTTTTTAGTCAATGGAAAACGACGAGTGTGATCTGATCATTGTCAAGATCCATATGTCAACTACAAAGTTATGAACCTCAAGAAATTCTATGCATACTTTGTTTTCTTTACTGTTCCATGGGTCTACAACTACAATAACTTTAGGCCTTTTTATTTAAGTGATATCAAACTGCTATTTTATAGCATGTCAATGTTATTTACAAAAGCAAACACCTTGATAGTTGATACTCCCATTATATTGCCAAGTGCCAACTGTGAAATACCTTTTCATGGAACTTAGAGATGTTAGTACCACTTAAGCTTAACTTTTGTTTTTTGGGGACCACTTTAAACGAAAGGTGAAGAGATTGACGAGGATGTTATTGGTTGGACAAGAATTACGTGGTTGATATGGCCAGCTACTAGAGTATTATGTGTCTATCTTCATTAGGATTAAAAAATGAATCATATAGAATGATGACGAGACATGCGATGATTACGAAGTTGAAATTGAGCTTTAAAAAGACATACACTGGAGTATAGGAAATACAAATGTCAAGGTGCGTGTTTGTGAGCACCATGAGGAGTAAGATCGCAAGTGAGGACACATGGAGAGTCATATCTATTAAGACTCTGCATATCTTCACATTGCCATTTTGAAATTTGTTTCTGTCACGTTTTTCTTGTTTCATATATTTATTTCAGAAAATCTAGACTTGCGTTGTTAGATTGACAAACCTTTTGTGCTAAAATAAAACATAATTCGGGACAAACAAAAATAAGCACAAACTTGTTGGAGATAGAAGTCTCTGATTTTAATCTTCTGCCATCTGGCATTCTTAAAGTTTATGCTTCTCATTTAATCGTTAATTTTCCTTTTTTGCCAGAATGGGAGGGAATATCTCATACAAGCCAACTTTCAGAAGCGTAGAAAGCTCACAGATGATGTGACTCAACTGCAGCTGATCAAACTAAGGTTGATTATGGCTTGAAATTTCTAAGATCAGATCACATAATGATTCAATGACTAATGCTAGTTGTGCTATTACGAAATGCTTCTTTTCAGTTCGTTTTCATTATCTTAAACTATCACGTTCTTCTTTATTTATTTTACCCAGTTATTTGTGTAGTAATTCATTCTACATGCAAGCTTTTTTTCTTTAAATTGATTTCAGAGTATTTTCCCTATTTTTTTTTCATTGAAAACAATCCAGGTAGTGGCAGATGCAAGGCAAAAAAATGTGGAAACTGTGGAGGTTAAGAGTGGCTCAGATGTAAATAGGAGAAAACAAACCCGGGGTAAGGGAAATTCTACTCCAGCCAGAGGACGTGGGTCCCTAGTTAACGATCAAATGAAGATACAAAATTCTACCTCAAACGGTCTTCTTGAGAGCTCACATCAACAGGTATCATTTCTGTGCAAAAATTTTCGTTGCTCATGTCTACGTAGCACTGTAGCAGGAGTATAGACCTCTTAGTTTTATTAGTTTATGTTGATATGTTTTGTGAACTATGGTTGCATCACAGTCGAACAAGTGGTAGCCATTCTTGTGCTGTTAACAGACTTTAACTGCGTGTTATGAAATAATACCTTGTTGTTTTTATTCAAAAGCAAACGTATGTTACTTGAAAGTGCATGTTTGTTTCTTGAGTTGCTTCACGCATCACAAGGAAAGTAAATACCGATGATGTGTATACATTTTATATTGCGGTGTCATAAATCTATAACTTCAGATTATTCACATGAAGTATCCTAGATGGTTAAAAATAAATTTTTTGGTGTCATTTTTGTTCATTTTTCATGTCATGTTAGATGTACAACCTTCTATTTCATAAAGATCAACAATGGACAAAATATTATGCATACAACTAAAGTGGAAAACAGTTGCCATAAATTTGTTGTCCTAGATGGGCATGAGTGCTTAGCTGACATATCAACCTTGAATGCTGCAAATATAACTGAAGAAAGCATTCCTAAAACCGATGAACTGGTACATATATAGAGAATTTGGATATGTTATAAACACTCGAGCATTCACGTTCGCTAGTTGCTACCATAAACTAGCAGTGATACAATGACAAGAAAGCTACTTATCTTACGGAGTTATGGGGATATGCAAGTTAAGATTTTTAAAATTTATTAATATTAATATTTTTTCCTTGCCTACAAAATACCTAATGGGACTTTGCAAGTCTGTAATAAAATGTTATTTTCCTTTTTTAATTATATTATATTACTATGTGTGGTTAGTCGTGTTCCTATAAGCGTGGATCCTTTCCCATTTTTTATTGTGCATTGATATCCTCTTTCTCTCAATATATTTCAGGAGGGTGGCAAACAAAAGAACAATTGAGACAAAACGAGCGTGCTTCATTAGAGGTATTTTGCCTACCGACCCTGCCACGCCTCTAACGCGTAACCAATTATTTCTCAATGTGGGCTAGTCATTATTTTGAACTGTATTTTCAAATCCAGTTACATAATAGTATATCTTAAGGAAGACCACGATAATACAATTACATACAATTATACAGCTGAATTTGCGATAAGTATCGTACAGGAACCATTTTATGTAATGGAAAAATAGGATGAAGGTTGTTGATCGATAAAATTTAGATATCAATAGGGAAAATGAAGGATGATATTAAAGTTTTGCTGAATGAATAAAATGGTTTAATAGGCTGTATGAATCATAAATAGATTCCGGGGAACTAAACCTGTTTGAGATTAAACACAACCCAAATCGATTCAAAATATGTTAATGGGTAGAAATTGCCACGTCTAGTTATATATATCAAGTTTAAATGCTATACATCTTATAGCATGTTTATTGCCATTTACTTTTTTTGCCTTACCTAACATATTCTTTCCCTTTTACGAAAAAAGGATGAAATCACATCATTGCGTGCCAAAATAACGACACTAGAAGAGGACTTGAGGAAAGCGCGCCAGGAGGCTTCAGAGTATCAACATTTATGTCACCAGTTGGAAAAGGTATAGTAGTGGCTATCAAGTGTTATTTAAAATTCAGAAATTGTATTGTATACTTGGTGCAATTCCTCAGTCAAGAATCAGTATTTATATTTTGCTGTCTTGTACAGGAACTTAAGGAGCTTAAAAATAATGAACAGCAAGTGAAACCAAAAGTGAGTTTTTTTTTTTCCTGCTCCCATTTCACTTTTATTAGCTATCATTTCTACAAGGATAGATTAACTTACATAAAAGTTCATTTTTTCCCATGGGATGCATTGAAGATTTCAAATACTAGCATATGGACAAATTCAAATTTAGTAGTATGGGTTTTCTCTGCTCTGCTAATAATATCATCAAAATATGTCTTTGTTGCAGAGAATGAAAGTCATATCTGATTTGCTGATATCTGTGTCTAAAGCTGAGAGACAAGAAGCAAGAATGAAAGTGAGGCATGATTCCTTGAGACTTGGAAATGTGGGTGTTATCAGGTAAAAACATCCAATCATATTAGTTCAGTTGAGTCGATTACTCGAGTCCTTGAGACTTGGAAATGTGGGTGTTATCAGGTAAAAACATCCAATCATATTAGTTCAGTTTATTCGATTACTCGATTAGTTGTTGACTTATTGGTTGACCAACATACAATGTAGGAATTTAAAATCTTTTACCTAAATCAGTTAAATAGCATCATATAATTTATCCGTTAGACTTGGTGTTTAGCAAACATACATCTTCTGTCTTTTATCTTTTTAGATGCACTGATATTTGAATTCCCTGGCTTTTGGTTAAATTGAAGGGCTGGAACAGTCATATCTGAGACCTGGGAAGATGGACAAGCAATTAAGGATCTTAATGCTCAACTGGTATGTTCTATCTGATGTTCCATCTAATTTGAATGCTTTCTTTATGTTTATGTTAAGTTTATAGGAGAACATAACCATAAAGGCTGGAATTGTTTATTGCTGGATGAATTTATAATAATTCATAAGGGATCAATTGAAGCCTCTCAAATTGAAATCTGTAAACCTATGAAATAATTGAAACTTAAAGGCAATTAAACTTTACTCATGCCTAAATTGTGGTGAAAACTGAAGCCTACTCGTAAATAGTTCGATTAACTCTTAATGTGACCTGAGGTCAAGGACCATAGATGATTCGAATCTCCAAAGTTATGTCTATGTTGCTAATAGTTTAACTATTGGTGCACATTTAGAAATGGTCCATCAACTCAATAAGGCTGCACTCAGAGTCTATGTATTTTTCATCTTTCTACATCCATTAGAAATTTATTGATGTATTGAAGTTTAAAAAGTTACTGCTTATTCCTTCAAGTGCATAAATGGACTGTGACATGCACTTTACTTACATTGCGTTTTCTGTCTTGTAGAAGCGTTTGTTAGAACTAAGGGAGGCTGTTGAGAGACAGCGGAAGTCACTAAAGAAAAAACAGCCAGGTAAATATATATATTAAATTCTTGTTTACTTAATTAATTTACTTTTCACAAATAACCCGAATAAGAAATATATTAAATTTTAATAGAGTGAGGGTTTGGTCTAATCTCTTACACCAGATTCTGTCAACTCTTAGTGAGAAATACATGTTGCATGTATTATTTTTTGGAGTTGCTAATTTGTTTTTTTTGGTCCGTAAAAATATTATTTCTGTTCTGACCAAGTTTGAAATTCATTAATTTCTTTATAAAGATAAGGGTGATGGAACTGAAGCCGAATTAGGAGTCTCAGAAGAAGATGTCATCATTCAGGATGAAATTTACAAATCCCGTCTAGCCAGCATCAAGCGTGTAAGTTTCTTTACTCTGTGCAATATGCCAATACGATTTTAATTTTTTTGAGTTTGAAAAATATAATCAAGTTTAATGTAACAGGAGGAGGAAACCTATGTGCGTGAACGGGATCGGTATGAACTAGAAAAAGGGCGGCTTATACGTGAAATGAAACGTATTAGGGATGAAGACGGTTCTCGTTTCAATAATTATCAGATCTTGAATCATCGATATGCCCTCTTAAATCTCCTTGGGAAAGGAGGGTTTAGTGAGGTGTACAAGGTCAAAATTTTCTTTTGTTACAAATTTCTTAAGTGTCTTGAATTGTTATTTAATTTCAACACATTCCCACAAGTTGCCAACTTATGAAACGACAATCACTTTTCTTTTTAAATTAATATTTTAAAATAGGCAGGTTTGACCCATGTACTTATGAATGGGTCTATTCAGGTTATGTTAAATCTCTAATGGGTCAAACGAAATCCAAACAATACCTTAGAAGGAAAGTGGTCAAACAAATTGAAGATTGCTTGAACTTTTCTTCTAATGCATAAAGCCTCCCAAATAACTTTATTTAAAAAAACGTAGATCATTCTTGAAATAATATAGTTTTTGTATTCATAATTTAAAGAATGTTTGGATGTGGGTCAACCCAGCTCATACGAACTGTGGCCAAAAGTTTATTTAAAATTTTAATGCGTTTCATCTCCTAATCACTATATTAAAAAGTTACATAATTATTGAACTATATAATTTTCTAATCGTATTTGATGCTTAAATTGTTTATAAAGAATTTTAAAGGTTTGAACGAAAAGTATCTCAACCTGACCAACCTGCACGCTTTGCCACCTTTAGGATTGAATCCTCTATATGATTTGCTACACATCTTCAATATGGGAGTATACCTATCTGCAGTGATTTTAATCAATATTTTTATTCAGGCATTTGATTTGGTGGAGTATAGATATGTTGCATGTAAGCTTCATGGCTTGAATGCCAATTGGAGTGAGGACAAAAAGCAGAGTTACATACGTCATGCTATACGGGAATATAATATTCATAAGACCTTAGTACATCATCACATTGTTCGGCTATGGGACATCTTTGAGATAGATCAAAATACTTTTTGCACAATTTTGGAGTATTGCAGCGGTATATATTCTATACTTTTCTGACATATGAACACATGATTAGTAAAGGTGGGAATTTTGGCCATTTACTATTAAATGGGTTGATCTTGGTTATGTTTAACGGGTCAAATGGGCAAAAACGGCTATAGCTAAAAAAGGGTTAGATGGTTTTTGAAGTCGTCCAAAGTGTATTTTTGATGCATTGAATCTTTTAAATCATCTATTCAAAAAAATTATTTTTCTTAAAATATATAATATATATATATTTTGTAATTCTAAAGTCGTCATCCACAAACAAAACAAAAAAAAAAAACTAAATGCAAGACATCTAAAATTAATACATTTTTCAGTAATAGAACATCGATTCTTCCCTCAATGGCTTATGCATTTAAGATACCATTGACTTCCAATATTTATGATATAGGTTATGAGCAAAATGTAAATAATAACTATGCATTTTCAAACGTGGACAATCTTTTGGGACAGACTAAAATAGTAATGTGGACTTCACTTTTGGGACGGAAGGGTATAAAAACTTTTGACAGAGTGTTTGAGGTCAACCTACTTAAACCTGAAGAATAATTACCCATTTTGACTTGTTATCAGACCCTTTGACTCGATTGATTTGCACCTTTATCGTTCAGTCAACAACAAAAGTTCAAAATATATTCCAATTTGCTTGTAACTTTTTGTATCATTTCATTGTTTATTGTTAATGCAGGTAAAGATCTTGATGCTGTTCTTAAAGCAACACCTATATTACCAGAAAAAGAAGCTAGGATAATTATTTTTCAGATATTTCAAGGACTTATTTACTTGAATAAAAGAAACCAGAAGATCATTCATTATGATTTGAAGCCCGGAAATGTGCTTTTTGATGAATTTGGTGTTGCAAAAGTAACTGATTTTGGTCTTAGCAAGATTGTGGAAGATGATGTTGGATCCCAAGGCATGGAACTTACTTCTCAGGGAGCTGGAACATATTGGTGAGTGTTAATCATTGTACCTGAATATTCTCTTTCTTTGCCTTTTGATTGTCAAATCTAGTATGAACTTTTTTCTTTTTTATCATTATTATTATTTAGAGGTAATTTCATGTATATCACACAAAAAGTTAATATAATATTTTCGTGTATATTCTTCTAAGTTTCTTAGTATCGTCATATTCATCCTTTCAACATAAGAATATCATGTTTACATGTTCCATAGTAAATAAAATAGAAATCAGTAGTAATAACAATCTTTCACTTGAATAAACAAAGAAAACGTTGTGTGTTCAGATGATTTAAACTTCGAAGTAACAATGCTGTTTTCCTCTATGTTTATTTTATTAAACATACTTTATCAGTAACTAATTTTTACTTTATTACAATGGAACTCAAGAATATGATATTTTGAAAAAAATATATGATATTATATGGTTCAAATTGATATATATGAAAATATCAAATGTCCAGAAAGATGTATATGAAGTTTATTCTATTATCAATGTTATTATCCCTTGTTACATGCTCAGGTACCTCCCTCCAGAATGTTTTGAGCTAAGCAAGATCCCTCTCATTTCTTCAAAGGTCAGTGATGCAAATTCAACTTTAATTTAATTCTTAAATTACCAAAAAACAAATCAATTGATTTATTTTTATTTGTCTAGAAATGGTTCATGTTAGGTTTTTATAGCATCTCCAAAACGCACCTGTACTAACAATGGCCTTTCAGATCACCCAGATTTTTAGACTAAGCAACAATTTATTTATTTCTAAATAGGTTGATGTGTGGTCAGCCGGTATCCTATTGTACCAAATGCTTTTCGGAAGACGCCCTTTCGGGCACGATCAAACACAGGAACGAATATTGCGTGAAGACACCATAATTAAAGCCCGGAAAGTTGAGTTTCCTACTAGACCTTCTGTTTCAAATGAAGCAAAAGTAAAGTTCTTCAACCCATATTCTTTATTGTTTTCTCTTTTTGGTTTCTTTTACTGTTTTATAGATTATTATTTTTATTTGCAGGAATTTATTAGGAGGTGCTTAACTTATAACCAGGAAGAAAGACCAGATGTGCTAACTATTGCTCAAGATCCCTACCTCGTATATTCCAAGAAATAAACAGCAGGTCAAACCTAAAAGTTTTTTAGCAACTACTGGCCCAAAGATGTGCCACTTGGGTGTAGTGGGCTGCTAAACTACCGCAGCCCACTAATTTTGTGGCCCAGGCCCAAAGAACTGGAAATATGATAATGGGAAGCCTTCTTAAAGTAATTGTGAAGTGTTCAGTTTTTCCGTCACCCAGAAGTTGGGTTCTTTCAATTTGCCCAAACAATTGTACTTTTTGTTGTATGGGTTTCATGAACATTTTGTGTGTAAATATGAGTATATGAAGCTTCTTAAAACATTATTTTTTGAAACGAAATATATTTTAAGAAGTTTCTTGACCCTATCTATAATATCGATATGGATGAGACATACTGAGTTTGGTTATGGTCATATTTAAAAAGTTTCACTTTTGTCATAATCAGATTTACCCTCAATATATAAAATAATACTTTATCTATCCATTCCATGGTATTCATTTTAAAATCTCAATGAGATTGTTTTAATCTGTTGTGTCAATTTATTTTTATGTGTATTTAATATTATCAAATTTAATCAATATATCAAAATGTTATTAAATATAAAACCATATCATACAAAAGTGTTAATAGACTAGCAAGATGCTAGAAATATAGAACAAAGAAAAGGACTAAACATTACAAGAGGAAATTGCTCCATGATCCCCAACTAATGTTTTCTAGCTTTCCACTATCTTTGACGCGCTAAAGTTTATTACATGATTTATTTTAAGTAAAGAAAGTAAGAAACTATAAAAACCGCATGTACATTTATGGCCATCGCTTCAAATTTGATACGGAACTGTTTGTTTTCTCCTCTTCACTACATGTGATAATCTTTCATCCGTTCTTATAAGATTCTTGTAATTCTCTAATTTGTTTCTGCGTTAAATGCGTGCCATTATTAAACATACTTAATTTAATAAACTCACTATAATTTTAGTCGGATAAATGAAGTGATGAGAAGCGTACCTCAACCGCAACGCAACGTTCGCTTCTTTATCACATGGTGGGTGAAAGCGGTTGGTCATCACTCATCAATCACACTCCTCTTTATGTTAAAACATTTTCACTTTTCATATTATCTTCTTTTACTTTCTTATACTTACTCTATACACTCTCTCCAACAACTTCCTTCGAGTGGTTATTTTTTCCAACGGTCGTTATGTTTTATTATATTTTGACATTTTAGTTGAGATTCACTAACTCCAATTTTAAAAAGTCAAATACTAATTCTCATATTTTTCTCATTCTCTCTCTCTATTATAAATCCAAGTCTTTTTTAATCATTAATTTTTAAAAGATATTTTTTCATTAAATAAAAATCAAGTATATTAATTAAAAAATATACCTTCTCAAAATCAAAATTGTCAAACTATGAATTTTATCTAAAACCACGAAACTTTTTTAAATTATAAAATATTATAAAATCAATCTTTTTAGAAAATAAAAAGTTTTATATAAAGTTATTTTTTTAGTTTTTAAACAATGAGATGTTGATAAACAAAACAATTTTTTTAAAACAATAGTTTTTAAAACGAAAGCTTTAAAAATAGTAAAAATATTTATTAGCTGATCAAAGTATTTTTATATTTAACGTTTTAAAGTTCCTAACACTTCGTTAATAAATATTAGTATTTTTCTTATTTAACCCGTGTAATACATGGGTTATAGCCAAGTATAGTAAATAAAATAATTATTTTGCAATTAAAAAATTGCGTTTACTACTCTTTAGTCTATAACAACTCATAGAAAAAAAAGGTAAAAGCAACTCTTTCAATTTTAGCAAGTTCCAAAAATAAACATATATTTTGTTTTTCGAAATTGGTATTATTTCAATTTAATTGATTTTCTATATTGATAAACTATTTTGTATTTATAGACTTTTTTTGTGAAATATTAGGTTTTTAAAAGAGTAAACTTTCACACTCTTTAAATTTACTTTTAAATCTACATCATTTATTTATAACGGAACTTAAACCTTTAACCTTTCAGAAAGAGACACCATAAACTATACCCGGTACATTGCACCAAATCCTAAGGGTGAGCATGTAACATTACACCAAATCTTAAGGGTGAGCATGGTCGGTTTCATTTGGTTTAAGCCTAAAACCGAAACCAAACAAATATTTTGATTTATATAACCATTTAGTTTTGTTTTTGTGGTTTTGGTAAACGAAACCGAACATTTCATTTTCCAAAAAACTCAACCCAAACCGTCAGTTTTTGTTTGAATTCGGGCTTTTACTTCGGCTATTCCGGTTCCGCTTCTATTATTTACTTTCACCCACACCCCTACCAAATCCCTTTGGTGTAAAAATCAAAATATCATCCAACACCATACCATCATCATGTATACATACATACATATATATATGACCTCTGAATTACCAACAGTTTAAACCACCACTCACCGGAATCCCTTCTTCCTCCGCCGGAGCTTCACAAACAACCACCATGTCCGCCAAAGACCACCACCACCACCACCACCACCACCGGAAATTCTACCACCATATAACAACATTCATCATCACCATAATCATCATCATCATCCTATTAGTCATTCTTCTCATCTACCTCATCCTCCACCCCTCAAAACCTACATTCACCCTCCAAGACGTCACCGTTTTCGCCTTCAACACCACCACCACCATCACCACCACCTTTCAAACCACCATCTCCTCCCATAACCCTAACTCCCGCATCGGAATCTACTACGACAAACTCGAAGTCTACGCGACGTATCGCAACCAACGGATCACGCTACCGACGATGATCCCACCGGCGTACCAAGGCCATAAAGAGGTGAACATTTGGTCGCCGTACCTGTACGGAACTGGAGTTCCGTTGGCACCGTCCCTGGCGGTCTCGTTGGCGGAAGACGAGACCGCTGGGACGGTGCTGGTGGATGTTAGAGGTGCCGGAAGAGTGAGGTGGAAGGTCGGAAGTTTTGTTTCCGGTGGATATCCGTTGAAGGTTAACTGTCCGGTGTATATTACGTTTGGCGATAATAATGGTGGTTATGCCGTTGGTCCTGCCGTTAAGTATCAGTTGGTTCAAGGGTGTAACGTGGATGTTTAAGGCTATACATACTAACGCCGTTAAAAACCGTTGTCCAAAATTTGGCTTTTGTACGTTAAAATCTTTAGCATGCGACGATATCGTTGTAGGTGATGTTAAACGTATCTTTTTCTTTTTTACCTTGTAGGCCCTTTCTTGTTTAAAAAAAGAAATATCTTTTTTAAAATATTCACTTTCCATTCTTTATACTTATTCATATAATTATATAAAAATTTATTATTTTTTCTCTTATCTTTTCAATTAAATAATATTTTTTATATCTATATTATTACTCTTTCTTTCTCCTGCATTCACAACCATGTTTTCAAATATTAAAAATAGTTAAATGTATTTTACATCACTAAGGTTTCATATACATTGTCATTTAAATCCAAAAGTTTAAATTTTATCATTTGCATCTAAAAATTTCACAAAAATTGTCATTTAAATCCAATTAACTACTTCTAATTAACGCCGTTAATTTTTTCCTTTAATTTTCTTAAATTAGTGGTATTTTACTCAAAACAATTGCAAAATAAAAAATCAACTCTACGTGAAAAGTTTTAGGCGTTCAATATCCTTTGGTAATCAACATTGCAATTTTACTTTACAAGGAATGATAGATCAACATTTTTTCATTTCATCAATGAAGACATCTTGGATATTATATTATATAAAATAAAATATAAGTATAACTAACTAAAAATGATTCATTTTAACTTTATAAAACATACAAAACAAAGATACCCTATTATAAATCTAAGCCTGTCCAGTTGGCAATCCTTGGTAGAGCTTATTTATGATTTCGTGCTGAACCTGGTAAACGAACAAATAAGGGATCGGGTGTTTTCACGTCTCACTATAGTGCCCGGTTTGTCTTGATTTCCGATTGATGATTTGACCGACCCTGCTCTTGCTACGCCATTTGCACATTTAGATGCTACTACCGTACTATCAAGTGATATAAATAAACAAACAATTCATATAATATAAATTATTTAAATCATAACCAAAAAAGACAGATTATCATAAAAGTATAAGAACAATTAATAATATGACATTAACTGCCCATGAATAATAATCATATAACATCAATAATCGTAACTATAATTAAGCTTTAAACCAAAGAAATCTATGTTAAATAAAACAAGCAAAAGTAACACGATTACTAAACCAAAATACATTAACAAGACAAAACAATAAACGACTATTATAGAGTCAAATCATAACTATAATTATCAAAAGAAGCTAAACATATAAAAAACCTCACGTGAGTTGGTTCTTTATTTTGTAATTTTTTTGATTAAAATAACTCTAATGTTGTAAACTTAACTAAAAAAAGTAACCGTGTTAGTTAGATGTAGCCAAATGGATTCAAATGACAATTTTAATTAAACCTTTGGATGCAAATGATAACATTTTAAACTTTTGGATTCAAATGGTAATTTTTATGAAACCTCAGGGAGGTAAAACACATTTAACTCTATTAAAAAATTATAAGTAGTTGAACAATATTTACTTAAATTTTCAAATAAACAGTAACTTTTTCTCTCCTACACTTATAACCACTTACAACCATTCTATATAATAAAAGAACTACGTTCATATAATTTTAGGGAACGAGTTGTGAATGCTCTTAAGAGAGTACATACGTAAAAGGTGCGTTTAATCAGTTTATAATAAAAAGTATGAAAGATGTAAACAATAACAACTCTTTTCTTGGCGGTTGATTTTGGTTTTAGAATTATTTTTGACCTTGCATATTCTGTATTTAAATATTAACTAGTAAATATATCTGTGTGTCGTAATAACGTCGTACACGGCGTGATAAAGTATAAACTATAATTGTCACGGCTTGTTTACAAAATAAACTTACGTTATGTAGGTTACTTGAATCTATATCATCGAACAAAAACATATTATATTTGACGACACTCGTTTTCAAATAAAATATACCTCAAAACATAGACCAACTCTGATCGTGCATAAAAATTAGCACAAAAGCGTTTTATATTTGACCCAGCTCGTATCTGAACAAACATTACGTCATAACGTAGACGAACTTGAATTTACACCAATACGTACATAGAATTAAGGATGTAAGAAATCAGGTTTTTTTAAAATAAAAATGTACAATAAGTAAGCCCGAGGCTTTAAAAGCTCAACGGGGTCAAAGTTACATTTTTCAAAGTTTTACAAAAGATATAGGGGTTGAAGACGTCAATTCAATACACTTAAGGGGCGCTTTTGGCCGATGGCAATTTGCCACCGACATTTTTAGTTAAGGATATAGCATAATAAGAGATATAAAATTTGGTAGGAAGATTTATAAAGAAATAATAGGAAGTTTTATAAAGAAATAATATAGAGGAAAAAACTATATAATTAGTTAAATGATCAAAATACCCTCAAAATTGATGAAGTAATATAGAGGCCAATGGGTTTTCTTATCTACTATGAATAAAAATAGGTTAAGATCTTAAATTCAAATCTCATCTGTAACAAAAATAAAAAAAAGTTTCAGGTGGGTTAGGACTTGAGAGGTTTTCTCACCTAATATGAGTTTCCTTCTAGGGGTGGTCTCAAGTTTCGTACTTGAGTAACGGAGACGATCGGGCCATCAATGATCCAATTAGCCGTAAAAGAAAGGGTAAAATAGAGGCAACTCTTGTAATATGACAAATTAATGGTTACCAATAGCAGCAGGGATCCAATTGGTGCAGAAATACAAACACTGATTTGACAATTTCCAATGATACAGTTTCATCACTCATTAACATGTATATAAACATACAACTACATAAAATGAATGAAATTTCTTATATTACACATTAAAAATCCTCATGGGAAAGGGTTAAGAACATGTTATTAGCATGTATATAAACAAACATTCTCAGCTTTTCAAACCACTGCTAAGGTTATGACTTTATGTATCCTTTACATTAGTCGTTATTGCCTCAAGAATTGGCGGACGATCAACTTGCTCAATGCCTCAAGAATCCTCAAGAATTGGCGGACGATCAACTTGCTCAATGCAGCAGCTCGGGCACTAACAAAATAAGATAATAAGTGAGGGGACACCAAAATGGTTCATGAAATCATAATGTTACAAATTAACAGTCCATGAGCGAAAAGAGTTGCTTCAATGATACTAGATTCAACATTTAACATCTTGTGATCAACAAATAGATTATGCTACAATAACGATACAAGTATAGAATTATATTGATGGTGTCCAAAGTGATTTTGATGGTGTACAAATCAACTCTCTTTTGACAAGTCTATAGGGCCATGTAATATTACGTTCCCTGTATTGCAAGGGTCCACAGCAAAAAGCATGGATACGAGGGTCCACAACTTCTAACGAAAATGAAGACGTGGG